>CM031244.1:516745186-517009661 GCA_018340775.1 Taxus wallichiana var. yunnanensis
TTAAGATCTTGGAAAACCACACATAATCTAATTTCTCCATTCTTCTTCCTAACAGAACGAGATTCACTACCCAACTTAAATGCTTGACTTGAAAAATAATTCCCGATTCAATCAATTTTGATAATTATTTCCTCATAAGAGGTTCTATTCTCGGGATTTACATGCCTCTGTTACTCGCCTAAGCGGTTTAGAATTTGGTTGTAATTCAATGGTATGTTGTGCTAAACTCGGATCAAACCCTTTCAAGTCTTGGTATCTCCAAGCGAAAACATCTTTAAATTCTATATAAAGATTAATGAAAGACTATGTTTTGGATAAGGAACATACCTTTCAAGGAATAAATTCTTTCCTTCATCAACTAAAATATCTTCGTAATTATCAAAGCATGAGTAGACATCTTAGTTTTGTCCTTTCTTAATTGGTCATCGAGTGCTAAAGATGTCTTCTAATGTGACGAGTCCCCGAGGCAATTTTTTTGTCTTTAGTTAAATGATTTGGTCACCGTATAAATGCTTGTAATTTATCCCGATTTACTTCATGCGCAGAAAATTTAGCTTCTTCCTGCAAAAAACCTCGCAGCATTTGATCATCATTTTCAAAAACCTCCGCCAATTTGATTCATTATCGTGGATAGAAGGCTTGACAATTAACTTAATATGAGGCTGAATTTTCTATTTTCTATCTATTCCAACACTTCGAAACTAGCACCTAACTGCTGCAAGTCCTGTACAATCGGCGTGCTTATTTTCAGGTTCTGGATAGATAGACCGAATATTGATAGCATCAAAATATTCCATTAAGTCCGAAACTCTACGTCTCAGTAATATTTCATTAACGGATTCTTAAAAACATTAAAGCTTTTAATTGATTGATAACCAACTCGAATCACCAAAGATTTGTAATGTACGATCCTCGCTTTTTCTAGCCTAAAGTAAGCCATGAAGTAATGCTTCGTTCATACTACATTACAAGTGCATAAAATTGAAATTCAAAGTCAAAATACCTCTTATTTTTTGGGGAAGTGATCATCAAACCTATTCCCTGTCCATTCTTATTCTTAGCTCAAAATCAAATGAAGCTTCCAAATCCCTTCCGCTAAATTCTCTGTTTTGGACAAGAAGAAGGGAATTGATGCATTTTCTTCTTGCATACAATATACACCAAAAATATGTTCTTGAACTTCCTTAAAAGGATCATGGACATGTTCTTCAACTGTTTTTTCATCCATAAACATGTTAGAAACACCCTCTAATGCTAAAACTTGAGCTACATCATTGAAATCAGATTGATCTAATGCTGAATAGTTTGCCATTGCATTTGGAGAATGAGGCTCAATGTGAAATCTTAGTGCCAATGGCTCTGAATATCGCAGTGACCTTAGTGCCATAACGTGTGGTGAAAAACAAGAAAAACCAATTTGAGGAGAGATAACGTCTTATCTTCGTTGTAAAGTCTCTAGATAGGCATAAAGTAAAATATGGAGGTAAATCCACTACGGTAACATCTTGTAAAATGGAAACATTTGGGCAAGCATGCAATGTTACCTCTAAATTTCTGATTATACCAACTATATTAGTTGCAGTCCCATCAAGCTATAAAACACTCTTTCAGTAGGTTCATATTGCGAATACAACTTATTACAACCTGTTTATATATTAGTTGCAGTAACACTCTTTTCAGCAATTATTTTTGGCATAATCGTGTAACTTGCACCGCTATCCACCATGTAGTTATGAACTATATTTTCTCCAATAATCAGCGATAGATAAAATGGTGGTGGCTTATTTATGTCTTGAGCATTTAAAACTTTCTAAACCATCCATATAAACCCTTTTAGGCGGTCTTGATGAAGTGTTCAAAGGACCATATCTCATCTTTTGAACTTCCTTTTCTATCGTTTTTGTCAAAATTTGAAGTTTAGCTAGTTTATGAGAGAGTAAATCCTGTTGTCTTGGAATGCTTAAAGCATCCCACATCAAGATGTTAACATTATGTTTTTCATTACATCAACGATATTAAAAGAAGCAACCATTTTAAAGATAGATTCAACTATTTTAGCATAAGCCTTAGCAAAAACTAACTCTTTCAAAGAACTTTGAATATCCGAGGAATAAATAATCTTCTTGATCGAGGATGTAGCTATTTTTTTCGCTCTTTACGAGCTGTAACACTTTTTCTTTATGGGACAAAAGCAAGACTGGTATCTCGGTTTTGGGGTAGATGTTGAATTATCGATTAAAGATGGGCAGCACAGTCTATTTTGTTGTTTTTTATTTTCAGTAGCCTTCTCTTAAGCTCTAGTTGTAACAATAATGAAATCTTCCTCATTGAAGCTGACCAAATTACATTCGGTGCTTTCAGAACATGAATTTCTTGTTGCCCACTCTCCATTTGAGGCATGAACAATGCTTCGATTGAGGTTGTGTGATAATATTCGAGTTCGGGAAGGCATTTGGGCAATTTGCTAATGAATGAGGATAATTGCAAGGTTAGCACCTCTCTTCCATAGCCATATTAAGCGGGACCAAAGCATTAGAAGTACTTAGGAATGTTAGGATCAAACTAACTTTCTTTGATAAGGCTGCTATATATTCGATTACATTGGTAAGGTTGCCTATTTTGCTTGACTTTGATGATTTTGCTTTGATAAGGAGCTGATAAGGTTTGTTAGGCAATGCAAGTTTGTTTTCAATTGACGTCATCTTATTTCCCATGGTTTGCGAAGGCTTCAAACATATATGGGGATGGGGTTGCAATAGTAGGCTCTACAATTGTAATAGGCTATGGAATAGGAGCTAAATCTGCCAAAAATGGCATTGTAGGCCTTGGTGCTAATTTTCCATCCCGACTAAGGTTGTTTTCATCTTTATGGCAATTTCATAGGCATCGCGAGTAAAGGCTCCCATGGATTAGATCATAGTTGAAATATCACTATTCAATGCTCTAAGGTAATAAAGGAAAGCTTGATCAGCTTGAGTCTTCACACTTGCTGGGATTCTTTCCCAAGTCCTAAGCGAAACAAATGTTAAAACTAGACATATACTCATGAGGGGCTCTTTTGATAGTAGATAGCTATTCTATGAGGGATAAATGATCTGAATTATCTTAGAACTGTTTCAGCGGTGTTACACCTAACTCGTCCCAAGTTCTTATGCTTCCAATATCTAGATTTCTATATCATTGCAAGGCTTGTCCTTTAAAAGATGTGGCTAAAAGTCTTAAAGCTACGTCTTCATGAGTAATATTATGGACTGCACAAATGGCTGCAACGTCTTTAATATGTTCAACAGGTGTAACATGATTTTCACCCATAAATGATGGCAAACTTTTCATGGTAGCATTGGGAACATCATGGTAAACTGGAATTACTAATGGGCTTCCATTAGTAAAGGTCACAAAATTTTTGGGTGGTTGAAGAGTCATTGGAAAAACTAGGATATGGATTGAAACAATTATATGTGGTGAAGGAATATCAGGAGGAGGGTTATCAAAACTAGGTCTATTATATGGTAATGTATTACCAACTCTTCTCCTTCTAGCGAGTTCAAAGGTAAAGAAACAAACTCATGAGGAATTCCTCTTACCAATGATCTTATAGTCACTTTAGGCATGGAACATGTTGCAATACTGGTATGAAATCAGCTTTACGGAGTCACCAAAAGATCATGAAATCTTTAGAATAAATTGCTACAACTTTCTCCTTAAAGTAACTTTTATTTGCTTTGTAAATCTGCTTTAGATCTGCTCTAGAATCTTTAATTTGCATACGGATCTGATTTGTTCTCCCACCGGGCATGCGAACAATCTGTTATCTCAAAGAAAGTGCACCCTACGGAGAGATGGTAGCATATTTTTAATCCTGCAAAAGATCTCTCTCTCTCTCTTTCCCGTAGATACAATGGAGACACCTCAGTGCATGTGGGTATACCTATTGTGAGGTGCATCTCGGGATTAAAAGTCCGGTTCCTTATTGGTGTACACTAGATTGGTTTCTTGGGATTTTTAACGGCAAAAGATGACTAAAAACTAATAATACTAAGGTAATGCAACAAATTTGTGTGAGAACTTTGATTAAGTGAATTACACAAAGCTAATTTGTGAAGAATTCTTTAATGCACGAACCAATTAATACCTTTTTGTAGAAATATAAGGGCAAAATACTTAATTTGTACTCGAGGAGGTTCACAACAAGATACTAGTAAGCTAACATGTACAATAAAATTTAGCGAGAAAAGGATAAATTTGTAGCAGGGTAAATTTGTTAATCAAGGAATTTTCATTCACAAAATTAATGTTTACGTACACAAGAGCATGCAAAATAAATTGGAAAGGGCATAAAATAATTCACACTCGGAGGAAAACTGGTAGAAATGGCTTCGCACTCATATATCCAAAATTTCTCTAGGAATTTCTCACGAAAAGTCCGCCCTTTTGTGCTTTGCAAACGCACACAATATATAGCAAAAGTTCACCCCTTCCTAAAAATAGCCTAAAGGCTATACTCACCCATGCATCCTAATTTTATCCTTTATTTAATAATAAATAAAGGAATAAAATAATACAAACTAAAGCATGTAATAAAAATAGGCATTAACAACCTTAATATAATATAGTCAAACTGAAGTTCATTATTCTATTTTAAAGAAAGAAAGGGTGAAAAACTTGCTAAAAATATAATTTGCTTGCTAGGCAAGTTTTCCTCATTTGAGCATTCAAATTCATCATCTTCTTTGTTTTGTCCTATTGTGAAGGCATGCAAAAATAATTCCCTATATGTGAGCAAAATACTACAACCCTTAGCAATATTTACAAAATAATAGTGTGTGGGGACCACCTCCAATGTGCACATGCTCTGATTTTTACCCCTTTTCTGGATGGTCACATGAGTGACACTTTGCAATTTTATTTCAAAACCCTTGTGGGGACCACCTTGATTCATTTGGTTGATATGGCCACCTTGTGGATTTAGAAAAACTCATGTTTTAAAATGGGGCACCACTTTTGATTAGGCCACCATGTGTTTATTGGAGTGACCATATGGTCTCGCCACCTTTAGCCTTGCATATTATGATTTTCTCCTTTTCGGTGATCATGGCACATTATTTGGTCCTTGATTATTTTGGACACACTATAGTTTAGAATTTTTGAAAGTCGTTGGCAATGATATATTTCGGACACGTGGGCTAGCCCCTTCTAATGGTGACTCAACCTCTTGATGTCGATCCGGCTGCGAAGGGATTAAACTCGTACTTTGCACATTTATTATGATGCATGGCATATTTGTTTTAGACCCTTGATCACGCAGATGCATTGTTTAACTTTGTCCATTTATTTCGAGGCATTTATGAAGACCTTATCTCTTTAGGTGTCAACGATTTCGATCATTGATCTTCGTCAGTAACTCTAACCGTTGGATCGAGCCTTGTACATTGCATTGATTTTGGGTTTAATAGAGATCGTTAGATCTCACTCGCCGGATTTGAGGGGTTCATCCGGACCATGGTTTAATGTTTGACTTTAATTGGGCCATTCGATTAACCTCTATTTGATTTGTGCCATTGGATGCTCTAACTCGGGTTAGGTTTTAGTTGGAGCTTATAGGGTAGAACGATTCTGTTTGAGCTCATTCACATTTTTTTACTATCGTGGTGAAGCCATGGTGAATTTTCTCTAGCGTTGCATTTTTTCCCAAGAAGCATGGTGGTTTTTGTGGCTTTGAGCTGCATACTTCGCTTTTGACCTTGGATGCCATGGATATTTGCTTCTTCGATCCGCATTTTTATGAAACTCGAAGGTATTCTTTTCATTTTTTTTTGTTTTGTTTTGCGAATCCCGTAGCTCATTTCAATCATTTTAGTGGCTTAATGGATCTCTCGTGGAATGAAAAATATTTTCATTTCTTCTCTAGTTTTTGTTTTCTATCGCGCTTTCGAACACGAGCCTCGTGAAGGAAGTTATCGCATTGTTTGCCTCGCTTTGACCTCATTATCCGATCACGGTGAGGTCTTTTACTCGTTCTCTTCTGCAAGTTGTTTGAAAATGGAGAAGAAGGCCTTCTAATTTATCCTACGCTTTTCACCTTCTTTGGAAAATGGCTTGGCTTGTTGAAACCTAATCTGTTTACATTCTTTGTTGATACTTTCGAGTCCCGTGTAGATCGGGTGCTTGATGTTCCTTTCTCACCGATACATATTTTTAAAGACTTTGGCCTCTTGTTTGAAAGTAACTGTTTGGTTGAATCAATTATCGGAGTGTAAGCTTTGAAACTCGGTATATTGAAAACCCGAACGTAATGATCTTCATTGTACATGTAGCTGTGTATTTTGATGTTGAATTTAATTATTTGATCATTGTGGCAAGTTCTTCACTTCGATTCTTCGATTCTTGAATCATGCTTGGTTGTTGTTATGCTGATTGTTTACTTCATCAAATTTGGTCTTCAATTTTCTCGCTATTCTTTTATCTTTGATCTAATGAATCTTTTAAAGTGATTAGTAATCAGAATCGTTATGCCAAAGATACCTCAAATTTGATAGATATTTCTCGGAATTTGTTTGACTGATCCTTTGTTGCAAGCACAATTGTAATCCACTCTTTGTAATGAAGAACATATTTCCTTTTCTGAAAAAATAAAGAAAATCATTAAGTTTTCTTTTACGTAATGACTAGTCTTTTCGAAGTCACAAGATATAGCAACGGTGTTTCAATTTTAGCATTAATTCTCAATTTTGTTTTATCTAAAAACCCATTTTGCAAGGGGAAACTCTTGCAAAAATTTCATAATCTTTCTCTCTCCAGACTTCTACAACTTGACCATTCTGAAAAGATATGAAACATCTCTTTGGATGTCTATTCATTTGATTGAGTTCTATTCATGCTTGCTTAGCTTGAGCTATTGCAAACTTTGAGAAAATGTGAAGTAGTTGGCTTTGACTCACATTTGAATTTGGGAAAAAGAACTCAAATAGCTGCAACTTGATGAACCTCTGGAATACCTGTATGATTCATTTGATCATAATATCATCTTAATAATGATGAAACATGTACTTTTGTTGACTGTTTTTGTTCCTTTTGAAGTTCAGATAGCTTGTAAAGCATGTAGTAGCTAAAAAAGTATCTGTTTTAAATCAAAAGTCAATTTTACAAGGGGAGACTCTTGCAAAAAATTTCCAAAATCCTGTTTTTCTTTCTCCTTTTCTAGATTTTCAACCCGATATACGTAAATATTCCTTTCTCGACTTATTCCGATGCTTCTTTCTTCCTATAAGCCATCTCGAAATGATATTCGTTTTCCATTCTTTTGAACTAAACAAGAGTTGCCTCTTTCTTAACTAGTTAAACTGATTTTTGCATTCTTGTTACAACTTCGTTCTCGTAAAACTTAAATAATTTAGAAATATATAGGCTTTTTGGCCTCTCTTGCATCCATATGATTTTATTTTCTTCTTCATTCTTCTTTTGCAAACTGCTTTCATCTTCTTTTATGTGTCATCTCCACATTTATTTCTTTTGTAAGCTATTTCAAATTCTACTTTTCTACTCCAATCGTTAGCTCTTTTATTTCTTTCGCCACTTATTTTTCTTTATGTACTCTGCTCTCTTTTGCTACTACAAGCCTATCTCGTATCCCTAAGTTACCCCGTGTCATGTGCTCGTATTTCTTTCTTTTCAAGTACCATTAGATACATTGAACTTAGAATATGTATTTGCTTTAGAACAGGTGTGTAGGAATAAAAATGTACCCGAGCTCAAATTTGACAGGTACTTCTCTTTGTCTTACAGGTGAAAAGAAGATGGAGAGGGAAAGTGGAAGATGGAACGAGATGAAGCTAGAGATGTAGATGATGCAGAGTGGGAAAGAAGATAGAAAAGGCAATGATGGGTTCACTTTTACTCCTCTACTCTTATTCTTTAGCACATGCAATATTCTCATTTCCATGTATATGATGTTGATATTTATTCACATCTCACGGCTTGTGTGGGAAAAATTATGATCTCTTATGAATAAAGCATTAAATTAAAATAATGAGTTGACTATCTCTTTCTGCATTCAGTTTTTCCTTTGATTGTATAATGATGTAAGCAACTCAATATCTCAATCAAATGAATTAATATAAGAGATAAACTTAAAATGAATACATGTAACTCCAAAAGAAGTAACCATTGAATGAGATGTGCCTCCTTGTATGTTTTTTTTATTGCACAGTAGCATATGCTTTCATTTTGACTCTTTCCTACTATCTACATTTAGACATTATTATCACTGTTTGGTTGGTGGTATTTTCTTGATGGAAGTAGTAGGAAAGGAGTCACTTGTACATTTTATGATAGCATAGATGGATGCAATTTCATTTATCACAACCAACTTTGATGAATACAGAGAAATAAATTTGATGAGCACAATCATAATAATAGTGAATTTGATCATTTGAAAACTGCAACTATGTTTGCTTTCCCAGAACCATACACTTCACATATTCTACAATCCAGTGTCTTCATCAAGACAACACAGCTGTCCTTCGGGGTTTGTGTTCTTTTGTTGAGGATATTCATGAAATTGCAGACTATGTGATCTGTTATGTTTTGTAACAGCACACATAGCTGCAAACTTCACTTAATCTTTTTCACAAATCAACAGTAACAATATAGTCTGATATAAATTCCCCTAGCTTAGGTATACTTCACCAATGCTATCTATCATAAAAAAGATTCGAGTTGCCCATTTCTACACAAGTGCAGAAATTGTCAACAATTCATTGATAATTCTTGGTAATGGAAGGTCATAGCTTTCATCTCTGGTTTATAAGTGCTGACAAAACATATTTTAGTGCATTTGCAAAACTAAGGTGGAAATCCTTTGTGGTGACTCCCTGTTGATTTTATTCTTATAAGGACCAGTGTCTTAAATCTTTGTCAAGTAAGATTTGTTACTAATATTTGCAAAGATGGAAGGAAGGAGATCTTTCTTTGCTAGGGATCCTGCCAGGACATTGTTTCTAGAGCTAGGAAAAGCAAAATCAGAAGGAAGAAAATCCTGGAGGGCTGTTAGAGGTAAGTAGACAAGAAGAGGGATCTCCATTGATGAAAGTGATCAGCCTATCATATAATACTTCCATTCAAGTGACTCTGAGTCAGGTAGCCTCTTTGTGGAATTAAGTTCTCCAGCTGGAGAAGGGACTTCATTTGATTTTGAAAGGTTTGCTTCACATTCTACACTAGTCTTTTCGAGGTTGATAGGGACTTCCAAGAGACAAGGCCTTTGGAGGATCCCCATTTTGAAAATTATACTCATGTGTTCGAAGGACCCTTTGCCCTTATCAATTTTTCACCCTCCAGGTCACCTTCTCAAATCAACATGGCCCAACCCCCACCCAGACCCCCTTTTGTTGTAAACGCCTTTGGACCTATAATTTTTGTGGGAATGGCTGGATATCCAAATGCAAAGGCCTCAAGATGTAAGGAAGAGACTACCAAAGTTCCAGAAACAATTTTGTTACTAGTGATCAACATCTAAAGCTTTTTATCAATATGATGTAATATTTTGAGATTGAACATGAAGATGTATATATATCAAGCTATTTATCCATACCTTGGAAGAAGATGATAGGGACTAGTATAAAGCGATTCTAGATAACTCTATTGATTCTTGACCGAGATGAGTAATGCATTTAGATTGTAGTATGGTGATATAACTAACCCTAAGTTTCTTTTGACAGAATTTGAAAACATAAAAAGAATATTAATGAGTCAAGACATGATTTCAACACAAGGTTTAATAAGACCTTTAGGAGATTTCCCGTTAGGATAAGGCCATGTGATGAGTCATGTTTGATCAAATGCACCGATGCATTTGATAAAAAGGCAACATATTACTTGAGAGACAAGAACCCCACAAATTTGAGGCAGAGCCTTCACCATGGCTCTGCAAATAAAGAAAACATCAAGGCAATTGGGAAGCCTCTAAAGAGGGAAGGTGTAAAGTCAAGTTAACCTTGAAAAATCCCCAAACAAGCAAGGTCTTCAGATTTGGAAGAAGTTGTGAAAACTTTGGCAGGGGGTTGTCAAGGAAATTTCTTACAAGCTAGCCCGAGCTGAGAAAGGAGTTGGGAAGAGTTCACAAGGACAACACAAGCAACAAGGCCAAGATAGATTTACAAATCATCAAATAACTAATGACAGAGGAAAAGGACCTGTTGGATTTGGAAATAGGCAGCCCCAAGGCAGAGAAAATAGAATGGTGCCTGATCCTTTGGATGCTAGAGTTGTTTTGGTGGAGGAAACAAAGGTCATTGATTAGTGTGACAAATGTTTCATGCCTCATGCTCCTCAGTGAAGAAGATCGAAAGAAGAAGAAGAAGCCGATAATAATGATGATGATGCCTGCATGATGGAGATCCCTACAAGTTCACCAAGGGAAGCAACTTCAACTGAGGTAATAAGTGCTAGAACTGTTGTTGCTTTTTGGGATTGCATCTACTGGGTACCTTTTCTTCCTCCCTCTCATAATTTATAAGTAGACAACAGGTACAAGATTTTGAATTACCCACTAATGATTTTGAATATTTGAGGGCATTAATGATTGAAAATTATGATGGAAAAGTTCCTTTAGAAGAAGATAGGTAACTATTAATGAATGTTGTAGTTTCCCAAGAAAAGGAGCACACTACCAAAAGTAAAGTTGCTAAGGGGCCACAAGCCAAGTCAAAATTTCCATTGCTTGCCAAAGAAACCCCAAAGAAAAATGCATCTAGCAGAGAGCTTGTTTCCCCAAGAAAAACATGTGTTCCTCCCCATGCCCACCCTAAAAATAATCACATCCCATCTGATGAATTTGCCAATCTTTCTCCTAGTATCGCTTTACCCAAATTTGTTCCATATGACATAGCCCAAGTTTTGAGCCAAATCAAAATTCCTATCCCAATTGTTGAGTTGCTTAGGATCCTTGAGCACAAGAAGAGGGGTTTTGAATATTTAGGATTCAAAGGGGAAGAGATCATACAAGGTAGAGATGTAAACAAGGTTGAGATTCCCCTTCACTGATTGTAGAGTTGGAAAGGCCTTAAGTGTTGAAAGAACTGGGAGAAACACTAGAGGTTTATTTAGGAACTTCTTTGGTTAAATCCCATCTCAATGTGGATCCATTTTTCACTACCTTGGTTATCAAAGACAAGTTGTTACATAATCGTATGTTTGATTCTCGAGCTTCATGTAATGTCATGCATCTTGAGGTCATGAAAGAACTAGGTATCAAAGTAACATAAACATATGGGAAGTGCACTACCATGGAATCTAGAGAGGTTCTAGTGGTGGGATGTGTCAAAGATCTAGTTGTTCAACTTGCATCTCATCCTAGAATGAACTTAAAGCTTGATGTAGTCATGTTATTGACTACCCTGCCAAGTGGGGGATGTTTTTGTCAGAAATTAGGTAGAAAGTGTTGGTGGTAGTGTGCAAATGGACATGTCTTATGCCACTACCCCCATCGAAGGAAACTGGTGAAATTATATGGAGAGAAGAAGATGTTGTACTTGATTTAAGACCCAAGCAATGCATCTTATGAGGTTATGCAAGTAGATGTTGATCTTAACAACTTTGTGAGTTTTTGGATTTCGGGAGTATGAAAGTGTTGAAAACAAAGCTCCTAAATATGCTATTTTTCTGGGAATTTGATCTATGATTCAGCCTTGAAAAATGTTATAGAATTTGACCCAAACACAATGGAGGAGCTTCATAGAAAATGGAAGGTTTACAAACTAAAAGAGAAGAAAAAGAGATAAATTCCCGAAATGATGAAAGCATACTGAGCCTCTTGGCATGGTCATACCCGGATGGTAGGAAATTGAATATTTTCCTTGATTATTTTCTTTGAATCAAGGCGTAATCTTGTGTACAGTGTGTAATTTGTTGTTTGTTCCCTGTCTTTTGTGTTTTTTCTCGCTCGGTCCTCGGTGACCTGCTTTTTGCTGGTTTCTCAATCTTTTTTTAAGGTGGTTGTGTTTCTCTACTCTAAAAGTTGACTCCGTTTCCCAATGGATATTTTTGGCACTTGGTCTACCGTTGTTCTTGTGGCACTTGCAGGGAGTGCCCATCCTCGAGTCGTAGCCAATGTTGGTGCTCAAAATAGTCTCACCCCATCTATGCCTTTGAAAATTTATTGATTTGCGGCTTCTATCATTTTCTCCTTCCCCATGTTGTGCTTGGTCGGTAGTCTTTTGTTTCTATTTTTAGTCATCCCTTGGGTCGAACATCATGTATGTGTCCATGTTTTTCTCCTCGCTTTTTGTTCCTCCTGAAAGTTCTATATTTTGAGTCTCCCGTGCTCTATTCCTTCAAAAACTCACATTTTCCTGTTTTCTCTATTTCCCACATTCAAGATTTGTTGGCCTTGATGTTTCTATCCTAGAAAATTGAATAATAATGAATTGATGTGTCCCCTAAGAATGTATTTGATCCTTGTAATGTTTCTAAACTTTCCGTCCTTCAAGAAAATTTCATTCCCAGGCTCAAATGGTCATTTTTCTATATTTTACGGTTTGACGGGTGTTTCTCCCAGTCAAATTTGCATCCTTGCATCTATAGGGGATGTGGCACCTTTTGGTTAGACGTGGCTTGGCTAAATACTTCAAAAATTCTATGAAAAGCCTCAACTCAAAAATTTGTCCATGTGGGTGAACGACGCTCATTTGAAGATTTAATTTTTGGTTTGGCCTTGGAGTAGCACCGGGAGGACATGTGGAGGTTTGGTGGGATAGAGACACATGGAGGCTTCTGTTGGGTCTTCCCATACTTATTCTTTTTCAAATAAGTTTTTTAAGTCCGGACACATGGAGGAGCCACACATGTTAGGGACTAGCCTTTTAGGTTCCATTTTGAAGGAGCGCCATGAGGACACGTGGAGGCCTCCGCTCACTTTGCATTTTGCTTATAATTTTCAATGACCAAAGGAGATTTCCTCGAAGCATGACACGTGGTGCCTTCTGCTGAGCTACAAGCATTCAGACAAGCTTTACCGGGTCAGGACACATGGTGAGCCCGCTCGTTCAAGGTATCAAATTTTTGGGAGTGCCTCAAGGTGCACCATGGTGACACATGGCGGTTTGAAAAGTAAAAGAGGTGGGGAGGTGGACCATTAGGGGAAATTTGGATTTTTTGCCCCTTGACATGCAAATTACTAAAAACATCAAAATGGCCCATAAGCCCAATAAAGGAAAGGTCAAAGCTTGCTTCGGTCAACGGCGGAGGTGTGGACTCTCGAGGGAAATTTGGAAAAATTTCCTTTTGGGAGAAAAGAGTTAAAAGTAAAAGGGGAAGTGCGGTTCCACTGGAACCACATTGGGACACGTGTTGGGCCTACTTTTCAAGGGCGGAGATGTGGGGAAAACCTGGAAAATTTTCCTTTTTCCAAAAAGAGGGTCAAATGGTAGAATTTATCCGTGGTTCCATTGGGACCCACCTTAGGAAATGTGTCGATTGTTTCTCGAGGGTGGGGTTGTGGAGAAAAATGGAATTTTTTCCATTTTTCCAAAAATTGTAAAAAGTCAAAGGAATCCCCCGGGTTTGTTCTTAAGTTTAAATATTCCACGTGGATGGCCCAAATTCAAAGTAAAGATCAATGGCGGTTCGAGTCCGAATTTGATTTTGCCCCCATTTTTCCTCGAAACACATCTGGAAGTGTGAGTCTCCATGATTTCTTGGTATTTCCTACACGCCAAGCAGAGAAGGGAGTTAATGTTGATATCTGAGTTTGGTGGGGAGATCTGGAAGGTGTCTTTCGCCATTAAGAAGGTCCACTATTGGGCCCGATTTGGTTTTTGTTTTCCTTCTCCCAAGCATGCAAGGAGCCGATTTGACAAATTAGGGTGGAAGTGGTTAGCAATTGGAAGGAAACGTGATTTTCCTGGAGGAAGGAGTTGAATGCGGGTGATATTTGAAGAGATATGCCCTTGAGCCCCTAATGAATTTTTACACATCGGATCCCGAAATCACGATTGTGATCATGGCAAGCACTTTGGTAAACTTAATATCTAGATTTTTGGGGGAAACTCTATTATAAATTTTATAAATGGCAAAAAAATTCATGTAAATGGTTGGAAGTTAGAGGTCAAGTGTTAGAGGTCGAAGAAAATTCCCAAGAGGAAAATTTGACTAAGCCTGTCTTTTGAGAATCCATCTGAGAAACTAGGTTATCTCTTTTTGTATTAAGTTTTATTGTGTCAAGGTGGTTGCAAGTGTACAACCATTGACAAGCTCTGATATTGTTCTATGAAACTTTCCCCTGCTAATAGATTTAATCAAATTCAAGTTTTTCTATGTTGTCTTGAGAAAATGTGTTGGTTTTATTTCTGAATGTATGCAAGTAGTTTCTCATGTTTCGCATTGCAGCTTTGTATTAAAATCGACCCAATCACACAGTGCCTCAATCCTTGTGACAGTTTAGTGGCATCTGTAATTCCATTTCTTAGAAGATCTTTCATTTGGGATTGGAATAAACGATTTAAAATCACTTTTCTTTCATTTGTTGACAAAGATTGTCTGTAAGCCTCTAGGTGTACCTTAGGTGTGATTTGGCTTAGATCTTGACGGTTTATTGGATTTTCTAACTCGAGCCTTCATAACAAAATCTCATATATTGTGTGAAAGAGTGCTGATCTGGGCATCCATTGAAGCACATATTCTTGTTAAAGAAAAATTCTAGCTATTTTGTGGCATTATGTTAGTTTAGCCTCCGATTATGTAATATTCCTCAAGGATCTGGTGAATCAAGTTCACCCTACCCCACCTCCCACCAAAAATTCATTCTAAAACAACCAATCCTACATGTACTACCCTTGTTTGTCCTATTTGCATAAAAATGCAAAATCTCTATTACCAAAACATGCAAAAGCAATTAGGGTCCCAAATGTCTTTAGTAACCTTTTCCTTGTTGTGAAAATATCTCCATGATCTAGAAGTGACAACTCGTGAGAGTCACTTTGGTGTGTTGATCATATTTTCCTAAGGTCTTCTCTATAAAATTTATTCAAAAGAAGGATCTACCAACATTCTTTAATAACAGAGGTTACAAAATAGGTTCTCTTACCTTGGTTGAAAGGTACAATCTAAAATAGTGAGGATAGATCAAATCCTCTTGAGGGTGCTATCCATTTCTCCACATTTGAGTGATAGAGGGCTAGTTAGATCTCATCCCCAGCTACAAAACGAATCATCATGATCTAATTTGTCTCTAAGCTTCTGTCAAACTAGTGATGTTCTTAGACTTTGAGGATAATCAATTTGGATACCAACAGGTGCATCGTATCAAAAGTGAATAACATCATCATGCACTTTCCATCCTAATGGAAAAGGGGCAACAATAACAAGGTGAACCAAGAAAATATGAATAAAAAATACTTACCAAAGTTATTTTATATCTTTAACATATGTTGCCTTAAAATTACAATAACTTAGGTCTCTAAGGACAAGACAACACGCAAGGATGACAACACGCACTCATTGAGCTATGGGATGATAAGGATGTGATGACCCAAAACTCCCACAAGAAAGGCACATACATCTATGAATAAGAAATTACTAAGCAACTAGAACACATTGTTATCCACTAGGTGTTTCACAATTTCAGGTAGGTGACAAAACTACAGGTTCAACTAAACATTGCACTCAATACACATCAATGTTACTTATTTTATAACTCAACTAATTAAGTGAAAATTTGTAGTTTCGTTTGCTAAGAACATTCCTTTACGAGTTTTCTTAATTAAACTTCCTCCTATTATGACATCACAACTTTGTGTTATAAGGACCACTAAGGGGCATGATATCTCGCCATTCTGTAAAGGTGGAAAAGAGAAAAGTATTTATTTTACTCCTAGGGAAGGTAGATGGACAATTTTTCCTTTTTGTTCTTTTTACATGTTTTTTTATTCTATTAATCTACCAAGGTTAAATCAAGAACCATTTTCTCTTTCTATGTTCCAATTTATTTGTTAAGCTTCAAGGCCAAATCTCCTCAATTATAGTTTTATGATGTTTGGGTGAGTCAACTTGTTAATTAAAAATTTAACGAGAAGGAAGGGTAAAATATCACACTATTACTTTTATGGGAGAGAGAGGTAAATCAACACATCACATTTTTAATTCTAAGGAAAAAAGGGACATTCAACATAGAAAACACATTATTACTTTTGTAAGAACTAGGAAACAATAAACCAACATGGATCACAACAATATTTCAAGATTTTTTTTCCCACTAATTATAAGTATCATAAAACATTTCTATTTGGTTTCTACAAGTTCTCAAATGAAGTTACAAGGAGGCCCATTAAGGAAACATAATTACTTTTACTCGATCTACTAGGGTTTAACAATGTTTGTTGTTTTGGCGAAAACATTTTACTCACCTGATAAGACAAGGAAAATTTTCAAATCTACACCCATATTACCAAAGGATACCATGAACCAAGCAATCAAAATGACAAGGAAATATTTTAACTATAAGAACACCACATACTCGCTAGAAAGCATCAAATGTAAGTAGATAATCAACTATCTATTCAACGTGGCTTTACGACTAAGAGTTATAGTTTTGCAAGAAGAATAACATTATAAAATACCACCGAGATTAAATTATCAAGGTCTAATTACACTATCATCACCAATTTCAGGGTCCAAAAGACTCAAAGCATCCATAAGTGTCTCCACGTAATTCAAATTAATAGGTCATAGAGTATTATTCATAGTAACTAAAAAAGTTAAGAAAAGGGTAGACTTATTTATAGGTCAAGAGGGAAAACAAACACACTTAATTTACACACAATACTTGAATGGGATTAAATCTAACCATAATTACCAAGATGCATACAATCCTCAAGTCACTACTTAATATAATGAAATGAGGAACTCTTGATAAAACTTAGCATGCCATCAAAGAGAAGCCACTACTAGACAAACACTTTTCCACTAACATCCATAGCCAGCCAAAAGCAAACCGATCCCACCATAATTCATCAACCCACAATTAAACACCTCTACTCCAATGACATTCAAGCTCTTACCAGATTGTAAGATAATCACCACCACCGCTAACAAGCTGCCAACTAGAATGCATAGCACCACAAACTCTCTTCCCAACAAGGTCGAGTAATGAAAAGGTCAATCTAAGATCCTAGATACACTCAAGGTTCCATGAATCTAAAACCAATGCATAAGTTTAAGCACCTAACAGGACATTCAAGACACCTAGGTTGTACCCCCATACGACAAAATGTATGAATACAAGTAGCATAGAACGAGGTCATCATCATGTAAGAAGAAATCCACATAACGTTTAGCTAAGCAACCAACAACATAACGAGCTCCGAGTCACCAATCAAAATAAAGTCCAAGAAATATCAAGTAATCAATGAAAGTGGCTAAGTAGCCGCATTGTAAAGTCTGAAAATTCTTGCAAAAATATAAATAACTAGAAGAGCCTCAAAGCTTCTCAATCCAATCATAAACTAAGATGCTGGTCCTTAATAAAATGACACAAGTTCACGAATGTAAAATAAAAATGTTAACACCACATTCACTTCACAACCCTTCATGGCCACCAATAGGGGTACTCTTCCTCGAGGTCGGTTCCAAGAACACATGTGTAGGATTGGGTCATAAATGACACCCAAACTTAATGTCCACTCTCCCATATTGGTAACAAAATGAAAAACTGACAACCAAACCAACTTTCCAAACTATTGAAGGAAGGAAGCTCTAAACAGCTTCTAATTAACTATTCCCGACCCTAGGACACAACCACTATTGTTCAACCACAAGATTCACACCATATAATTAATCATTCCAACAACTACAATAAGGAAGGGTCTCAACAAAGGGCTTAACGCATCATACAATTAAATCAAGTTTTAGGACTTGTAAACCAACACATTTTCAAAGGGGAAACAAGTTTCCACTACACTAGAAGTTCACAAATCAATTTAATTTGAAATTCTTAGTTACTCGGTTAAGAAAAATGCCACCGAGCGAGCACTACAATTCAAACAACTTATTATTTTATTATTATTTTAATTTTGGTACTTTAAATGAACAGAGTAATGTAATATTTCTTCATATACATTTCTTTTTTAATTTTCAAACAAGTTTTTTTCTTAGATTCAAAAGTGTGCTAGGTTTATAGTTCATGTCTCAAGTTTTCTAGTGTGCCCAAGGGTCTAAGCTTTGAACCCACGGCTCTGATACCAAGTGTAACGCCCGCTAAAATCTCCCACTTGAGACCCATGAACAACCTAGGTTTAGTTACAAAATTATGGAATAATTTTTTTAAAGTGTTAACAACCAAAGTCTCAAGGACAATTAAATTCAACTGATAACTTTTCCCATTATAATAATTACTAATTCCACATTATAAAGCAACAAGTGTAATAAGTCCACACCTAGCTCAAATCTCCTTAGGGATTAATTTAATCACTAATTACATTGACATTTTAGCTAAATATTTCTTGATTAAAATTTTAGGGTTAAGGGACCAAAACAATTAAATACCCAAGGTATTTAATTCCACAAGATCTAAGACAAGAGCAAGGTTTAATTACAGTGGGGAAAAGAATACATATTTAAAATCATTAGAGTAAATTCTTACTTACCCACTCCCAGAACTTGGTTAAAGATTCAATTTGATTTTTCCTATGATTAATGCAATTAAAACTTCCTAAAAACATTCCCATTAGATAGGGAATTTCCTCACCTTTCCGGTTATATAAAGAAGTCCTCCTAACTCCTCGTATTTCTTAAGTTATGGACCGGTGAAACTTGGGGCGAAAATTTCCCAAGAGTGGGCCTAGGGAGGAAAATTTTCCCCAACTCGGGCCTGCGGACTTCGGAGAGAAATTTTTCCTAGACACGGGCCAGCCGGAGCGGGAAGACATTTAGCACTTTTTCCCTTTTGGGATAAAGCAAATTTTACACCCACACCTCCGCCGATGCCCAAGGAGGCCACGTGGCAGCTCTTTATTGTTAAAGGTCAAATGGGTCAAGGCGGGAACATTTGGAAAATTTGACTATTCAAAAGGAAGGGCAAAAAGGTCGAAAGGAACCAAGAAGATGCCACGTGTCAGCCAACCATTAGCTGCAGTTTGGCAAGCCGGCGAGGGATAATTTGGAAATTTTGCCCAAAATTTTTCTGAAGCATTAAGGCTTAAAAATATCCTCTCCTCTGTCGACGCCTCGTGAACCCACGTGGCAACACCTGATTACCTGCAGGTTGGTAGGGCTGCGGGGAAAAGTTACAATTTTTTCCAAATTTATTTTTGAAAGCGCTTAAGGTTACAATCAATCCGAGCCTCCGTTGACGCCCAACAAAGCCACGTGTTGATCAATGATTGGCTGTGGGGTGGCAGGGCCATGGACGAAAAATTGCCAAATTAACTTTTTGGACTTAGATTATTTTTAGATGAAATGAAGGCTTGTGGATTAGTGGAGCGGCAGGAAACTTCATGACTTTGCATCTTTTGGGGAAAAAGCAAAAAAAAAAAAGAGTTTTAGCCCGCAGTCCACCCAAGATTAATTTATTCATTTAAAATTTGACAGTTAGATTAGTTTGAACCCGAAATGAAGTAAAAAATTTAGAAGGCCATAAATTTTGATTGGGAACTTGGTTTTTGGCAAACGAGGAGTTTCTGGAAAGCTCTCGACATCATATTTTCACAACATCCTTAGGAATTTGATTTTGATAAAGTTTAAAGGGTCAATTTTGAGAAAACGTCTTTCTGTCACTTAGAAAGTGAACTGGTATTTTTAACTTATCAATTTTGTTCAAATTTGTCGTTAATTCTTTTTCCACTTGCCAAACAGGCATGGAGGATTTTACTTGGAAGATTTTAGGATAGATTGCAAGGTTAAGTTTGCTTGATTGATTTGCATTCGAAATTTATCAATTTTATACAGCAAGAAGTCTACAATTTTGCCTTTGCCCGATTTGAAAGGTTCTATAAAATTTTCATAAGTATTTTGGTATGTTTGGGGTCATTTTGACCTTACAAATAAAATTTGATATTTCATTTTGTCTTTTTGATGTTGCAGGGTCATTCTATTCAATTTTCGATTAATAATTGCCAGTATGAAAGTTATCTAACATAGCTCAAATTCGAATAGATTTATTTTCATTTGCCAAATTTAAACTATGAATTCATTCCAACCCAATCTAACATACTAAGTTGACTCAAGCAAAGTATTCAAATTCCAAATTACAATTCTAATTTCTAAAACATTTATTTCAAAAAAAGAGTTTTATGAAATTTCTCCATACATATTCACTTTTTCATCCTTCCAATGTAAATTTCAAAATACATTCAACAATCATATTTCAATACCCAATAATGCCATTTGAGTAAATTAATACAATCCTTTATTGATTCAAATAGATACCTTTACAATTTCTATTTTCATTCCTCAATTACAATATGCGAAATATGATTTCTTTCACATTCTATCAAAAGTAGAAATACGAGTATATCTCTTTCACAATTCAATTTACAACTTTCATAGCCCATACGACCATCTTTCCATCACAAATAATATACAAGATCATCCACTTCAAGTGGGAAAAGGTTACATTAAGAAATGATCTCAAAGAAGGACTATCAAACTATCTTCTTTCTCGGTTCAGAACAACAACAAGATGAATTTCCATCATTCTCCAATTTGGTCACAATAGAACAGGGGAAAGGCAATGCTCTCCACCTAACCAAGACATCCAATGAAAAGGGAGAAAATTTTAGTGTGAGTTATTCTATGTGTCCTCCTCTCATGTTGGAGGGTCATCTCACATGGGTTAGGTTTAGGGTTAGGTTTAGGGTTTCATATGTGTCATGCACTAGGGTTACTCAGCACCCTATATGTACCCCTTTTCTATTCATTTATGAGCATGCCAAGACACTTCGTTTTCTTTGCTCTATGCAAGCTTTGTTTCTATTGAGTAAGTTCTTCCATTACTGATCATTTTTACCTTGTTATTGCTAGATCTTTCATGATTCCGTTGGAGTGCAACTACTTCGTGGTGCCTCATTTCCGATTCGATTCTCACAAACTCTTTTCATGGTATCAGAGCTACACAACTTGTCGTCACACCAAAATCTCGAACTGATGGTGGAGAGGGATCTCATCATGTTAAACAATTGCTACGCCAATACCCTCCTGCACGATGGAGCCGGGTATACACCCAATCAGGCCCAATGGCATATTAAGAGGAAGTGACACCAGAATTTCCCGGAGGTCACCCATCCCAGAACTACTCTGGGGGTGGCGCGCTTAACTACCTAGTATCAGAGATGCACGACTTGCCGTCACACCAAAAGCTCGAATTGATGGTGGAGAGGGATCTCATCATGTTAAATAGTTGCTACGCCAATACCCTCCCGCATGATAGAGCCGGGTATACACCCAATTAGGCCCAACGACATATTAAGAGGAAGTGACATCGGGAATTTCCCGGGAGGTCACCCATCCTAGAACTACTCGGGCGGCGCGCTTAATCGCACTTGCACAGTATGAGAGATGCACAACTTGTCATCACACCAAAAGATCAAACTGATGGTGGAGAGGGATCTCATCGTGTTAAACAATTCTTCTACGCCAATACCCTCCCACGCGATGGAGTCGGGTATACACCCAATCAGGCCCAATGGCATATTAAGAGGAAGTGACACTGGGAATTTCCCGGGAGGTCACCCATCCTAGAACTACTCTAGGGCGGCACGCTTAACTTCCTAGTATCAGAGATGCACGACTTACCATCACACCAAAAGCTCAAACTGATGGTGGAGAGGGATCTCATCGTGTTCATCAACCGTTATGCCAACAAAACCATCCTTCTTCATTAGCCCCCGAGCCCCAACCACATTGCAATAAGAAATGTTTATTTTCAACTCATGGCAACAATAGGCTTCCACAACACAAAGACAAATTTCTCATTCAAAACACAGTCCAAAACAAAACTGTAGTTTTCCACCATAGAAAAAAACAACAAACAACACTCAGGCTTCATCATGCAAGCCAAAGAAACAATAAACTATGGAGATATTGTTGATGCCTCGCAAAGGGGAAATGGGTATCACCACTTGAGAACAAACTCGCCAAATATATATATATATATATATATATATCATTTCAAATCCTTGAATGGCCCTTATGTCTCCCTCAAGTACCCCTTATTCCTCACATTTCCTTATGCCTCCCTAACCTCTTATGGCACCCCATACTGAGTAAAAAAATGCAAGCTATTTTTTTGTAAGATGGAACCCAAATCCCAACTCCCTCCACAATTATACCTCCAACAAAATTCCCCATAGTCTTCTCCTACACCATCCCTAGGCCATCTACCCAACCAACCAACAAATTAAACAACGCATTCAAACATTCAACCATTCACATATGCATACAAATAAAAGGAGAGTATTTCCAAGAGCTAAGCTCTTACCTCTCCGTGATGGAGTCTTGTTCCAAGTTAAAAACAACAAGCTCTCCAATGCAACACAAACCAAGAGATCAAAACCAACAAGTATGCAACAATCTCCAAATTTCTCCCAATTTGCAAGAGCTCCAAAACCCAAAGCAAGTCACCAAAATGAAGTGCTAAAAGTGACGCAGAAAAAAAAAAAAAAAGCCAAGGAATTCGAATATATAGAAGAGAAAAGAGAAGAGGATGAGGTGGATCCATGTGGGATGCCACATCATACATCCTCAACTCCAACTCCTAAGTCAACTTCAATCTCCAAGGCACAATAAATAAGTAGGTGAATAAATGACAGTTTTACTTACACACTCAAATCAAACCCACACCTCATAAGGACTGAAATTGAAAGCATGTAAGAACGTGCAATAAAAGGATACAACTTGACTTACAAAAATGCATAATGAAGGCTAGATTTAAACCCTCCAACCATAGGTAAGGTTGGCATGCAAATTTAAGAGGTATGGGACAAGTTTAACTTGTCCCATAAGCTTTCAAAATCAGCCTCCAAGGACAAATTCGAATTTCAAAAGGAGGTGGAGTGTTTCATACTCCAAAATTATTTTACACATCACTTACACATTTCTTACAAGACTTTAATTTTAGGCCAAAAACTCTAACAATTACTTTCTTATTTCCCAATTTGATTAATTAATTTTAACAACATGTTTGCTCACATTAATTTACCACAATTAATAAATAATGAAAGGGGTAAACACATCACTTAATAAACACATACAAACATCAATAAAAAGGAACCAAATAAATAAATACACATTACCCTTGGTCACATTTAAAGGTGATCTCACCCATGGGAATCCCTAACAATCAAACACACACACACGAACAATACAAGTTGACATGGTGACCTTGTTGAATTCATCTAGAATTCTAATGTGGTTGGTCTCCAATCCCCCAATGTTTGTTGTGATA
The DNA here is from genome assembly GCA_018340775.1 of Taxus wallichiana var. yunnanensis. Classification (NCBI taxonomy): domain Eukaryota; kingdom Viridiplantae; phylum Streptophyta; class Pinopsida; order Cupressales; family Taxaceae; genus Taxus; species Taxus wallichiana. The sequence continues at coordinate 516,768,618 of CM031244.1, forward strand.
ATTTTAACATGCATAATACAAATACCCCTTCGGCCTCGTGGCCATATCAAAACATCCAAATGAATATAATATAATTTCAAAATCATCAATATATATATGAATCACAACAACATCCAAACAATCAACAATATCACTTACAATTTCATCAGCAACTATATAATCATCAATTTTAAATTCAATTTTCTCGGTCTACTCAATATATCCAAATATCACATGTCCTAACAACATCCATAAATATATATATATATATATATAACCATGTCCAACAACATGTCAACATCTATATAAAATGTCTCTAACAATCATCATGCATCATATATGAATCAGAGTCAACAATAATCCATGATCTGACATCTAACACCATACTAAATCAAAACTATAATAATGTCCATAATATAGTCATCGATTATCATGATCAATATCGAAGTGTTGAAGGGAAGCGGGCACTACATTTTTATATTTGTTGTTGGCGATGTTATACCCCTAAATATTGGTGATCATGTGTATATATAGAAACCACCTAATATTCGTATGATATGTATGTTAGAGTCTAGACTTGAAATTAGATAATTGTTTTTAGACATACGTCTTTTCTTTTCGTCCCTACAAATGGCATTCTTATTGAAGGATAGTCTTTATCAATTAATGAATCTAACATGACTAGGGAAAGAAAGTTTGTATATAACTCTCTCTTAATGTCATCTCCTTGGCTTGTTTTCTTAAGTGATAGACATCTTGTAAATTTCTAATGCCAAGGGTCGTGTTATAACTAACCCTTTTTTGTTTCACGTTTACATAGATCATAAAAATCTTGTTTTGATATCTTGATGTAAGGTAGTCGGTGGCTATGGAATAATTTTGGTAAGTCATATGTTTGTGCCTCTATATAAAAAATATGTGTTATGCTTCCCAATTGTGATGTCTAAATTTACAATATATATTATGTTCCTCATCCATTTTTTGGGTGCAGGATGGGAGGGTTTGGATACTAGTGGTGTAATGTAGATTTAAACCTACAATTTTATTTTGTTAAACACTTTGAAAGGAATTTGTATTCAAACAGCTCATGTTTGTGATTAAGCAAATATAGAATTTATAGATGCCTTAATCTATTACATTGTAGCATAAGAATCGAATAAGCAATGCAGTACATAATTTGAGCCAAGAAAAATAAGCTAGAAATTATGAAACCCTAGTTGCAAAAAGGAGATAGGAGAACTTAGTTGATTCAAAATAAATTTGAAGTGTGGGCTTTGAGTGACGAACTGATGAATAGACAAGGGAAAATTTCACACTCGAACCTAGGAAATTATGTGACCGAAGATCTGCTGGACTCGGGAACTTGGTATGGGTCAAGGGCACTGTAGGTGTTATAGACTTGCTCTACGCACTTGTGACTACTCATAACCTCGTAAAAACAAATTTGGAGGGTCGTGAGGTATTTGTTTTCCTTCACTTCCCGTCATTAGTATGTCGCATCAAGTTCATCAACGTCCATTGTAACATTGTAATGAAGAATTGACCTAAAACCTTAAAAAATGCATCAAATCCCAAAAATAAAATAATGCAAATGAGGTTTCTCATTTCAAAATAGTGAACTTGAGGCTAAGCATTTGCACTACATCTCATACCCAATGTAGTTTTATGTGTGTGTGAAGAGATTTTTCCCTAGGTGGCTCTTATACGTGTCACTTGGATAGCGAATAAGTAGTTACATGTAAATAGATGTGTGCATGAAACAATGAACTTCCCCCTATGAAGTGAATGAAGAATAATGCACAATACATTTCCCTTGTGTGGATGCTAGATGGATGCTTGAATGCTCTTGATAATGCATTTGGATGCAACCTTAGGTGGTGATAGCTAATGCTTAGTGTTTGGTTCTTTATTATTTCCACATAACTTTATTTATATGATTCCCTTTCTTGAATTTTGTAATTAACACCGATAATTCGACTACCAAAAGATAAGATGCCCAAATGGCTAGAAAGGACCCAAAATATGTGAGAAAAGTACAAAGAGTTCGGGGCGCCCAAAGGGGCAGGGCACTTGACATTTGCGTCTGGCCGGGTGTTGGTGTCTAGAGTGAGAAATGTCAAAGTGTGAAAAGACATACTGGGATAGAAGGAGTGTAAGATCAACAGAGGCAATAAAAGAAAGAAAAAATGGCCAAAGACATAGGTTAATTAGTAATTTTCTTACTTAGAGTCATATGAATATTAGTATGTGATCGGGACTAGATAGATACCCAAAGTATGTAATTTAGTGTCTACATTTTCCCCACTTTATGTTGTTGAGAGAATTCTTGATAACATAAATTAGATAAGATTACGCACCTGATAACCATGTAAATTGATGGCGAAAATCCTTTCAAGAGATAAGAAAAAGTGTGGAGTGATGAAGCGTGGAAACTAGAGAAGAGGAAGTGAAAAATAAGTGATGATAATGATGATGAACCTAGGCGAGAACGTATGTGTAGATGTCGTGATTGTACATGTTGTTGATGTCACTTGATGTTGTGATGATATGTGATTGTTGTTTGATTAATGTGATATTCGCTTCCCATAAGGACAAACTTGTAAAACATAAGAATGAATAAGTAGTCAAATACATATATCTGAACAAAACATGTAAAAAGTATGTAAAAGTATGCAAGAAAATGAAAAATGAACATGTGCACCTAATCCATGATGAGTAAAATGGTGTAGAAATGATCCTAAAGATGACGTATAAGAATGAGCTTTTTAGGTGATCTCATGGAAGTTGCACTTGATGACATCGAGTTTTTGGGTGATCTCATGCTAAGAATGGAAGAAGTGTAGGGAGAAAATTCTTGTGTCATCCTCTAGCCTTTAAATGCTTCCCGCAATGCGAAGACCATTGTAGATAGTGTGTAAAAATTTGATCCATTCAATGATCAAAAGTTTTTGCAATGAAGAGTGCATCTAAAGATAGAGTTTATTCCCAGTGCACTAATCAAAACACGGAGAAAAACCAAAATCACTACTAAATTAGATTCTATTGTGTTTTCTCTTAAACATTGGTGGACACAAAACATTGGCAGACACATTACACAAAAACAACCAAAGTGATTTATATTTTTCATGTTTTACAAGTTCAAATCAACTCTCATGCCCAAAATATTACAATGAATATACATTTTATAGTGTATTATTGTTGATGTTCATTTGCACACCAAAAATCTATGAAGAAAAAAAGGTTTCTTAGCATTGGGTATTCTTTTTGCATTAAATAAAATGATGGTTTATGATGTCCTAAGCTTACTCAAAAAGGATTTCTTGCAAAGAAAACAATGTTTTCTTCTCTAATGCACCATGATGGAAAACTTAATTCTAATTATTCATTGCAACAAGAAATCACATCATAATGGGGAACTAGATATATCGATAGGGAGGTTTTGAAGAAGTTGAAGTTGAAGGATTGAAGGTGAGACATTGGATTGGAGAAGATTCATGATGAAATAGGGAATTGAGGGAGAATTTTTTTAGGTTGAATATTTTTTAGGGAACATAGATGGTCCTTGTTTTTCTTCTAACAAGTCACATATGGACCACATGTCATTTTTTCTTACCATCTCCACATCATTTATTTGATTCAATGTTTGTTGAACATTAAATTTGTCTTAATAGTTGCAAACATTCAAAGCCCTTATTTTTATTGGATCTATAAGTATCATTGCAATCATATTGTTATGTGTTTTAATTTAGCATAAGTGTGGAAGGAAAGCAAAAAAGTTAAACACAAGTGAAAACAAGGTATATAATCCATACAGAAGAACCGACTCAAGGGCTTGGACATCCACAACTCTAACGATAATATTGATTGATTTTATTGATGCAATTTTACCTTTTAATGGATATAATAAGCTGAGACAAAGAGCATGAGTTGGAGGGCATGGCATCTAAGGGAAGAAGTATGTTAAACTTAAATACATGTGTAATATTTCTATCTATAGGTGGTGATGAAGGAGATTTTGTAAATCCTTTGGGTATAGGGAGAATATCTATGTTAGGGTAAATGGCCTTAAGCTCCTCTCATTAGGAATGGATCATCGTAGTCCCTTAGTAACATATGAAGAGCTCAGATTTAGAATTGGGTTAGAAATTTTGAGACTTTGTTTCCTCCTCTACTAGGTTTGTGCTTTGTGCGAATAATTATAATTTTTATTGGGAATGTTGGTGAGATCATTTGAATCATCTCGTGGATCTATTTTGGGTCCTCCAACAATCTTGTGATCTTAAATATCTTCTTCATGTTGAACATTTTTCTATGTGATTCCATCTAACCATTTTCAGACTTGTGTCGTTATCCTCCCAGCTAGGCCAAATTGGGAGTGTAGAAAATGGCATGAGAAACCATTGAAGCTTAATGAAAGGTATATTTTTAGATGTAGTTACCAAGATCAGGGTGGAAATACCTCAGGTTTCAATATTTTGTTTTGTAACCTAATGCTCACCATAAAATGATAGAAACAAATCCATAATTCAAAAATCCTCCATTAGGTTGGAAAAAAACACCTTCTTCTTATACACCGATATGATAAGAAAACAATGAATTATCCATGAAACAATACCGCACGATACAAGTTATTGAATTTGTAATCTTAACAAGTAATTACTTGTAATTATATCGATACAAGTAATTTCCAAACTAGAATCAATGCGAGAAATTTTAAACACACACGAGATATCAAACAAATTTGGGTTCTCTAGTCATTTTCGTATAAATAGATCCATGTTGTCCATGTGAATTTGGTTCTTATAGGCCCCACCAATTTTCTCTTAGTCATGTGTTGGGTTGATAAGTTTTTGTCTTCCACTAGACTCAACAATCATTTTTTAGGTTCTTTGGTAAATGATTTTAGAGAGATTTTCATTTAGGATAGGAAGTGTCATGGAAGGATATTGTGTTCCTCCTTCCACCTTCGAATGCACCTTTTTCTATCTTTCCTAACTTGTTCTTCTCTTTAGACTTCGTAAATTTAATGCTTCCTCTTCTTTCGCTACACTATGCTTGGCTTCATTCTAGCATAAATGATTGTACTTTCATTGAGCTCAACTTGATCTCTCAACTTTAATCTATCTTGGATTTGCATTTATTTTTAGATCAATATGTGTCTATCTTTGCCTTGAGGGTCATCCAAGATTGGCATGATATTGCATCGTGGATCTCATATTGAGTGTTGCAATTCATACTTGCTTGCATCTAATATATTCTTTTACCACTAACGGGATGACTTGAATTTTTTATCTTCCCTTGACTCACCCACTTGATTTATTCACATGAAGGAATTAAGCATTACATTAGTCGACTCTCTCTAATGAGTAGATGATGTAGGCTACATGTTTCCTCATGCGTCAACATAGAGGTTGACATTTTTCAACTGTCCTCGACCAACAACCATGCACTCAACAGATTCCATGCATTTATATTTATTGGCTCATCAATAGATTATAATCTTCACACCAATCAATTGAATTATAATCAACCACACCTTACCTTTTGAGATATCTCAAGAGTATGTTAACTCAATAACCTCCACCCCGCATCCCCTTTCTCCTTCAAAATATTGACACAAATGACACGTGCTTCATATGTGCTTTGGAGAGGAAGAATTTTTAATTTTTTTTTGGCATAGGTTTGCCCTTGCATTTCCCGATCCCTAAAATTCTTCTCCCTCAATCTATTTTTTCATCTCCTTTATTCCTCCTCAATATCTATCTCTCTCTAGTTTAACTTATTCAACACATCCCCTTCAACATTTCCATCACACATTTCACATAGAATTACTACTCAATAAACATATACATATACATCCATAAAAGCTAAAGTTAAATTAATAATTAACAAGGCCATGATATGGAAAATACTACCGAAGGTAATGTTTTGTGATAAGTGATGAGGTTGATTACTAGATATAGAAGATTTTAAACCAAAGGCATAAGGATAAATTATTTTGTAAAATAATTTGAGTTTTAATTTTTTGGGGGATAGAAATGGTGTAATGTATTAGTGACGATAGAAACCAGTTGAATAGAATTAACCTATTGTGGGAGTAATGAACACTAGACCAAATTTCCATTTAAAAATACATTGGCAAATGTGGTGTATGTTGAGAAACACTATCATGTTGTTCAAGAAAAAATAAGAGACTTAACAATCCTTATGTCTCAATGATATTTTGCTAAATTTGTTTATGGTTGTAATAAACTTTTTTAATATTGGAAGATGCCATTCAATTTTAAATCTTGAATATATCATTGATATGAAGCAAAAATATTGTGTTTCACTGGTGTAATTACAATCTGACTTTCATATCATGCAAATGTGAAAATAAACTTACCTATAATGATAACATTCCAAAAATGAAGTAATTAAATAGTGTATAAGAATGTGTAGTTATTGTTTACATAATATAAATATTTCAAGTTAAATTCTAATTTAACAAATAACATATTTTGTTTTGAGAAATATTTGTAAAATGAAATCCATCATTTTTTCAAGAATATATCTATATTTTGATATTTTGTTTGAAATTTAATGAAAGTAGAGACAAAATAATTTCGATATAGACATTAGATTAAAGAATAAAAATCAATATAATTACATGATTTTGAAAAAAGCGCTACCTTGGCCTTAATTTATTGATAACAAGAAAACTTCCTTATTTACCGAAAAAAATAATGATTCTTTGTTCCATGAAAAATAAGAACACATTCTTTTCTCAATTGAACGTGTAATACTACCAAATTCGTCGCAAGTTAAAGACAAACATGAAACATAATTGTTATGCATAATGAACTTTATAATACTATTAAAAATCGTAAGAGATCCATAATTGTAGTTAACGATGTGTATGGCATGTTAGTGGAGTAAAATTGCAAGTGTTGCTACATAGTCAATTTATTTATAAGTATTGAAATATTGTCATATATCAACCCCAAACCATGACCTCATATATTTTTTGACACATTTTTTGTTGTCAGCTGTCCAGATCTGATTTATTACAAATATTTCATTGTAAATTAATCGTAACTTTTTGCTACTTTACCACCAAACTACATGCGGGATGTAGTGCCCACTTCCCTTCAACACTTTTGATATTGATCATGATACTGCTGACTATATTATGGACATTATTATAGTTTTGATTTAGTATGGTGTTAGATGTCAGATCATGGAGTATTGTTAACTTTGATTCATATATGATGCATGATGATTGTTAGAGACATTTTATATAGATGTTGACATGTTGTTGGACATGGTTATATATATATATATATATATATATATATATATATATATATATATATATATATATATATATATGGATGTTGTTAGGACATGTTATATTTAGATATATTGAGTAGACCAAGAAAATTGAATTTAAAATTGATGATTATATAGTTCTGATGAAATTGTAAGTGATATTGTTAATTGTCTAGATGTTGTTGTGATTCATATATATATATATATATATATATATATATATATATATATATATATATATATATATATATTTATTTTGAATTTATATTATATTCATTTGGATGTTCGATATGGCCACAAGGCCGAAGGGGTATTTGTATTGTTCATGTTAAAATTATCGCAACAAACATCGGGGGATTGGAGACCAACCACATTGGAATTCTAGATGAATTCAACAAGGTCACCATGGCAACTTGTATTGTTTGTGTGTGTGTGTGTGTGTTTGATTGTTAGGGATTCCCATGGGGGTCACCTTTAAATGTGACCAAGGGTTATGTGTATTTATTATTTGGTTCCTTTTAATTGATGTTTGTATGTGTTTATTAAGTGATGTGTTTACCTCTTTCATTATTTATTAATTGTGTTAAGTTAATGTGAGTAAACATGTTGTTAAAATTAATTAATCAAATTACGACATAAGAAATTAATTATTAGAGTTGTTGGCCTAAAATTTAAGTGTTGTAAGTAATGTGTAAGTGATGTGTAAGAGATGTGTAAGAGATGTGTAAATTAATTTTGGAGTATGAAACACTCCACCTCCTTTTGAAATTCGAATTTGTCCTTGGAGGCTGATTTTGGAAGCTTATGGGACAAATTAAACTTGTCCCATACCTCTTAAATTTGCATGCCAACCTTACCTATGGTTGGAGGGTTTAAATCTAGCCTTCATTATGCATTTTTGTAAGTCAAGTTGTATGATTTTATTGCACTTTCTTACATGCTTTCAATTTTAGTCCTTATGAGGTGTGGGTTTGATTTGAGTGTGTAAGTAAAATTGCCGTTTATTCCCCTTTGAAGTTGACTTGTGAGTTGGAGTTGAGGATGTGTGATGTGGCATCCCACATGGATCCACCTCATCCTCTTCTCTTTCCTATTCTATATATTCAAATTCCTTGGCTTGTTTTTGGGAATTTTTTTTGCTTCACTTTTATCACTCCATTTTTGGCGACTTGCTTTGGGATTTTGGAGCTCTTGCAAATTGGGAGAAATTTGGAGATTGTTGCATACTTGTTGATTTTTGATCTCTTGGTTTGTGTTGCATTGGAGAGCTTGTTGTTTCTAACTTGGAACAAACTCCATCATGGAGAGGTAAGAGCTTAGCTCTTGGAAATACTCTCCTTTTATTTGTATGCATATGTGAATGGTTGAATGTTTGAATGCATTTTTTTATTTGTTGGTTGGTTGGGTAGATGGCCTAGGGATGGTGTAGGAGAAGACTATGGGGCATTTTGTGGGAGGCATAAGTGTTTTGGGGAGGTATAAGTGTGGAGGGAGTTGGGATTTGGGTTCCACCTTACAAAGAAATAGCTTGCATTTCTTTACTCTTTATGGGGTGCCATAAGAGATTGGGGAGGCATAAGGAAATGTGAGGAATAAGGGGTACTTGGGGGAGGTATAAGGACATGTTAGGGATTTGAAATGAAATATATTTTGGCGGTTTGTTCTCAGGTGGTGATACTCATTTCCCCTTTGGGAGGCATAAGCAGCATCCCCCATAGTTTCTTGCTCCTTTGGCTTGCATGATGAAGCCGGAGTGTTGTTTTTGTTTTGTTCTATGGTGGAAAACTGTAGTTTTTTTTTTGATTGTGTTTTGAATGAGAAATCTTCCTTTGTGTTGTGGAAGCCTATTGTTGCCATGAGTTGAAAAAAATATTTCTTATTGCAATGTGGTTGGGGCTCGGGGGCCAATGAAGAAGGATGGCTTCTCCCTTTTCATTGGATGTCTTGGTTGGGTGGAGAGCGTTGCCTTTCCCCTGTTCTGTTGTGATCAAATTGGAGAATGATGGAAATTCATACTACTATTCGAACCGGCTAAAAGAAGACAATTTGACAGTCCTTACTAAGATCATTTCTTAATGTAACCTTTTCCCATTTGAAGTGGATGATCTTGTATATTATTTCTAATGGAAAGATGGTCTGTATGGGCTATGAAAGTTGTAAATTGAATTATGAAAGAGATATACTCTATTTTTTTGCTTTTGAAAGAATGTGAAAGAAATCATATTATGTATATTGTAATTGAGGAATGAAAGAAGAAATTGTAAAGGTATCTCTTTGAATCAATAAAGGATTGTATTACTTTACTCAAATGGCATTATTGGGTATTGAAATTTGATTGTTGAATGTATTTTGAAATTCTATTGGAAGGATGAAAAAGTGAAAACGTATGGAGAAATGTCATAATACTCTTTTTTTAAAATAAATATTTTAGAAATCAGAATTGTAATTTTGCATTTGAATACTTTTCTTGAGTCAAATTAGTATTTTAGATTGGGTTGGAATGAATTCATAGTTTAAAGTTGGAAAATGAAAATAAATCTATTCGAGTTTGAGCTCTGTTAGATAACTTTCATACTGGCAATTATTAATCAGAAATTGAACAGAATGAGCTTGCAACATCAAAAAGACAAAATGAAATATCAAATTTTATTTTTAAGGTCAAAACGACCCCAAACATACCAAAATACTTATGAAATTTTTGTATAACCTTTCAAATCGGGAAACGACTAAATTTCAGACTTCTTGTATAAAATTGATAAATTTTGAATGCAAATAAATCAAGCAAACTTAACCTTGCAATCTATCCTAAAATCTTCCAAGTAAAATCCTCCATGCCTGTTTGGCAAGTGGAAAAAGAAGTAATGACAAATTTGAACAAAATTGATAAGTAAAAAATACCAGTTCACTTTCTAAGTGACAGAAAGACATTTTCTAAAAATTGACCATTTAAACTTTATCAAAATCAAATTCCCAAGATTTATGTGAAAATATAACGTTGAGAGCTTTCCAGAAAGTACTCGTTTTCCAAAAACTACGTTCCCAATCAAAAGTTATGGCCTTCTGAAGTTTTTACTTCATTTCCAGCTCAAAATAATCTAACTGTCAAATTTTAAATGATTAAAATATTCTTGGGCAGACCCGTGGGCTAAAATTTTCCTTTTTTTGCTTTTTTTCTCAAAAGGTGCAAATTCATGAAGTTTCCCACCACTCTACTAATCCGCAAGCCTTCATTTTGTCTAAAAATTATCTAAGTCCAAAAAGTTAATTTGGCAATTTTTCCTCCATGGCCCCGCTAGCCCCACAACCAATCATTGATCAACACATGGATTCGTTGGGCGTTGGTAGAGGCTCGGATCGATTTTAACCTTAACCGCTTTCAAAAATAAATTTGGCTGACACGTGGCATCTTCTCGCGTCGGTGAAGGCGTGGGATCCTTTCTACCTTTTTACCCTTCCTTCTGAATAGTCAAATTTTCCAAATGTTCCTCTTCCGCTTGACCCATATCGTGACCCCTTGCCCATAAGGAGCTCCCACGTGGCCTTCTTGGGCGTCAACGAAGGTGTGGGTGTAAAATTCACTTTGTCCCAAAAGGGAAAAAGTGCTAAATGCCTTCCCCGCTCCATTAGCCCACATCTAGGAAAAATTTCTTCCCTGCTCCACCAATCCGCTTTTCTCCTCCATGTGAATTTTCTCTCCGACGTGCGCAGGTCCGAGTTGGGGAAAATTTTCACCCCAAGTTCCGCCAGTCCATAACTTCAGAAATATGAGGAGTTAGAAGGACTTCTTTATATCACCGGAAAGGTGAGGAAATTCCCTATCTAATGGAAATGTTTTCAAGAAGTTTTAATTGTTGTAATCATGGGAAAAATCAAATTGAATCTTTAACCGAGTTCTAGGAGTGGGTAAGTAATAATTTACTCTGATGATTTTAAATATGTGTTCTTTTCCCCCACTCTAATTAAACCTTGCTCTTGTCTTAGATCTTGTGGAATTAAATACCTTGGGTATTTAATTGTTTTGTTCCCTTAACCCTAAAATTTTAATCAAGGAATATTTAGCTAAAATGTCAATGTAATCAGTGATTAAATTAATCCCTAAGGAGATTTGAGCTAGGTGTGGACTTATTACACTTGTTGCTTTATAATGTGGAATTAGTAATTATTATAATGGGAAATGTTATCAGTTGAATTTAATTGTCCTTGAGACTTTGGTTGTTAACACTTTTAAAAAAATTATTCCATAATTTTGTAACTAAACCTAGGTTGTTCATGGGTCTCAAGTGGGAGATTTTAGCGGGCGTTACACAGGACCTTGGTTTAAATTTGAATATGGGAAAATCTATAAATAGAAATAAAAGGAAGGGAAATTTAAAAGGCTTATATGATGGTAATATACTATAGTATTGATTTGAAGTTGTGTTTTTGTGCGACAGGGAAAAAATCTTCTATGGAGAAATTGGGTTTTTTGTATACATTGGTTATTAACATGATACTTTTTCTCACTATTTATCATACCCACGAGGAGGGCATAAAGATAAGACCGATATTAACTATCTTAGTGTGGCAAGATAAGGGTATGAAGCACTTCAAATTCCATTCCTTTCTCTCCCATCCCAGACTTGCTAAGCAACATATGGAAATATTAGTATGCATTTTAAACCCTAATTGAATAAGATTTAAATGGAAGATAATGAGACATTAAAATTTATTTTAAAAATTTAGAAAAAATAATAAAGAGATACACATGTGAAACTATTTTCAACAAAGGAACACAAATTTTAACCAAAGGTATTAACATCCTACAAAACTTAAGACATCGGCACGTGAAGTTCCCCTACTTGTGTTTAAGCATTACCATAGTCACTTCCGAGAAAGTATGGCTTTTGTAACGCAAACCATGCATCTTTTATAATAGATTCATGAACTTCTTAAGTTTTCATGGGGCAAAGGAGGTTTTTTCTTGAGGAAAGAAACACTTGATTTTTTAACCTCAACACATTGTATAAATGAAATAGCCTCAACTTACATAGATAGCAATACATATTCCACTAACTTAAATTGGGTTATCATTGATATGCTTAGTATTATATCGAGATTGAACAACACCAATTAGCTACAAATATAATAAAAAAAATTGCCATTAAAAATAGAATATTTATAGATATTATTTAAAGACATATAATAAAATTATAAGAATATTTTACTAATTTTAATATTAAACTTTTTAAACTATCAAATCTCGTAACAACCTACTTTGTACGAATAGAAAAATTATTATTCATCCATCTATGAAATGTAATTAAATATAATTATAAAAAGTCTTTATTATATAAAAATGCTTCTTGCTTAAATCATGAGAAACAACTAAACATTTTTAGTGTTCCGTAGTAATCCCATCATGGCTCGGCAAGATATTTTATGAAAATATCTTACTATAAAATGCAAAAAAAAAAATCTATTTTCATATTAAATAAAATACATAAACAATATTTAGATTCGATTCGAATAAGACAACCCTACTGAAAACACATTGTATTGAATCTTAAGAGAAGATAAACACGGGTAATATGGCGACCCATAATTTTCCTTCCCTTACTATGGTGGTAGCACCAAACCAGAGCACCCAAGAATAACCACTAAGAACACAACAAACCCCGGTGTGGGGCCTACTACATTTTACCAAATGTTAGCTGCATAATAATAAAGTTAAAAATTAAATTATATTTTACACAAAAATTAATATCATCCTTGTTTCAATATCTAAAATTTAACAATCATCTAACAAATTTTACAAATCTCAAAAAAATTCTTTCATAAATTCTCCTAAAATTTAATTACAATATCCATACAAAATTTTGTAATTTGTTGTGTAGATAATTTACACAAATCTTAGATAGAAGAAATTAAATAACAATTATTTACCTTCTATATTTAGTAATTTTTTATAGTAATTCAAACAACCTATGTAAATCAGAACATGATAGAATGGTGGGGAAGAAGATTGATAGAGGAAAGCAATCTGCTGGATTAAAATTCAACTGTCGATTCCTCCTATATTCTATTGTAATCGCTCTCTTCTACACATATAAAATGTCCCTCTTATAAAAAGACAACTGTTATGTTACATTGAAAATATTAGTTTAAAATGAGAGGATATTTGTGGACTTTGAAATTCTTCCCAAACCATAACATACATGACGATATGTATGGTAACTGAAAAAAATCCTTCCCAAACCATTAGAAGGCCCATCGGAAAATGAAATCCGTTATAAAAAAAAAAAACCCGGTTTTTCTTCTGAATCAAGAAGCCTCTCCTCCAATAAGGTTGCAAATACCAATATTGTCATGCCCTCTTAAATATACAACTATTTCATCGCCATTAGCTATAGAATCTCAACTCTGCAACAAGATTCTATTGATTAGCATGGGTGCCGCATTGCACGCACATGGGTAGATAGATTGTAATAAAGTCTTCTCAACCTCAAAAATTGCCACATAATTTTTTGAGCAAACTTTTGCGGGGAGAGAGACATTGACTCCCATGAAAACAAAAAAACAAGCCAAGAAAAATATGGGCCACTTTACATGAGGGAAATTAATAGCAGCCCTGTCATCATCACTTACCTCACCATTTGTGTTATTTTTTAGAAACTTACCTTATATACCCAAAGTGGCAGCAACAACTAAACATATAAAGAAGTGAAGATGAAGAATTATTTCGTGTACCCAAAATGATGTTGTGGCAAAATGTCGTAGCCCAGTTAACAAGCAACATACCCCGATCAGTTAGATAAGACCTTGCAATGTTATACTTGCTTTCACTATAGTTATACTTTATTAATCCTACAGTAGCAAAACAAAACATGTTTTCAAATTCACTTACAATATGCCTGGTGTTGCATCTGTCCTCCATAGTTATCCAGGTTCATATGTGGGAATCAAAACATTGTATGTTGGCACCGTACAAATCTCTCACAAAAAAGTTTCCCTTAGCAAAAGCACCTTCGACGCAACTTTCTATGGCAGTCGCCCTATCATGGAGAAAAGTACAACGTTGTGGAGGGGGTTCCAAACTTTTACACCCTCCTGCATCATAGATTAGTCCTCCCTCGCATCGGCTATTGAGACTAATTGGTCTCGCCATCTAGAACATTTTAGTGCCCTACCACTATTTACATGAAGAAAAATCATACAAGCATACTTTAGAATGAATGAATGTGTTCTTCCATGTGCAAAGACGACATCAACTGAATATAAAAATTCATGATGAAAGGTTAAGAGGAAAGCTATAAAAAATCTTTGTAAATATCTCAGCTACCTAGATATTTAGGAAATTTCGGTTGTGTGCATACCATTGTTACGCGGGGACACGTCCCGAGCATCATCAACATCCCGGACGTCCAAGACATCTTGGGACTTGGGGACGAGGACGGACATTTCCTTGCCGTCCCCATTTCCAAAAAAAGGGGGCGTCCCTTAAAAACTGAAACGCACCCGGGATGTCCCGGGTGCAAACTAGATTTAGGTGTGCCATTGGGGACGTCACGGCGTCCCCAACGGCTTTCACGCGGCAGCTAAGGTAAAAGTGCCTTTTTTATCATTTTTATGTTTTTTAAAATATTTTCTTAAACTTTTAATGCTTTCTAATTAAAACTAACATGACCTAACCCTAAAAGCAACAAAAAAACTTATAAAAAGAGCATTTCATACTCATTCTAATCACACCAAGCAAGAGCAAAAAAAAGAAGGAAGGAGCAAGAGTAAAAAAAGAGAAGGCAAGAGCAAAGAGCAAGGAGCAAGAGCAAAGAGCAAGAGCAAGAGCAAGAGCAAGAGGTATGTACATACATTACTAATTTACTACCATTCTTTGTTTTGTTTTTTTAATTTCCAAATGCAAAGTTGAAAGTGAAGGCATTGCATTTGCTTGTATTTTTTTTCCTATTTGGATTAGCACGTGATGGAATGAGATAAAGCATAAAGGGAGGGTTTTTTTATTGTTTGTTTTTTTTAATTTTTAAATGTATTCATCGCTGTTTTTTTTTTTTAATGTATTCATCGCTGTTTTTTTTTTAAATGTATTCAAAAATTGCATTCATTGTTTTATTGTATTGTATAGTTATATTGTTTTGTATTTTAATTATTGCAGCTTCAAAATGAGTTCCGATAGTGATTATCAAGCTGAATATGAGGTTGAAATGGGTGTGCAAGGAGAAGGAACACAATCAGAAACACCTAATACTGCTACTAGTTCACGAGGAGTGTGGACAAGTTCAGTTGCCCCTCCGAAATGTTGAAAAAGTATGCTAGGGGGCCTTTTGATAAGAAAAAACCTTTGAAACAATTTGGTCAAATTATGCAGGGTCCTAGATCAAACATTTCAGGGGGCACTAAAACATGGAAATGCAACATTTGCTCATTATCTTGGTCAGGCAGCATTACTAGGTTGAATGCACATTTATTGCACATTGCGGGGAAAGGTGTAGGCATGTGTGGACAGCTATCACTTGAAGAGAGGGCAGAAATGGTGAGGTTGTATAATGGAGATATGGTGGAAAAGGTTCCAGAAGTTCGTGGCCGTCATGTTAGTGGCACTGGCACCCCTTCTAGTGCTGTGAGAATTAATACCGGTAGTGTTACAGGTGCATCTTATGAGGTGTCTGAATTGGATGCTTTTGGTAGTAGTAGGGGGAAGAGGAAGGTTGTGGCCTCCAATCCACTTGTTGATATGTATGATACAAAGGCTAGAGAGGAGGCCGATGATGCCATTGGAAAATTCTTTTTTGCTACTGGCATTCCATTTCATGTTGCTCGCTCTCCTTATTTCAAGGAGGTTGTGGCTAAGATAGCCAAAGCAGGTGTGAGTTATGTGCCCCCAGGAGACACGAAGTTGAGAACCACAATCTTGGATAAGAACTATTCCAAGGTTAATTTACTGATGGAGGAAATGAGGTGCACATGGGTCTCTCACGGTTGCAGCATCATCATGGATGGGTGGACAGATATCAAACACCACCCACTCATAAATATCATTGTTTCATGCAGAGAGGGTCCTTACTTTTTGAGGGCAGTTGATTGTTCAGGGAAGAAGAAGGATGCAGAGTTCCAATTCACCATTTTGCGAGATGCTATTAAGGAGGTTGGCCCTGCCAACGTTGTGCAGGTTATTACAGATGCAGCATATGTGTGCAGGGCAGCAAGTAAGCTTGTCGAGGCTCATTACCGACATATATATTGGACCCCATGTTGTGTGCATGCCATGAACAATGCACTAAAAGATATTGGAAAAATTGATTGGGTCAAAAATGTAGTGGCTGATGCTAGAGATGTGCAGATGTTCATCTGCAACCACCATACGTCATTGGCACTCTTCCGTAGCTTTTTGAGGAAGGAATTCCTCAAGCCAGTGGACACACGTTTTGCATCATATTTTATTTTGCTGGATAGGATGGCTGAGTTGCAGGAATCATTACAGTGCATGGTCATGACATCAGAGTGGTCTAGGTGGGATGGGTCGAAGACAGAGCAGGGGAAGAAGGTGAAAGCAATTGTGGTGAATGAAACATTTTGGATAGATGTGAGATATATCACATCCATAATATCTCCAGTTTTCAGTGTGATAAAATATGGGGATTCTGAGAGCCCTAGCCTTGGTGAGATATACGAATGTATTGATAGTATGCTTGGCCAGATGAAGGTTGTTGTTTGAGCAAGGGACCCCACCTTGGAGTTCTACCATCACATATTCAACCTATCATTGAGTGGAGATGGGAGAAGTTGAACACTCCTTTACACATGGTTGCATATGCACTAAATCCGAAGTGGTATGTTGAGAGGCCTGACAGAGTTCTCCCAGTAGATGATGAGGAGGTGAGGAAGGGTTTCTTGAAAGCCCTAAAAAAATGTATAATGCAGAGGATGCTTCACGAGTCAGAACTGATTGGCTCAAGTTCGCTTATCTGGATGGCTACAAAAAATCATCAAAGATAGACAGGACCACATTGGCACATGAGAGTCCAGTTAGTTGGTGGCGATTGTATGGACATGCAGGATTGCTACGTACACTTGTTATTCGTCTTCTTTCTCAGGTTTCTAGTTCCTCTGCTTCTGAGAGGAATTGGTCAACATATGGGTGGATCCACTCTCTTAAGAGGAACAAACTTACCTCTAAGAGAGCAGAGAAACTTGTTGCTGTACATAGTGCCTTGCGTCTCATGGATCGCAAGACACCTACGTATAAGAGAGCCCAACATTGCGGTGGGATGTGGATCCTGAGGATGCAAGGCAGGTTGATGAAGATCAGGAGCAGCGAGGACTGGTTGATATCTCCTTTGCAGATGCAGATGACATTGATACAGATACTCCTAGTGAGGAGGAGCGGTTTGCAACTGTTCCTTCGGAGGGCTCTGATAGTGATTTTTGAGTTGTACTTGTCACTTGTCATTTTGGTTATGTAATGTCATTTTGGTTATGAGACATGACATAATATTTCATAGCATATGTAATGTGGGTGTAGTTGTACTCTTCTCATGTTGATTATTGAAGAGTAAGACTAAGACTTGTTTTAAATTTTCAGCTTTACTATTTACTATTTAGTCTTTCATTGTCATGTTGAAGTTTTGAACATTGAATATAATATATATAGCTGTAGCATTTTGGGCCTTGGCTTATGTGATGAATAATTGGATTAATCATTAGTGGTTACAATCTTCAAACTTTCTTGTATTAATCATTAGGTTATTGAATTATTCTTTATTCATGTTATATTTGTAAAATAAATAAAATATATATATTTTTTATTAGCCGTCCCCCGCCGTCCCGAAATTTTCAAAAAAATTGTCATCCCGAAACCCCCCGTCCCGCCGTCCCGGAGTCTTAGGTAACTATGGTGCATACCATATTTTTTTAAGAGTCCCAAGTTGCTTTCTATGCAAAAAACATTATCTGTATTTGTGATGTATCAAACACTATGAACATATTCTAGTAACTCCAAGTGCTTTCCATTGGGTTTGCTTCCTGACAATATAAGGTCAAACTAGTAATCACTGTCATGAGAGGAACTTTTCCAAGATCAAAACCTGGACTTGGCAAATGAGATGCTCAACGCCCCGAGATCAAAACATGGACAAATATTTCAATAATAACAATGTACATATTTACATTTATGAGAGATGAAAGCAAAGAAAACCGAACTCGTGAAAAAGAATAATAAAAAATATTCAAAACTATTTACAAAACAAACTTACATTTGCAAACGAGAAATTATTTTGTGCCATGATTTTTTAGAATGAACTCTTATTGTAATTCGGATTTCAAAGCACATTACAATTTCATGTAGCATTAGATAAAAATGGAGTCTTATTTGTGATGGAACATAAAGAGAAGTATATAAATAGATGTCTGAAAAAGTAAGTTGTCATATCTCAAAATCAACATAATTTATATGGTTACAAGTGAAAAAATTTTAATTTCTTTCATCAAAACTATAGTCCAAAGGAAAAATATTGGAATATTCCTCAATAAAAAGGTAGAAGAATATTCCTACAAAAAATTGATGTAAAACTTTACAAAAAAGAACAAATATTACACATGGCATATTTCTCGTGATCACATAAATTTTTTTTTGACAATTATGATGAAGACAATATAAGTGGTTTGGGCTATGTAATAAACGTATATAGAGTACCCCAAATTAAACGTTTACACGTAACTTCATACACCCGTGTCTTATAAATCTCTCGAGGGGTTTTTTTTGGTAAATTATATCTTATGATTTGAAACGCGTATTTGTCAATTCTCATGTTTTGTGGAGTATCTATATATATATATATATAAAGAGAGAGAACGCACAATAAAATATTTAGAAACTCGGACCACCAGAACAATGAAACCATTTTCAACAGAATTTGAACTGTATATAACTAATAGTAAAAATCACAAGTACATTTACTAGCAAACTTTTTGCAGTTTTTCCAATATTTTTCTCTTGTTGAAATTTAGCAAGGGAAAATTTTAATGTCTTAACAACAAATCGTTCTTTCAGCAACGACACCACATGCAGGCGTTTTTGATCAAGGCGACATTTTTTATTAAAGAATTAAGTCCCAATCAGTGGCAAAAATTATACAGCCAGAAATGCCAATGAATGGCCAGGTTCAATAAAAGAATGAATGAGGGAAAAAGAAAGAATATGGATCGACAATCATCTAAGATCCGTCTAAACTCCAACACAGGTGCTCTGTAGCAGCTGTGCCTCCAGAGCGATTGAATGAATTCATCTCCCGCGCAAGAAACTACAGAAACTAAAGATCAGAGATACCATATGCAACGACATTGGAAAACTGGAGTAATTACACAAGTAAAGCCACGCCTCCGAACAAAACAGCTCCAAAGATGGCCATTTTATGTAATCCTGTGTCGGCAGAGGCGCCTGATGAACCGCTCTCCTGTGTAGATGGACCGGGGGCTTCTACGCCTGGGGCAGGGCTTGATTTCGTGGGAACCCCTGCAGAAGGTGTGGGAGCAGTTCCTTCTTCTGTGGGGGAAGAAGAGGGTGCAGGGGATGAGGCTTTTGGTGCGGTTGCAACCACAGGAGCTGGAGATGGCGATACAGCGAGCGATCTTGCTGGGGATGGAACCGGTGACGTCTTGGGAGTTGGCGTGGGAGAAGCTGCTGGAGACTGGGCAATACAAAATCCCGTCATACCCAACACCAAAACAATGTACACGACTGCGCTGAATTTACCCATACTTTTATATCTCTATCCAAAGAACGACACTGAAGAATTTAAAAGCTTTGAGGGCCTTTTTTTCCCTTTGTGAGAGATGAGAGCGAGGCAGAATGAAGACTTGTAGTTGAGATGGTGCAAGTGCAGGGGATTATATACTAGTGCGGAGATGATCAGATGATGGGGAATACTCCTAACTCGCCGCGTTGGCCATTTCGACGGTATACAATTTCCGGGAAATGACCAAAAGATTGTAGAAACTTTCCGCTAGTTGAACTGGAGACTCGATACACATGCGAATTGTTTTTAACGACTTTAATCCCAGGGTCGGTTGACGAAAACGCGGGGAGTCACCTACTTTGAGCAATTAGTTGGTACTCGGAAAGAATGACGTGTTGAAAATTTACAATTACTGAAAAAGTTGGGCTTTCGAGGCACGGTACCGAATACATAAAATCTATATTTATTTACTGATCCTAAATGAATAATCTACTTAAAAGACGAAGAACATACATGATATGGGAGACATTCCCTTTACTACATACATATGTTTGAAGTTTATAAACTAGCAATCGCATGTGTACAATGCAATGTGAACGCCGAACGGTATATGTTATTTGATTTAGAGGGATAGTTATTACTTTTGTAGTTGATGTTGATGAGGGGTGTGATTGATAGTGTAAGTGTAGGAGTATAGATGAAGCATTACATTTAAGGGTTTTATCTGTACATTTCAAAATTGTTACAAATTCATACATACACATTTGCAAATCTCATATTATGAGTGGTAGATTTTTGCGGACTATTTTATTTGAACTAAACATGAATACATGAAGACTTCCGTATATTTGCAAATTTTATATCATAAGTGGTTGCCTTTTGTGGCCAATTTTATTTGCACTAAACATGAATACATTTGATATCACTTTGGATACAAGAAGTTTGAGTAAATTAGTAGTGGAGGTGCTATCAAAGTAGAGGGTAGTATTTACGATAGGTTGTTTTTGTTGAGTGATAGTAGTCTTGACTCCTCCTTTCTTCTTCATAACATAATCATTATACTCACCGTGTAGGATGTCCCACAGACTTCCATTTACCATGTAATCATAATACAACAGGTTTCCATGTGGAGAAAGCAAATATCCATGCAGACTCACAAGATTATGATGTTTGATGCTTCTAACTCAGTTTCTAGTCAAGTGCTCGGCGGCAGCCTGCAGGTAATGGACCGTCAAACACTCTAGCGCGATCAACAATCTTGATGTAAAAGACTTTAATGTCTAACCATTTAAGGCATTTATGCCGCATGGGGTGCCCGGATTTGCAAAGCAAAATTGAATTGCTTTTAATGGCGTGAAAGATTCCGTCAGTTGACACATCATAGATTTGGAGCTAAATGTGACTATGTTCGAAGAACTCTCTGCCATGTACACAAAAAACAAAATTTAAATGCATTAAAGAAAGAAAAGAAAAACCTTACTAAGTATACCCGTATTAAAGTTTTGAAAAAGAGGAGATGTGCCAGGTTTTAGTGATATCTTTGCAGGTTTTGTGGTGTTATTATGAAGTCAGGGACACTAAAGAACAAATGGTAAAGAAACAAAAAACTGTCAATCACTGGTCGTGGTCACACTATTTCTAAAAATGGAAATTGTATGTTGATATGATGTAACGCTAACTTGAATCTCTAGCACATCTGGTGTGGGTGCAATAGAAAAGTATTTTGGATAGCTTAAATTGGAAATTCTAGGAGTTACTTCATAGATCTACCACATGCACCTGTTATGTGACTGTATAATGCCATTTCTTGATGAAGAGATACTTATTCAATGCACCTTCCCTTAATTATTTTGCTTGATTTTCCTGTTCACCCTTTACTTGCTTTTACTATTCATCATCTTCTACATTACTTTCTCTTTTGAGATGAACTAACCTCTAACTTTTAAGACATTTTGTAATATTAGCTTTCATTAAACATTATCCAAGAAAATTTATGTTTATGCATTTGTTCTTCTTGGTTTATTGTAGAAAATGTTCCTGCATGCCTACAAAGAACATAGCTTGGACACATTACTCACGAAATAATCGATGTTTGCCTTTATTACGTGGAAATAGATGTTTAAGTTTAAACCTGGTTGGCACTACATTGTATTCAATTTGCAATAGACTTTTCAGGATTATTTCCAGTTATTTTGGCATCTCTGCTAGGAAAGGCAGTGATTCACGGGAACGGGCTTTCTTGGGGATCCTTGTCCAACAGGTTGTTTACTTAAATATTATTTGAATCATTTGGAATGAAATAACTTATGCCATTTTTGTGAATCCTCCCCATAATAGCCTCAGAATATCATAGAAAGTCTTCTATCAGTAAGACCTTAGAACAACTTGTAACACAGACTTAGATCTTGTGTTGGGTATTCCTCTCTATCATGTTAACCTAGGAGGGTGTGCACTCCCAAGCACATACCCCAACATTTATAGCCTTGTGTACTGGCATTTCACTTAAAGCTTGCGCCATAAGTGCTCACCCAAAGCACAGGAAGCCGAATGTCTTTTTCTCTATAGTGGAGAGGGACTCATGCCCTTAATGAAGTCTCTGGAGAGGAGCTAGTCATTATCCTTCACGCTACCATTCACAAACCATTCAAGTAAGATGCAAACATCATTGGGAGTTCTAATCCATTCTACTGGAGACTATGCATGGAAATCCAGATGCCTAACAGACACTTTTGTAATTAACAAAAAGACATAAGATATTCTATTGCTCATTCAACTAAGATATTCTATTGCTCATTCAACATTTTCTTGATTTTGTATACATGCTTTGCACAAACCAGCACATAACAGTACATACTTTCTCCCTCTATTCTTATCCATAGGCTCTTGACCCTTATTTATAGGTTTTCTTAGTGAATACATTCAAATTCAAATTCAAAAGAATTCCCACTCAACCCTAAGGTAGGATCCATTAATTACACAGAAACACCAATAAAACACAAATCAAATCATACAAGTCTATTAAAATGGTTGATCGAGGAACAAATACCAACCAATACACTTCATAGCTAGGTAGATTCCGATGACTACTACCTTCCGGCTAATCCCTTATACACTAACATACTATTGTCTCCTACTACTATGTGGATTGTTAGTACTTTTAAGAAAATAAATATAAAATACATGCACTTTTGTTAGGTAAGTATTTACATCCTTATGTACTATGTGAATGCATTGTATGTTCAACCCTAAGTGTGTTTATGTATGTTAGAAATAGAAAAAGAGGTAACATAATCATCAAATGCTATGTTTAAGTGAAGTCATGTAAGAATTTTGTGGAGTAATTTTAATTAGTATGAATTGTATCCATATTCTACAATTTGTACAGTGCAGGAGACACCACATTTCGTTGAGGCATTTAGTCAGACAGTTGACATGCCAATTGCATGATTTCACATTTCACATATATATCTATTTTGTGTGCAGTATTTTGTTTTTTCTTTCCGAAGCAGAACCACATCTCCCCTAGGCATTTCATCAAACAGTTGACATGCCCTGTTTTAAATCTCCCATTCTGGATGGAAGCTAAGAGGATGCTGGAAAAGGTTTTGGAGTCCACTTGTACACCTAGAAATTGCATTTTTTATGAAGGTGCCAAGGCCTTTTATAGATATCTTGCAATCGATAAATTTCATGAGATCACATATGTTCTAGGGATTTAGTCAAACAATTCATCATGTGGTGTCGACTAGTTAATGTGATCTCAAAATGAAAATAAAAAAATTGGTGTTGTTTTTGCGAATTGCAGGGGAATGGTGGAATGCAGACACTGAGGGTATTATCAATCAAGCAATGCAAAGTGGCGGGATGCCTAATGTGTCGAATGCATATACCATTAACGGAATCCTTGGAATATTGTATAACTACTCAAAAATTGGTGATTCGGAAAACCTTTAAATTTTCATTTATATAACAATGAGATGAAGTTACATTGAATGTTTTGTATAAATATAACCCTTTGGGTGTTTGTACAGATACATTTAAGCTGAGGGTGACCCCTGGAAAAACTTACATGCTTCGCATAATCGGAACCTGCACCGAATGCCACATTTCTCATATCCACACGCCCTTATGCCATAGGCACAGGAACATTCGACAATTCAAATACCTAGAATGTTGTTGACCCAGACAATTGGCCAATAAAAAAAAATAAATTGTTTAAAATAGCCGAAAAAAGAGAAAATGCTAACAAAACTGTTAAAAACGTGAAAACGTCTAGATGGCCATCAAACCGTCAAATTTAACTTAGTCGCACAAACTTCCGCAAAGGCTTTTCCCATAGGGGGAACGCCTTCGGCGTAATAATGACATCCATGAGGTAGTTTACCAAAATAATTTTTTTGACTTCTATGTACATTTAAATGTTCTATATACATGTCTATCATATAAGTCACGACCACAATGCACAAAGATTCACTTTTAACTCATCTTAGATGGATATCAAAACTATTTTCTAAATCCCTAAGATTGGTTTCCTTCCCATACCACAAACACAACAACACTCGATGAATTCAATAACAACATGCAATCATTATCATACACCTTAGTTTCATTTAGGCTTATAATTCACCATATTGAAAGATCTTATGCATAGTAAAATAGCTATAATCTCAAACTACACAAGCATATCAAAGTGTAACCATTATATTGGTGCACTTGTATTTCAAAGGCCAATGTCAAGAAAAGGGAGTCATGCTTGCAACACCCGCGAGTCGACGCCGCATGCAGCTTAACTCTGAAAGATTCCTTTACGTGTTACTCCTTGGAGTGCATGCGCATGTGTATCCATCCTCCCTCAGTTATATATACAGTGCTTGGTTGAAGCCGAATTAGGACATTTATAGTGATATATAGTCAGCAGTGGTGAAGAATGAAGAAGCAATTGGTGTTGAAATTGTTAGCAATGGCCCTCGTAATCGTCATCTCTTGGGCCCCTTTCACATTGGTTGGGTGCGATGAGAATGAGAATGTGGTCGAGAAGCAGAGGCGAGAGCAATTGTGCGATGCCCGCAGACTTTACGAGTGTAAGGAATTTGTGAGAGGAGGAGATGAATACGAGGAGGAGGGGAAGGGGAGGCCGTCTTCGATGTGCTGCCAAGAGTTGAGATGAATGCCTCAACGATGTCACTCCGACGCCATTCAACGAATGTTCGACCAAGCTCGGAGCGAAGGAGAAGATGATAATCAATGAGGAAGAAGACATGGAGAAGATCAGATGGAATTACAAAGAGCAAGACAACTCCCTCAACGTTGCAACATCTCACCCTCCCACCGTGACATTCAACAACGCACAGCACAAGTAGAAGCATGTAAGACTCCTTAACCTACATTCTCTACAATTTTAGTACAAGATTCATTAAATTTATTCACGTTGTTTGTGTTGGGTGCAGGCATTTTCATGTCGGGGAACATCTGAAACATAGTAAGAGATATAAATAAATAAAGCAGTGTTAGCATGACATAACACATCATCGTGTGACTAAATCTGAAACAAGAGTGGATTTTTCTATTACTATGTAAATCGGCCTTGGCTTCAATTATAAATAAATATTTCAAGCTAATTATCATGACGTGTTTCTACACACCAAATCATGAATGTATATGGAGATTCTATATATTAAAACTATCAAGCGACAATCTGCCGCCATTATGCGGCGGAGTAGCCTCGCTGTCTAAATCTGAAGCCGCACTTTTCGTCACCTGGGTAGATCTCGGCGTGGTTGGAAGATGAACCGCCTTTGTTTCACAACAATATGAAAAATGCAATCCTCTCTTAAAGCACATATCCGCTATTTCTTTGTTGCTTGGTTAAGAGAGAACGGTAGTGCATTCCTCCTCCGAGTCGTACACAGACCGCGCCAAATGCTACCCAAACTATTGTCTGCCATTTTTTCAAAAACTGTTAAAAATGTGAAAACATTTAGATAGCCATCATCAAACCGTCCAACTTTAATACATCACATAAACATCCTGAGGTCCTTTACCATAGGGGGAACGCCTTTGGCGTAATGAGGAAGTCATATGTGCATGTTTAGTCGATAATATATTATTTAGATTTTGTAAAGTGACCGAGCCTCTAGATATTTGATTGAAAGTTAGATTTTCTAATAGAACCTCAAGGAATTATATTTAAAAAGATAAACTTTTGGACCATCTGGATATTCAAGTTAGGTCCCCACGTATATATCTCTCAAAAGGTGGTTTATTTTACCCCCAATATGTGATTTCGTTGTCATGCCTCAGACCATTGCATTTGAGACTGCTCACATTTGGCCCGCTCCAAGCCAACACCAACACAACTCGCTATTTCGAAGTCTAAAGCTGACCCTCCGGCTGATGGCGGAACTGTGGTTGGATCTAAGAAGATCTTGGGGGAAATTTTTTTTGTTGAAGTTCCACCTCCCTCTTCTTCCCCTCTGTCATCCAAGGATAATCCAAGAGTGGTGCCACCCAACGCTCTTTCCTGTCATGGAATGTTCAGGGTCTGATAGAGCCCTCACGAAAATTATTTGTTCATTTAGTTTTCGAATTAATTAACAATTTAGATGCGATTTGTTTATAGGAAATCAAGATTTATAGTTTTTTACTTTAGAATACTCTAACTTGTATTGCTCCATATTTTACGTATTTCCACACGCAACATATTGAAGGCATAGGTGGTGCTAGCATTTCCATCATGCTGAAATTGTGTGGGCGATTATGAGTAGTAATGACCTTTCTTTTGGTATTCTTAATATTTTCGCCTCTAATTATGGTCTCAAAAGAACTTTATTATGGAAATGGTTATGTGACAACTTACCATTTTCTTATTGGTTTGTGTGTGGTGACTTTAATACGGTGAAGTACCTCGATGATAAAAGTGGCACCCTTCCTATGCGTTGGTATATTAGCACACGTGTGGCCTGGTATTATTTTAAAATTCGTTGGGGCCTTTCCGATCCTTTTCTCAGATGGAGACAAAATTTAAAGACCAAACATGGTTCACTTGGACCAATCTTCAAGAAGGATATGATCGGATTTTAAAGCAACTCAACCGTGCACTTCTTTCACAACAACCTTATTTTGATTTTGACACGCAAGGATCCTTCGTTATCAAGGTATGGTCAGAAGTGCTTTTGTCAGACCACCATCCGATCACATTTAAGGTTGTTTGGTAGGGGGCCCTCCCAAGGTGCCCAAAAATCAATTTTATCTTAATGTTTCTCTGTTGAGTCATCCTAGAGTGGTCCCGCTCATTGCCAAAATTTGGAACATGGCACCACGTCCACCTTTTGTTGTCAGTTGGATTTCTTGGTGGGAGCTGGCAATTCACCGCACCACCAGGTTCCTCTTTTGGTTCGGTAAATAGGTGGCCTGAGTTCCTAGGCGGTCTGATTCGATTGTACACAAAAAATTATAATTATCTCTCTCCTTCTTGAGTCCAATCCTTTCAAATCTCATCTTCAGTTCCAGGTTGTTGGTATTTAGTAGAAGCTCAAACTTATTGAATCTCATTTGGCCCGTGGTCCACAAATCCAGTCGAGACTTCACTAGCTTCAGATGACAGATAAAGCCTCTAAAGGATTTTTCAAATACCTTTGAGCTAAGCATACTTGTCATCATATCAAAGCTATTTATGATTCTCACCAATGGCTTACTAAGCTCCCAAAGATCACTGATGCTTTTGTCAAGCACTATCCTCTAGTTTTTCAAGCTTAGGAGGATTCAATTGAGCTTGTTACTGCTCTGTAGAAATGTATTGATTTGGTGCCTAATAAACTTTTTCCCAAAGATCGTGCTCATTGCAACACCTCTCTCACTTTAGAGGAACTCCATATAGCCTTGTTCTATCTTGTGGATGACAAGTCTCTAGGTCTGGATGGTTTCCCAATTGAGTTTTACAAAGCAATATGGTCTTTTGTGGGACATGATTTGCTTTGAGTTTACAATAAAGCTTTCATAACTCTCTCTCTTGGGTGTTTCATCAATCAAGGAAACGTCAAGTTCATTCCCAAAGTTTATGACTATAATGGCAAATAACAGCTTTCATACTTAGTAAAAAACCTAGATAATGTAATTTTTGTAGAGGAATGACAATGCTAGAAGTTTTATTGGCTTTATTTACCGTAGTTGATTAGATAGCATCAATTCTTTAGTTAAGGATTTTCATAAGAAAATGTTGGATTTTTTTCATGCACCCATGTCCCATATCTTATGTCTTATACACCCATGAGTCCAAGGGTTAAATTTGACGCCCACCTATGCCTGTCAAACAATTTTTGGGTGACAGTAATTTTTCAATATTGCCCTTCAAAAAAAAAAAATAATGCTATTTTCACTAATTAGTCTATATTTATTATATCTTTTATAATATAAATTTACATATTGTTTAATAATATTTATACAAATCTATATAAAAAATGATGGTCATGTTTTAAATATGCAAGTTGCATGTGACAGTTAGATCAGATATTTACAAGTATTTTACGTCTCAAATCACAAAAAACGTCTAAATGGCCGAAAAGCTAAATCAAGTATTAATGTGCTATTGTGAGAGAGAAAGCTAAATCAAGTGAGAGCGAGGTAGAATGAAGAAGACTTGTAGTTGAGATGGTGTAAGTTCAGGGGATTATATAGTGGGGAGATGATGAGATGATGAGATGGCGTGTGGGGAGGGGAATACTCCTAACTCACCGCGTTGGCCATTTCGATGGTATACAATTTTCTGGGAAATGACCAAAAGATTGTAGAAACTTTCTGTTAGTTGAACTAAGGCTCGATACACATGCGAATTGTTTTTAAATCTAGATTTAATACAAGTGTCAGTTGACGAAAATGCGGGGAGTCACTTACTTTGAGAAATTAGTTGGTACTCGGAAAGAATGATGTGTTGAAAATTTACAATCACTTGAAAAAGTTGGGCTTTTGAGGCACGGTACCGAACACATAAAATCTATATTTATTTACTGATCCTAAATGAATAATCTACTTAAAAGATGAAGAAGATACATGATATGGGAGACATTCCCTTTACTACATACATATGTTTGAAGTTTATAAACTAGCAATCGCACGTGAGGTGTGTGATGTTGATGCTGAAAGTGAAATATTGGTGAGTGGAAAAGGAAATTGAAACACACAACAAAGCATTATGATATTTATAATTGGAAAATGAAAAACATAATGGAGTAGTGGAAACTGGAGTAGTATAAAAGATTTAGATTCCAAAAGAGGTGGAGTAGCTTGAAAGGGAAGGGTTGTTGGGGATTAAGAGGGGAGTGTTAAGGACATAGAACAAAGATGAGATTTGTCTTACTTCTGTGAATGTAGAAGAGGCGCAGAGGAATTTTTTTCATAACGTTTGAATGAAAAGGGGTGAAATCCGAAGGGCGGATAAGGAGGGAACTCTTGATATAGTTGTGAAGGTAAGTGCCTTTCTTTCCATGTTCCCGATGTCAATAGTGACTCTCTATAAAGGAAGTCTTTGAGATTTGTAGATTGAAAATTCCCAAGCCATGTTAAGTGGTAATTGCCTTCTACCTCTGGAAATAGGTGGAATCGGGACATGGGAAGGGTTTTTGCCATCCCATTAGGGCCCCGTGTCTATCGATCAAATCTGATGATGAAAAATAAAGGAACATCAGACAGATCAGAGGTATTGTTGTTAACAATGTCGGTGATAGAGCCAATAGCACATTTTACAAGACATGCTTCAACCCACAAATTTACGGAAAGTATGACTTTCTAGTTGACGTAGAGAAAATATTTGTGTTGTAACTGATCATATTTATCCCATCTTGAGTCAATATGTTTGGTGTTTTGAGCAATGGATCTGACAACAAGAGAGCTAAGAGATTTAAAAATTTGAATAGTCTGGAGGCATCTTAGAAATCAAGGTGATGTCAATGAAAGCTTGAAAAGAAAACTTGCATATTTTGGTTTAATCTTGAAGTCAACATATGTTAAAAAATGCAATTTTGCATTGAGGGTTCATTATGTTGTCAATTTAATGGTCATTTATGATTATGGTTTATCTGTAGCTTTTAAGAATGCAATTAAGGTTCCCCCTTATAAAAATTCCTATTGATTCGTGGAAAAGGTGTGGGACATGATGAAAGAAGTATTGAGTATCACGAGTCAACAAAGTAGAAAAAAATTGACCTTTTGAATGATGGTGCAATGCGTTAATTTTAAGCCATATGAAGGGGTTACTTAGTGTATTTCATTAAATCATCTATAAGATGTATGGCACCATAAAAATGTTCGTACGCAGTTGAATGTAATGGAATATTTTGAAATAAAAAATAGAAAAGGTGGCTTTACGATTTCGATAGGAAATTGTTCATGGGGATGATGGCTCATTCTTAAATTGATCATGAGATGGGGAAACTCTTTTCCTTTCACTACTGAGCAGGGGCCACCATTTCTGAATTACATCTAGGTGGTGCCAAGCAGGGAGAAGGAGCCCGACGCGGGGATCTAGTTGTTGCGTCAACTTCCGTTTACTCATGACTTTTCCATCACGAATAAGTACACCATTTTCATGCAAATCGTGGTGCAGATGTTATACATGATTGAAAACATCATCATATTCCACAGTATTGGTTCGAGGATTTACACAAAAATTAAACTGTACATTGATGTCACTCGAACACATGACCTGTAGAAAGGTGTCGTAAGTAAATGTAGACAAAGGGATTTAATTGAAGTCGTCGATACGGTCTACTCAAAGGGATGACAGAGATTTTCCCGCATTGTTACAGATGTCAGACACCCTCTGAATTTCTACCTAAGTAAACACCTTCGATGTAATAATATTTTAGATTTGACCATATGCGTAATTTACAAAATATTACATGGCTCAGAGTACTCCACACCCAAGTATGTTCACTACACGTGTACATACATATGTGTTGTTTCAAATGAATATGTAAAGCCATGCACATATGATATCACTTTTCTAAGTGGAAATTACAATCAATCATATGCGCCTTCACTATCCGATCACAAAATTCTTTTCTTTTTCTTCTTGGAAAATCCTTTGAAATCACAAAGCCATGTTATCTCTATGACGAATCCCTTGCTAATACAATTAATAAAATGGATGACTAAAATTTAAATGCATGGAAAATGCATCTCATTAGATTCTGCTAGAACGTTTCTTCAAATATTTTTAGACAACAATCAAAAACACAAATAATGTATGTTTTTCCACAACCTAGCTATTTTTATCGCTTGGGGTTGTTTTACACAAAAAAAAATTTTCAGTTACGACAGTGATGCATCGCTAATTGTTGTTTCTTCAGTTTGTAGTCTAGAGACGATGGAAATGATGAAGGTGAATAATATTTCTGCATAGTGTCTTAAGGAAAATCCCTTTCATCAGATCAAATTAAATTAATGTTATAGTGTTGATGCACATATGTAAATCTAGGCCATTCAAGGGGGAAGCCTCAACCCAACTATGAAAGCCTTCGGCGTAATCAAGTAGCGGGATTTCTTTAAGATCATAGCTCCTCCTTTTTGTTGAATTGATGACACTTACATTTAGCAACAAAATTAACTAGTTATATAGTCTTTCACACTACAACAAGAATACCACCAATGCATGTTTGTCAGCTATGTGGAAACCCTATCCATACTGGGTGCCACAATGCAACATGTAGAAGAGTAGTTTAACAATACATGTTCCATTTCCATTTGACAGATGAAGACGGTCCAGACACATTCCATTGTTTATTTTGTAACATATTCTTCAACTCTTCCTACTGAAAATTAGAGCATTCTATTGTTAGCATCTTGTAAAATGGTGACATCAATTGAAGTTGTTTGCTCAATCGAGACATATAATGTTCGAATAGGTACTGCAAGAGCCAAAGAAAATGCAAAGGCTTCTAATCAAAAAAGGAAAACAACAATATATGTATTGTATAGAAGGTTGAGCAACTGATGCCAAAATCAAATGATCCATAATTTGGATGGATATTCAACTTCAAACTCAGCTAACATGGAATTATCTGAAACAACCCCATTCCTTCAACATTGGTCAATGTGAATGCACTGGGAGTTTACTTTCATCCAAAATCTCTAAATCGACAGGTGGAGCTGATGAAAGCGATTAATCTTCAAATTGAAATATACATATTTACTTTTTTTTGCAATAGATTTTCCTACATGTTTCTTGCAGTGTCAATAAAGAATTTCACCAATTTGACTATTGTTAAGTGATGTTAATCTGTTGTTGATTAGTGCAGGCCTGGAATTCATAGTGTCTCTGTTTCCTTGCTAAGAATTATATGTATTAATTGGTTCATAATTCATCTTTTAACAAAAGAAACACTGTAGTGTTTGGTTGAGGAATTCAACAAATTCACCATGTAAAGTGTTTTTAACACTACACTTGTTTTTCAACACAAGGCTATAAACCCATGTATGTTTACAATCAAATTCAATGATAGCAAGTAGTAGGTCCTGTCGGAATACGTCAAAGATGTCTATTTAAGAAAGCATGGATCCATATCTTTTCGCAAACAAATGGAAGATGAAAGTGTAGGAGATGATGAAGGAGATGGAGATATAGGTAACAACGAGGATGTTATAACATGTGTAGGGGGTATCTCATTTCAGGTTTAGCCTATAGCCTTTGGTATTTATTGTGTCCTTGATGAAATGATTTTTCCCCACGTAGGCATTATAACTACTTGTAATCTAATAGAAGAACCTACAAAAGTTATTGGACCACTGAACAATGGGTGTAAGCTAAATCCATTGGCAAAAGGGTATAGTGACATGGGTGGGGTGGACTATTTATCGGTGTTGGTGTTACTGGTAGAACGTAAAAGAATATTTGTTTTTGTCTTATGCTTAGAAAATTGAAATCATCAAAAAATTGTAGCATGTTTACAGTTGATCTCAAAATATGATAAGGAAAATTATGGAAAAGCATAAATATTAGCGAGCAAGCTTGTAATTCAGTGGAAATGACAACCAAATTACATCATTCACAGGATAATTTTACATTACAATATGCTTTGAAATTTAGGATGATGACACACAATCAACTAAAAGTGAAATTCAAGAAAGTTGTCATCCAAAATTAGCTCAATACATGATTATTAGTAATTGTCTTTTTTATGCATTCACATATATTTTTTCTCACATAAAGCTTAGTATTGGTATTTATTTTACATCACAAGTGGGATATTGTTTTCTTTTCTACATTGTGAGTTACACTTTACATTTTCCTTTCAACCGTAGTATTGCTCATAAGACAAGTGTTGCGTACAATGTGATACGTATCTTCGATAGCGATGGTGGTCTGTGTTAACATTTGAGCCGTTATTAGAGCAACAACAATCATCACAGGACTAGTGAGCAATAAAACATTATAATTCTAAAAATAAACTATAGCATGAGCATTCATCGCATTAGTAGCTAAGTAACCACGTGAAATCAATGTATAACAAATGCAACCAATACAATAGGTGTGAACACTATCTATTGGGAAACAGAACAGGAAAAGACATTGCAGATACATGTAATGAAACACACACAACGAGAACATGAGCTCGCATGTTGGTCACAATAGTAAACAATTAGGATGCAATGAAAAAGTGTTTACACAGATAGCCATTTTTTTTGTTGGAATAATAATATTAGGAAACAAGGCATTTTGTGAAGGCATATTCAGTTACTTTAAAAGCAGTAAATTGGGTTAACAATACACTTTAGTAAAAGATTATAGTAGTGTTGACAATATAAGTAAACAATAATGAGTAAATGGATCAAAGATAAAATAGTAAATGTATATGTACACTTTATTACATTTAGTTTTTACAGTGTAATACATTGAAATTGAGGTTATGAGTGTGTGTTTACATATGAATGGGTTGTAATACAATAACCTTTTTATTAACTCAAATATCCATCTAGACTACGAAAATAGACCCCCAAAATATTGACCTTGGTTTCTAACCAATGATATTCACATACAAAAGTTATTTAAAAGAAATATCAAACAAAAGATGTTTTGTTGCATGTGGCTACTAGATTAGTCAGTGTAATCCCAAATTGTTTTTTTTTAGAGAAACAAATGTTGAAGTGATACCACAAGTTAGAAACCAAGTTCAATATTAAATGAATTGATTTGGGGGCGTATTTTTGTAATCTATTTAAAAGTTTGAGTTAATATGTACCAATAACACCTAATAATTTATACTAGTGAAATAAACAAGTATTCAACTTATGCAATTTAAGTGGGAGAAATGATTGGAGAAACATATTTATTTTTAAACTTTACCATTTTAAAAGGAAAAATGACTTATTAAAAACAAAATTTACATTTTTAACACTTTCTAAGTCAAATTTATGTTAGGTGTTTTGAACCCCTCTATAGTTGATATGTTTTTATGCTAATTTAATATTTTAAACTTTGTTTTAATATTACTTTATGTGAACCAATTTAAATCCTTTTATGATTAAATCTTTGACGTCATTAGCATCCCACGTGGCTTTCAGGATAATATTCAATTTTTCTCCATTCGATCTAAATTATTGAAATTTGGATACATTTCATACGGTCTTATTCTTGCATAATGGTCATAACTGACAAGAAGTATCGGTGGCTGTTATTTTATGACACACTCGTTTGGCATTACGGGGTTTATATCGAACACCCAAACGTTTCCCTATTTTCCTTGGTTTGTTCCGCCATTTTCTTTCGTGTTACCTTTCTTAACTGTGTTTAGAGCCAACATGCCCGAAGTTCAGAACCTACGGTTTTATATATAGCTGCTGATTATTTTTCTCACGGATTCAACAGTTGGAATTTGGCAAGAAATCCGTAGCTTGAACATCATATTTAAATTACGAAATCAGGGAATATCTTTCTCACCTGAACTTTACACGATGAAAATCATATACACAAAAAGCATATGTATCTCAGTCAAAAACTTGCAAGGCAACAGATAAAATATACCTTCCGCTACAGGGCTCAATAAAACAAAAAAAATAGCGAGATTCCCTCCTCAGTGCGGAAAAGGCAGCGAAGGAAAATGGGGTACAAATAAACACCATTTCTGTAAAGATAGGTCAGGAATAGCAGCGCACAGGTCACTAAAGCGAGGAGAGTAAATCGACGGTGCTAACAGCAGCAGCAGGCAACTAAGGAGAATGGTGGCGTGATAGGTAAGCAACCAATGCAAAACAGGAACCCGTTTGACGCAGACAACATCACCCACAAAACCAATGAAAAACCAAAACAAATTCATGCAAAGATAACGGAACAGAGGTTGTGCAGGCATTGGAATGTCGTTGCAGAAGGTGGACGATGAAAATGACGGGCATGGACGCAATGTCTGTTTACCTGTATCAATGCATGTACCTCGGCCCCCTATTTCATGTCAGCCTTTCATCCTCCTGACAAGCTGTCAGTGCCAATACCTTGTGACTCCAGCTGAAAATTCAGCGTTTCAGACCTTTCAGTTTCTTTGCACCCACGGGCCATGTAGACCAGCCTGCTAAACTAAATTGTTGTTGCCAAGTGTAAGGCTAGAAAACTGCCATGCGTCATCGACCAAATCATCGCAGCCATCATTGTCACTGTCAATGTTAGAGAGGGGGAGCCTTTTCACATAGAGAACACGCCTTTCGGCATAATGAGGAAGTCATATGTGCATGTTTAGTCGATAATATATTATTTAGATTTTGTAAAGTGATCAAGCCTCTAGATATTTGATTGAAAGTTAGATTTTCTAATATAACCTCAAGGAATCATATTAAAAAAGATAAACTTTTGGACCATCTGGATGTTCAAGTTAGGTCCCTGCGTATCTCTTAAAAGGTGGTTTATTTGAACACCCCCAACATGTGATTTCACTGTCAAGCCTCAGACCATTGCATTTGAGATTGTCCGCTTTTGGCCCGCTCCAAGCCAACACTATACAAACCGCTATTTCGAAGTCTTAAGCTGACCCTCCAGCTGATGTCCTAAATATGGTTGGATTTAAAAAGATCTCGGGGGAAAAACCTTCTGTTGAAGTTCCACCTCCCTCTTCTTCCCCTCTATCATCCAGGGATGAGCCAAGAGTGGAGCCACCCAGCCCTTCGGTTTCTATTCCTTCCAAGCCCTCACAAAGCTAGGTTATTAAATCCAATTCAGAGAATGTTGGGAATTTCGCATCAACTTCTCTTCCTCTCATACGGTCAAGTAGTCCACCCCGAGAAGTTTCACATGGATTGCAGGGGAGAAAATGGGACCAAGCGCCACTCCATTCATGTTGAGCATAATGATTCAGACCAACTTCTTCTTGCCAACAATTTTTTCATTCTCGGTTCTGAGGATGGAATTCTTGACAAGTAGAGGGAATCTGATATGTCTGATTTTTCATGAATTTCCTATCATGGAATGTTCGGGGTCTTACAAAGCCCTCACGAAAATTCTCTATTCATTTAGTTTTCAAATTAATTAACAGTTTAGATGCGATTTGTTTACAGGAAATCAAGATTTCTAGTTTTTACTTTAGAATACTCTAACTTGCATTGCCCCAGATTTTATGCATTTTTGCATGCAACATATTGAAGGAAGAGGTGGTGCTACCATTTCCATCATGCCAAAATTTTGTGGGCGATTATGAGTAGTAATGACCTTTCTTTTGGTATTCTTAATATTTTCACCTCTAATTACGGTCCTAAAAGAACTATATTATGCAAATGGTTAGGTGATAACTTACCCTTTTCTTATTGGTTTGTGTGTGTGACTTTAATATGGTGAAGTAACTCGATGATAAATGTGGCGCCCTTCCTATGCATTGGTGTATCGGTGCATGTGTGGCCTAGAATTATTTTAAAAGTCATTGGGGCCTTTCTGATCCTTTGCTTAGACGATGACAAAATTTAAAGACCAAACATGGTTCACTTGGACTAATCTTTGAGAAGGAAATGATCGGATTTTAAAACAACTCAACCATGCACTTCTTTCACAACAGCCCTTTATTTGGATTTTAACACGCAAGGATCCTCCATTATCAACGTATGGTCATAAGTGCTTTTTCACACCAACATCCGATCACATTTAAGGTTGTTTGGTAGGGGCCCTCCCAAGGTGCCCAAAAATAAATTTTATCTTAATGTTTATCTGTTGAGTCATCCTAGAGTGGTCCCACTCATTGCCAAAATTTGGTACATGGCACCACGTCTACCTTTTGCTGTCATCTCAATTTCTTGGTGGGAGGCGGCGATTCACCGCACCACCAGGTTCCTCTTCCGGTTTAGTAAATAGGTGGCTCGAGTTCGTAGGTGGTCCGATTTGGCTCTGTATAAAAAATTAGAAGTATCTCTCTCCTTCTCGAGTCCAATCCTTTCAACTCTCATCTTCAGTTCTAGGTTGTTGATATTCGGCAGAAGCTCAAACTTATAGAATCCTGGTCGAGACTTCACTAGCTTTAGATGACAAATAAAGCCTCTAAAGGATTTTTCAAATACCTCTGAGCTAAGCATGCTCATCATCATATCAAAGCTATTTATGATTCTCACCAACGGCTTACTAAGCTCCTAGATATCACTGATGCTTTTGTCAAGCACTATCGTCTAGTTTTTCAAGCTTAGGAGGATTCAATTGAACATGTTACTTTGCTTTATGTAGAAATGTATTGATGTGGTGCCTAATAAAATTTCACCCAGAGATCATGCTCACTGTGACACCTCTCTCACTTTGGAGGAGCTCCATGTAGCCTTGCTCTATCTTGTGGATGACAAGTCTCTGGTCTGGATGGTTTCCCAAGTGATTTTTACAAAGCGACCTGGTCTTTTGTGGGACATGATTTGCTTTGGGTTTACAATGAAGCTCTCCAAACTCGCTCTCTTGGGAGTTTCATCAATCAAGGAAACATCAAGTTCATTCCCAAAGTAGGTAACCTTGAAAAAATGAATAAGTTGTGGTTGATCACCGTGTTGAATATTTATTTTTAAAAAATGGCTAAGGTGCTAGCTCTCAGCATTGCGGATCTTCTTCCTAAAATCATTCGGCCTAAGAAAACTAGTTTTCGCAAAGGTCATTACATCTTGGATAATCTTATTGCGCTTTGGGAAGGAATAGAATGGGCTCAGGTTTCATCGCAATGACCTCTCTTCCTCAAGATTTATTTTGTGAAAGCTTACAATCGCATCGAGTGGCCTTTCATCATTGCCATGCTAATAGCCCTTGGATTTGGTGATTTCTTTCAATATGTCGCTATCACCTTTTTTTTCGAATGGTTCTACCTAGCTTACCATTAATGGTCACTAATCCACTTTCGTCAACCTTTTCCACTCTATCAGACATGGGTTCCCTCTTGGGTCGGTGTTATTTGTGCTTGTTGCCTTTGATGCATTGGGTTATTTATTTTCTCAACAAGTTTCCCAAGGTCACATTCGGGGGATTGTCCTTCTAGATCATATGACTCAATATATTAATGGTCACTTCACTGATGATTCATTTCTGACTATTGTTGAATTGGAGTTGAATGTTGCTAAGGTCTATAAATGTATTAAGACTTTTTGTTTGGCTTCTGGTTCCAATATTCAAATGGCTAAAACATTGACCTATCATTAGAGTTGTTTTCCTCCTCTGGACTGGTTAAAGGAATTTCCCTGGAAATGGATTAGCCATGGGGAGAAATTCATATTTTTGGGCATTCCTTTTGCCTTTGATAGTGACTCTGTGACTTTGTGGAATTATATTATTAACAGGGTGGAGTAGAAAGTTATCAAATGGTCTTCCAAACCAATATCTCTGGGCTGGTAAATTCCAAGTTTGCACTAAGATCCTTGCCGCTACTCATGTTTATTACTTTGTGTGTTGGTGCCCTTCTCATAATTCATTTTCCTGACTTTCCAACCTACTTTGGGAATTTTTATGGTGTAAAATTTTTGGTTCATCTGGTTTTCATGAAGTTTCCTAGGATGTATGTTGTCTTCCTCATGATCAAGGTGGGATGGGGATCATTGATATCTACCAAAAAATTGTTTCCTTATGTGTTAAATGGGTTATCGAGTGATTATCGGGCAATCATGACTAGAAAATCCTATTGTGCCATTGTATTGAATCTGGAGCCCCTTACGGTAAGAAGTGCTAGAACAATATTGGGTTACATACTATTATTATCACTTTGGCTCCTGTCAAAATTATTGATACCTTTTTTGCTAAAAGTATTTGGAAAGCCTTCGAGAAGGTCAATCCTTTGATGTGGTGGGTTAGCGATTGCTTTCGCACATGGCTTTTGTTTAATTCGTAGAACATTTGGTGGTATGCTATCATCACTGAAGGTGATCTTTCGCTTGTTTAAACTCTAGGCATGAAAGCAATCTGGCACTTCCACAAGCAAATTCATACCATTCAGGAATTAGTGAGCCGCAGAGACTGGATTCCTTGACCCGAGCTAAAGCTGAAATTCAATCTTGCCAATTCATACCTTCCTTTTATCTGTAAAATTCAAGAGCTCGTACCAGATGTTATGATCCATAAATTAGGGCTTTAACCTTCTACAGCTTGGTGGTGTGACTAGCGGTGGAATAAGGAAATTACCTTCCTTCGATATAACACTCGGATTGTTTACCAGTTATTGAGCCCAGTCTCACTTACCGTTGATAAGCTCAACGCTCAGTGGGGGTTGCAAGACCTTAAGACAAGTATCAAACCCCTAAAAAATAAAGATGCATATAAAGGGGTCGACTATCCTCAGCGACCACAATGGTGTACTTACTAACTGAGCACTACACTACATCTCAAACCCAATGTAGTTCTATGTGCTTGTGTGTGTAATCATGCCATAGGTTCTCTTGTGCTAGTCACACTTTGTGAAAGTAGTGAGCAATAAATATGTGTAGAAATTTAATAAAATGGTGGATGGAATAGAATAAACTTCCCTCATATGCCGTGTGATGTAGATGAACTAGCTTCGTGTATTGTGATGGAGGTAGATTGATGCAAATGGGGCCTTTAATGGATGCATCCTTAGGTGATGATAGTATTGTTTAGTGTTTGGTCCCTCATTATGGTCTCATAACTTTATATTTATATGGTTCTCTTGTTCTAATTTCGTAATTAACCCCGAAAAGGTCGACCACTAAAAAGATAAAAAAACACAAATGGCTAGAAAGTGCCCAAAAAGTAGCAAAAAATTGTAAAAATGATCAAGGTGCTCTAAATGGGACCAAGGCGCTTGGGGTGCCCCAGTACGGGGCTGGGTTCCCCAGTCAAAGATAAAATGACACCAAATGGCATAATTGAATGGGTGAGTAGATGCGGGAGGTCGGCAGTGACTACAACATGTAAAGTAACATGGCTAAAGGACATGGGTTAATTAGTACTTTTTTCACTCAAAAATCATATGAATAGTAGTATGAGACCGAGACTAAATAGTTTCTAAAGTGCGTGATTTTGTGACTGCAAAAAGAAACATTATGGACGCTGAGTGGGAGAGGTAAGAAAAATGTTAAAGGAGAAATGAAAATGTATGATTCTAAGGAGAAGAGGTGTAGAGGATGGTGTTGATGTTAGAGAGGACACAATTGAAGGAGAAGATGGTGAAAACCAATGTTATTACATTTTTAGGGTGCAATTGTTAACTTTATAGTGTTTCAATTTATTTTAAACTAAATTTGTGTCCTTACAATGTGAGGAGGAACATGAAAGGCATGTGAAGGACAAGGGAAACGTTGAGCCCTTAAGGACTACTGGTTTCGATGAGGTGAGCTATCAATTAGAATTTAAATGTAATTTTTTTGTAATTTATGCCAGACTTTGAATGCATTAGTACTTATTTACTATATAGGAGTTGGATATTTATCTCCAAAAATGTTTGAGAAAAGTAAAAGGCAATCAATGAGAAGACAAGGTATAAAAGAACAAGAGACCACCCCCACAAGTGTTGAGTCGGTGTTACCTTAGGAATGAGTGGTTATACATATTCTCCACCTAATTTTGATAGGGACCGACCATCTCATATAACACTAAACAAGTAAAAGCATAAAGCGTGAGGGAGTTTGTATGTGAATCATGACTTGAAAATATTACAAGATGTTCCTAGAAAGTAAGTTTAAGCTTACATTTTTTTAATTTAATAATCTTTTGTGAATATTTTTTTTTTCTACAATTGTCACTTAGAATACAAGTTACAACTACTTAACTGTAGAAAATATTTTCTCGCTTCTACTAAAAAGATTTTGGTGGTTCCTACTATGATGTGTGAATTATTGAAAAAATTGTGATAAAAAAACTTAGGATAATGAGGCACCCTTCCCCCTTCCCCCTCCATTTCTCTTAGGAGAATAAAGACACCCTTCCCCCTCCATTGCTCTTAACGTAATCTTAGGACTCATTGAGAACAATATTCCCTCTAAAAATTGAAGACAAACTCTATGAAATCGTTGGACTGCGAGAGAGATGGATTGAAAATGAGTCATGCCATTTGACAAGCATTTGGAGGTGGTAAAGGTCTTTTGAAAAATTCTTCCTAATTAATTTGTGAATTTTATCAATGAGTGTTATAGAAAACTTACGATTTTATTTTCCCTGAAAGTATTCTAATCTAAACAATGTTTTTACAAATAGGCTATAAACTTAATTGAGAGAATCAAAGTTGGATCATAGAAGTTATTAGAGACCTCTGAAAAGGGTATATATTTACGTCGAAAGGTGTTCCTTAAATGAACATGTTATGTCAAATTCTGACACGGAAAAGAAATTAAGCTGTTGCTATTGGTGGGAAGAGCGCGTTTATGTACGTGCGAACCAGCGTCATCCACGTGGCAGAGGAATTCCTTGTATGATGCTAGATTTCAAGAGCTTTCAAAACGAATTTAATTTTGCACCACCTTATTTTTGTGAACCTTGCATGTCGGCGTAATTTTTTTTGGGTGTTGACATGATGGCATGGTAGAGCACGCAAAATGATTTTTGAGCATAGTGGTCATCAAGGTCCGGGAAAATTTTCCAGGAATCGACTTATTGCATCATATTTTTGTTGTTATGCGTTGCTCCAACGGTATGTAGGATTGCTTGTGAGGCATCGTGATAACAAGGGAGGATCGAACATAAATACAACATTTTCTGTTGTCATTGGTTGATTGTATGTGGCATGGTTATATTTTATGTCTAATTTTGAGGTTGTGTTTGAAAGGGTAGTAATTTTTTGTATGTGAATTATAGGGCACTAGAGCAATCGGCTCCCAGAATGACAACATTTGCCAAGGCAAAATCTACTGCGAAGAATATCTTCCAAACCATAGACCACATGCCTAAAACTAACATAAATTAGTCTAGTGGAGCTACACTGTCCATAGACAGTGGTCAAGTGGAGCTATGAAACGTGAGTTTTGTTACCCATGTAGACCCGAAATGTGCATTCTGAGTGGGTTTTCACTCAACATTCCAACAGGGAAAACTATATCCATGTTTGGTAGGAGTGGCTTCTGAAAGCACTGATTTTGGCGCTTGATACATCCATATGTATTTAGCCTT
This sequence comes from Taxus wallichiana var. yunnanensis, assembly GCA_018340775.1. Classification (NCBI taxonomy): domain Eukaryota; kingdom Viridiplantae; phylum Streptophyta; class Pinopsida; order Cupressales; family Taxaceae; genus Taxus; species Taxus wallichiana. Next base: position 516,811,167 of record CM031244.1, read on the forward strand.
GGATATTGTTTTGGTATGCCTTTTAGTATTATCAAATTTTTTAATTGGGGTTCAATTAAAACCTTGATCCACCAAAAATTATTTTGTAAGATCATTGAATTATTTTTTGGGTATTAAATGGAATCTGATTGTAACAAATGTCCTTAGGCCTTCTGTTTATGGCCATGTGTTGATTTATGTTGGATGATCCACAAAATGTTATATGAGAAGGGTCATGCAAATCAAACAATACAAGCCAAGCCTCGACTTTGGGAAAGAGGAGTTACAGTGATTTTTACATTTGTATTTTCTGGGCTGATGCATGAGTTGATTTTCTATTACCTCACCGAGAGGCCACTTAAAATTGTTGTTTTCTATAACACCCACATCTTCTTTTTAAGTTTTGTGAAGTGGGTCAATGTCAATATCAGCTGATAGCTAAGATCTCTTATGTCCACATAATAAGTATTTGATCTTTAGGAGTGGCTCTGGAAAGCACTTTGGTTAGTCTGATCGAAAGATTCTACGACCCTTTTGCAGGTACTTTAATCATAATTTAAGCTTTGCAATGAAATATATGATAAGCATAAATTATAATCTTTTTCTCTCTGCAAATGTGGGGATAAGATTTATCTTTCTACAACAAAGGTGAGGTGCTTCTCGACGGGTGCAACATCAAAGCATTACATTTGATCATGGTTGAGTCAACAAATAGGAATTGTGAGCCAGGAACCAAAGATGTTTGCAACTAGTATCAAGGAAAATATGTTGCTGGGAAAGAGGATTTCACCCAAGTGGAAATGCAGGGAGCCCCCTGGATGTGTGGTTTTTATCTCCCTTAATGGTTCACGGATTCAATATGACTCAAGAAAGTAAGTTTATAAAATAGTACAATTTTTTTCTAAAGTGTAAGATTGAATTTCTCATCTTATTATAAGTGTGCTTTTTGAAAAAACCAACCATTAACCGAAGGTCACTACTTTCATGAATTATCACAATACTTGTGATATTTTATTGCGGCTTTGGAATTTTTCCCTTTACCTTGCACCACCACCAATCCAAAAATATATTATTTCCTAGCAGTTCTAACTTGAGTTTTTTACTCAAGTCGTCTTCTTCGATATAAGTACATGAATTGATTTGACTCGGTTTGTATTAATCAAACTTTGGCATGAAAATTGTATTAATCGAACAAAGAAGGGCGAAAATTGTTTTGTGGGTACATTCGTTGAATATCGCAACGGACTGTCTAGCTGATTACTTCCCCTGATAGTGTGCAGGGAGATTAAAAATTCATTGTGTAGGATTCCATCGGATCCTCTGTAGATGGAAAAGATATTTGGTTTGTTTCGTGGCCAAAATTTAGGCAAGCCGTCCACATGTCTTTGAACGTCTTGTTAGCTTGGCAGTGCTATGTGAAATAATTTTCATGTAAAGCTTGTTGTCTGGTATGACAAAAGTAGAACAAAATAATATTGATTTTCATCACAGAGGGTTTGTGAATTGTAGTCTCTGTGCTTATCATCCAATCTATGGGTTAAATTCAACGGCCACCTATGCCTTTCAAACAATTTTCCTTTGGTTAAAAATACAAAATAATGGTATTTATACATTATTTATAAAATTTATAAACGATTATTCTATATTTATTTAACTATGTTTAATATATACTAATATAATTTACATATGAATGTATATAAAAATTGACAGTCACATTTTAAATATGCAAGTCACACGTGATGGTTCTATAAAATATTTGCAAGTATTTTACGTCTAAAATCACAAAAACATCTAAACGGCCGTCAAATTTAACCCCTAGTCCAGGGTTCATTTTAAGAGACCTTTTAGAAATCGGAGGTGGAAAATACCTAGCGAATATCCTCGAACCGGTTTCGTGGGAAGGTGAATTTTTTTGGGGGTTCGCATCAAAAATTTTTCTTGATTTTTAAGAGGTGTGATGAAGTCTACGCAGACGCTGCGATAAGAGATTTGTTGTCGCGCGTCAACAAGATGGTTGACGCGCGACAACAAATCTTCTCCGCACGTTGCAGCCTCTTCCCTTTGGTTGCACAACAACAAAATCTTTGTGTCACACATCAACAAACTCTCAATCGCGTGTCTACTTTCTCCACACTCCTGACGAACGTCAACAAACTCTCCATGTCGCACGTCAACAAACTCTCTATGTCGCGCATCAACAAACTCTATGTCACTCATCTGCAGCCTCTGCCCTTCTATCATGCGTGCTAGCCAGCCTTTGCCCTCCTGTCACGCATTTACTGTACTTGATAATACATATGCCCCCAGGTGGTATGAGTGATCTAGTAGTGTTCTACCTAGCAAATAATCTAGGATTATATAGGAGATAGTTTCGAGGGTAGGCAAAGCCGACCCCTAAAAAATATTAAAATGTATTTTTTAGGTGAATAGATCACTGACCCATGCCAGAAAATTTGTCTTTTCAATTTTTTCAAAAATGGAATATTTTCCATATTACAAATATTTGCCACTAAAATTATCCCTACCCTGATCCAATCCATCTCAATTTTCACATTTCGAGTGAAATATTTGTATATGTTTTTTTAAATTAATTTTGACACATTTCTATCACATCTTTCTAATTTAAGAAACTCCCACCATGCCGGGAAATCCAAATTATATGTGCTTATCAAATCAAAATTTGTTGATGGTCTAGCTTTCTCACGAGGTTGTATTTTTTTTAAATTTTATGTTTTTCTTTACAAATATACAAATAAGTTGTATATCGGTTAAAATTACAAAAAAAGGCCCACAACCTATCGATTTATTGGTCCGGCACCTACCTACTTCCTCAATTCACAACCATTGGTTTCCACTGAATTTGAATGCATGTGTTAGATCCATGAGGTTTCATCTCACTTACTAAAACACTTTCAACATAACTAATTTTGGTTAATTCAATTGAGCGATGATGGAAAATGATTTCAATATTTATATTTCCCATATTGATTTGATATAAATAGTGCAACTAATAATTTCTAAGGGCTCTATCTTAGCGGTAATCAATACTAACAACAAAATGTCTTAATTGTCTCCAATTAACAATTGATTTACCCATGGGTGTAGTGCCCCACACATTTTAAAAATAAATTAAAATAAAATAAAATAATAAAGGATTTAGTCCTTTGCATGTGATCAGAGTTCGGGATGATGCATTGGAGTGTGGCAGGTGGCTACAGACAATGGTGGTTCTTCCCTTGTCACGCATCCTCGCAGTCTTTGTCAGAATTTGTCTTCCCTACCTTTGACTTGCTTTTCCACCAGATTTGTCTCTTCCACTCTCCCTGCCATTCCAGACAGGGAACCGTGAAGCAGGGTAAGAAAGTCCATCAAAGCATAATGGAAGCTCTAACCAATTCTACGCACCCTTCAGTGTGTCTCTCGAAGAGGGTGTTATGTGTGAGCCTCTCAATGTGGGTGTGCATGCTTGTCGTCGTGCTAGCATCCAAGCTGGTACACACGTGTTCATATTGGGAGATGGTCCCATTTGTTTGACAAGTATGCTTGTTTCCGTGCCTTTGGTGTTGTACGAGTTGTACTTGTAGATATTGATGAGAAACACTTATCTACAGTAATGGAATTGGGATCTGATTCTATTGTCCTTGTTAGCTCAAATGTAAAGATTACTACAGTGAACATAAGAACTGTTGAAGTGATTGGAAACACTGCTACAGTGAATGTACAAACACAAGTATTTTTAGCAATGGTATCTAGAAGTTTCAGTAGCAACAATCTCTACAAAAGCAACAACTCCTTCAGGAATGTCTTCTGCCTCACCAGTTCATTTCCAGGCATGGTCCATCTTCCCTTACCTCTCATAATTCTCATGTTTTAGTTCTCTTTTGCAACTTAATAGAATTTCAAAATATTAGGATTTTAATATAGTTAAATGTTTATATCAACTCGTTGCAAATACAATGAAATGTCGTGTCATAACTCACGAAATCAAAATAACTCTTTTGCATTAAAACATGAACTTCCAACCTCATTCTGTGGTGATTTAGAAAACTTCCTAAACACCTAAATCGCTTCAATATTGTTTTATCGACAAGACGAAATTGACTTCCCATTAATAAAGTTGATCTTCTCCCTGTTTAAATAGTTAATTTTTGCATTTTTGGAGACTCATTAAGTACCCTTCGTAACTCTGAAAACAAGATGTGAAGCTTCATTCATATACCTTGGTATGTGTGGAGTCACCTTGAGCTTTGGATTGACCCCGAACGAACATATGAGATCTTTTTGATGCTCTTATAGGATCCTATTACACTTTGCTTCTGACGTAGTAGAAAGTTGGCTTTCATTTTGAACCGCCATTTGAAACCTGGATAGAGAAATTATTTCCCATCTTCGCAAACCTCTAGTGTTTTACTAGACAATTGCATGGAACATTTGGTTTAGGGAAAACACTTTTCTATAGATAGTTTGGAAAATCCATTTTGTAGGCCTCACGGTCACGGTTTGTGAGGTCAAATGGACCAATTTTGACTCGTCACTCTAGAAAACTTGTCGGCGTTTGAAAATGGTTTTCTAGTTCTCGGTCTCCATCAACTCGATAAATTCTCCTTATATAGGGAACTTGTTGGAAGTGTCTTGTTGCGTGCTCATCCATCAAACGCGTCGATTATGGATGTGGTTTTCTAGGCCCTCGAGCTAAATTTTGTTCATTTGCAACTGGGTCAGCTACGACCAGTAGCCCCGGAAAACTAGCCACCAAATGCAAACCATTCGCTTTTTCCCAATTCCGTCAGTTGCTATGAACTCTTGGTATATCCGGGAATATGCATAAATTTGATCTTGGTGTGTGTTCTCATCGGAAGATAACTTTTGGAAGCGGTTTCTTAGCCTCCGAGCCCGTTTTGAACGTTTTGTAGCTAGTGAGAAAATGTTAAAATAGAAAGTTGTGGGACCCTTGTAGGGTTGCCAAACCACCCTAGAAACTTTTAACACATGCAAATAACTGTTTAAAACTCTATAGTGTAACTTGTTGTGTGATATAGAACTTTTGAAAAATGGTGTTTTCTCTCTCTTGCCTTCTCTTTCTCTCTCCTGGGTTTTAAAAAGAAGAAAAATGAAACGTAATGAATACATGTCTCTAAACCTTTTATTTCGATTGCAAAATTGTAATTATTATCATATGTAAATGGGAAACTAAAAATGATAATTATGATTGATTAGGGTGGATGCCATGCCAACGAATTATCGCTAATATCTTGCTCACGTGGTTTTTACAGGATGAAAGAATGATGGCGTAGTGACATTGTGTAATGCATTAATTATCATTGTAATTTATATAGTTCATTGTTAAATGGATAAATGTATAATGTAGTCTCATGTTACAGAAGGTTATATTTGATAATTTGTTGCTATGTATGAGATGCTAGATTCAAGGACATCTAGGAAATGTGCATTTAATCTTAGGTTCAATTTTGATTCATAGTACACACAGTAAAAGGTCGATATTTGTCTGAAGGTAAATGAATTTGAAGTAATATCTTGTAGTGCATATTTAGTGCTCAATAAATGTTTAATGACTCATCTTGTGCTTTCATACTTTGTAAATGTAATAAAGAGAATTAAATCGAAACACTCTACCCTTATTCAATATCGGAGCATAACTTGTTTTTCATGTGTGATACTCCTTACCGTAGAAGACTTTGAAAACCGTAGAGTGAACTTAAACTCTGCACTCGATTAAACCTCCTAGTTCGAGTAAACAAGAGCCCAAGAATGGGTTTATCATCTTAGTCAGTGTGATTAGTGACATTGTCATAAACCTAGAAGATAGGAGTGACACAGTCAAACTTATTTTGGAGTAAGTAGAACTAACTCCTCCTTCGTAGACTAGTGGATTACCTTGTTTTTCCGAAGATAGATTTAAAAGTAAATTTCTTCATCAAATGAAATCCCTGTTGGATCCAAATGACATAAATGGAGATCGTGCCAATGGGGCTACTTAGGATCTCTTCCTCTAGGTCACCATGAAGGAAGGCACTCTTAACATCCATTTGATGGACTTTCCATCTGTTTGCTGTGAAAATGGCTAGGGTCAGTCGAATGAAGTCATCTTTGCAACCGAGAAAAGGTTTTTGTATAATCAACCCCAGCTATCTGGGAGAACCCCTTAGCTACTAATCACGCTTTAAACTTTTCGACATCTCCATCTACTCCATACTTTGTTCGGAACACCCACTTACACCAAATGATTTTTCTTCCTTTCGGAAGAGTGGTGAGATCCCAAGTATCGTTCTTCATGAGAGAGGAATACTCCTCATCCATGGCAGAATCCCACTCAGGAATACCAGAAGCCTCTCGGAAAGACTATGGATCAAAAGCAGAGGCGAAGAAAGAGTGGGGTCCAACAAATCTAAGCGAGTACGTCTCATATCCGAAGTATCTCCAACTAAATCTCCAACACTTTGCAAATTTTTCCTGGCCCAAAGGGGACCAGGAGGATCAGGCTTAGAGTCGAAGATTCTTCACTTGAGTGAGAAGGGACATAGTCCTCATCATCACTACTATCAAAATCAGAAGACTCAAAGATCTAATGGTCGGGAGGATCTGGAAGAGGAGCACACTCAACAATATCATCATCTGATGAGTCAGAATCTGAATCAACGAGCTGAAGAACCTCTATAGGTGGAGAAGTAGAAGTCGAAGAAGACTCATCAAACTTAACACTTCTCTCAATATATAGCTCATGAGAAGTAGAATTCATCAATCGATATCCCTTCACGCCATCAGGATACCCTACAAAGATATAAGGTTTGGATTGTGGTTCCAAGGCCTTGCATTTCTTCTTGGGAATCTGAGCCATAGCCTTGGATCTGAAGACTCAAAGTGCTCAAAATCAGGCTTGTGTCCAAACCAGGCTTCAAAGGGTGTCATCCCTCTTACTTTCTTGTGTGGAACACTATTCTGAATGTAATTTACACAATTCACTGCTTCGGCCCAATACTACGAAGGAAGAGACTTTGAGTGAATCATACAAGTGGCCATCTCCTTCAGAGTATGGTTCTTTCTTTTTACGAAGGGCTATAAGAAACTTTATGTTGCAAAGATCCCTTCAGAAGTACAAAATCCATGAACCTATTGTTTACATAGTCACCTCCATTGTTGGTTCGAAGAACGTTGATAGACCATTCCACCTGTTTCTCAGCAAGAACCTTAAAGTCCTGAAAATGTTCAAAGACTTCAGACTTAAGCTTAAGAAAATATACCCAAGTATATCATGAATAGTCATCAATGAAGGTTAGCACATAAAGAGCTCTAGTAAACGAAGGAGAAGGAAATGGACCAGAAACATCACTTGTGAACAAGATCCAAGGGACGAGTGGCTCTCCAGGATTTTCCTTTGTCAAAGTTCTTTTCAGGATGCTTTCTAAGGGTACAACCCTCACAAAGACCCTTAGAAAACTTGACGCAAGGCAACCCGTTGACCATTTTGTTTTGACTCAATTGTTCAAGGTAGCGATAATTTAGATGTCCAAAACGCTCATGCCATAGCTTACTAACCTCATTTGCATGAGTGAGCAAGGCAGTGGGTGTAGAATCAGAAGTAAAGTGGGAGAAGGTGTACAACCATGAATGGTGATATGCCTTTCCCTCAGCCACTATAGTGTCATTGTTAAGCTCACGAATAATCACCGAGTTAGGACCAAATTCCACTCGCATTCCTTCACCAAGGTGAGTAATTTGGTAAACTGATAGGAGATTGGTAGAGAGATCAGGAACACTCAACACTTGGTTAAATGTTCCCCCATCCATCTCTACCGATCCACTACTGGAAACCGACACTGTCATGTCATTACCCATCGTGATTTGGGACATTCCACAAGGTTCGATGTTGAAAAACTCAACATGCGAAGAACCCATGTGGTGCAAGGCACCATAATCTATAATCCATGTCAATGAAGGAGAAACTTTGGCTACAAGGGCCTTTCCTTTCTTCTTATCATTTCTAGCACCTTTTGCAGCAGAAGACTCGGCCTTCGGAGAACTTTGTTTTATTGATTCAGGAACACTTATTTTATTTTTCTCAAGTAAATGAGATAAGTGATCAATATGTTTCTTAAAACAATGTTGCTCGTTGTGACCAGTCTTCTTGTAATAGGAACACAAATACTTACTTTTCTGTGCCCTAGGCTCAGAAGTCGAAGTGTTTGTGTCATTTTTAGGTTTGATCTTGGTTTCTTTCTTAGGTTGATCCTTAGTTTCTTTCTTCTTTTCAGTCTTCTTTCCCTTGCTAGTACTTGCTACAAGGGCATGTGACTTGGACTTGAGAGACCCCATTTGAATGAGTTTGTCCTGTTCTCGAATGAGTTGGGATGAAAAATAGTCAAAGGAGGGCATCGTCCAAGTATCGCCCAAAGCAACTTTTGTAGTGTAGAAAGTTGACACGAAGACAGAGTATTCGGGACCTAGTTTAGAGAGAATCGACAAGATCAGTTGAGAATATTTCTTTTCTACTTGACATCCTTTTAACAATAATCTAATGTGGACAAATTTCGAGAAGAAGGCTTGTAGGTTTTCAAAGTCACTAGGATTTAACCCTAGTAGTTCATTTTCCAACTCATGCGCTCTCATGTCATCTAGTTGTCCAAACATCGCATCCAGCATTTTCCATGCAGATGTAGGTGTTTCAGACGCCTCAATGTGGAAGAGCAAGTCAGGAGAAACGGACATGCAAAGAAGACCTAAAGCTTCATCACTACGGTTTAACCACTTAGATTTTTCAGGTTCGTCATCTGGTTCAGTCTCAGTTCCCATGGTGATGCGGTATAACCCTTTACCCCTTAGTTTCATTATTATTTTCGATCTCCATTCGAAAAATTTGAACGGCGTAAGCAAAGGAATTGAAAGTGCATCCATAGTGAGAGAGAGAGAGAAAGAAATGTAGAAAAGAAACACAACCACCCAGGACAATAACAACCCCCTGCTTTCGACACTTTATAGTGATTGCGTTGATTACAATCGGGTCCATGCGTGTGGTTTGAAACACTTGGTAACTTGTCTTGCAATTAGTGTAATAACGCGCAAGAGAGGAGACCACAACAGTGTTTCATGTAGCGCAACAAAAAAGGAACACTGTAAACAAGCACAAGCAAAAAATAGAAAGGAGGCGAAAGCCAACCCTGGTGGTGAGAAAAAGTATCTCACGTCGCATGAAAGAATCCCTTTGTCGTAAAACTGTGGCGGACGTGCTCACAAGTCCACGAAAAGGAATAGAACAAAGCTCAAAAAATTGAGCTGACTTAAGCAATACAAAGACACCCCCCAGAATGCGGCACTTTATAAAATTAGTGCGTTTACAAATATAATGATCCCATCATCTAGAGTGTGAAAAAACATGCAACTTTGACTAAAGAAGTGCTCAAAACCGAGCAACGAGTCAAAAGTTATAGCAAAAACCAATTCCCGCAATTTGATGAGAAAAAGCCAATAAGCCTGCAAATGGATTAAAAAGCACCCTAAATGCATGCAAAGGGTGTCGTATGTATGCTCGTTGGAAACGACATGGAATTTGAGATAGGGTTTGTTTGTATTGCGAGGGGGGATTAGCCACCTGCCAATCCTGACCTCACCCTTCGTCTTCGGCACTCGACGGAAGGTTAAAAATACACAAAGCCAATAGACCAAATTATAGTGCCAAAGAAATTTAGTGTTTAGATAATGTGAAATTAAATAAAATTAGATCTAATTTAATGAAATCTAATTAGATCTAATCTAAGGAAGATTTTTAGATGAAGATTTTTAAAAAGATGAATGTTTCTAATTAAAAACAAATTTCTAAATGGGCTTTAGAAACTTGATAGAGTTAGAAATGGTTTTAAAAAACTTACTAAAAAGAAGTTTGATGTTTTTACCAAAAAAAAAAGCAAGAAATAAAAAGACACAAATTTCGTTTTTTTAAAAAGCAAATTTTTTTTTTTTTGTTGAGTAAGATATAAAAAGAAAGAAAGAAAGAAAAAACTTACCAAAACAACTGTCCAAAAAAAATGACAGAAAAGAAGGGGGATTGTACTGTACATCGAGGACCTTCCTCACGTCAAAAACAACGACTTTGTAGTAGTAAAAATAGGTTTAGGCGACATTCCTTTAGCGACGCGTGTGGACACCAAAGGAAAAAAGTCCTTTTACAATCGCCTTTATGTAGGTGCATTGGAACAAAGTCTACGCAAAAAAATGTACAGCCCCGTCAAAAAAAACGTGGCAAAGTTTGATATCACGTGCCGCCGCACAAGAGTGAATAAAGGCACTTTGAGAAAAAGTAGGAAAAGAAAAAATGCCGAACTTTCCAAAAATGCGAACAACCACGTTTTAGCTTGCCCACACCCAAAAACGTGGCAGATGTGATTAAAATTCCTGTGAAGCAAAAAAACGTGGTAGATGATTAAAAATGCCTGAACAATAAAAAAACGTGGCAGATCCAAAAAACACCGAAGTCCAAAAACCACCGAACAATCCAAAAATGCTTGGAATGAAGAAAAAATGTAGGCCACACGTGAATGAACAGTGATGGCAGTTTGAACAGTCCAAAAATGGTCAGAGGGACAGCAGTTCGTTGATGAGCAACCACGACTGAAGAACTCAAGGATCCTGCAACCACAGACAACATGCAAATCCTGCAAAAACCAGAGAGCTTAAAAAATTTCACTTCCATTTTAATAAATGAAAGGAATCTCTATTTTGGATTTTGATACATCCAACTAAAAAAAGCAGTTTAAAAAACCTAATTTCTCAAGGTATTTTGAAAAAACTCTGCACATGCACAAGAAAAAAAACACAAAAAACTTTCCGAGAAAGCTTGTTAGAGATATTTGCAAGATAATTTCCAGAAAATAGTGATCAAAAGACTTGCATGCAGAGTAAAATAACAAAACCAAGTAAGAGTAATCGCAAAAAAAATTGAGTGCACGTTTACCCGATCTCAACTCTGATACCATGAAAAGAGTTTGCGAGAATCGAATCGGAAACGAGGCACCACGAAGTAGTTGCACTCCAATGGAATCGTGAAAGCTCCAGCGATAGCAAGGAAAAAATTGATCAGTAATGGAAGAACTTGCTCAACAGAAACAAAGCTTGCATAGAGGAAAGACAACGGAGTGTCTTGGCATGCTCATAAATGAATAGAAAAGGGGTACATATAGGGTGTTGAGTAACCCTAGTGCATGACACATATGAAACCCTAAACCTAACCCTAAACCTAACCCATGTGAGATGACCCTCCAACATGAGAGGAGGACACATAAGATAACTCACACTAATGGTTCTTTGCCTTGCACTCTTGTTAATGAACCCCTTTAGCTCCACACAACTAAATGTGTTACTTTGTTTCTCTCATCATAGCACCCTGGTCTCTTCTGGAAGGTGGTTTAGCATAAATTTTCCTCTCGCTTAAAACTCTTATATAGTTGAGGGATAGACCCTTAGGTGAAGCTAGAATAAATTTGAAACTCAGTTGATTTGGATGTTAACTTGGGTTCGTGTATAGCTACAAGCTTGCTAATCTTTTATGTCTTTAAGAGGTTAGAAAAACACTTCGTAGCTCCCTTTACAAGACAATTCTAAGAATAAGGCCATAACGTGATGTAGAAAATGAAGCATATAAGAGTCAAAACAGATTTGAGGTTCAGAATAATGCCTCTCTTGGAGACCTTATATCTCGATTTAAAAATACTCTTTTGTTTTAGAGAATATGAATTTCCTTAGTGCGTTCAACCTTCAAGCAAACAAAATACATGTATAAAACAAAATGGAATTTCACAAGTCATTGAATTAGAATAACTATGGTAGAGAAATAACTAACCCGTGATTGAGGTATGTTTTCGGTAAAAAGCTATCTCGTGTTTTAAATATCCATTAAATCCTAATATCACTATATGGACACCAAGTCACATTCACATGGGTTGTAAGAGTAAAAAGGTAGACATTGAATATATGTTCGAGAAGAATATTCTTCACATAAGAACAAGATAATTAAGTATTTTGTACGCATTTGAACTAAGCCAAATAAGTATGCAAGTTATGGAAACTTTTGTAAAGAATAAGAAACCAACTATAAAGGGGTGAACGATAATTTAACCACGGTATTAACTTAAGAATTTGCGGGTGGAAAAACAATAAATTTATCCTTGCACAATAATGTTCTTGGAGTGTTAATCGTAACTAAAATACAATTAAAGAAATGATGTGTGTGGGTTTGCCTATCCTTGGGTCTTCTTTCTATGGTTGGGGCATTGCTAGTATTCGTTTGTTGGGAAAAGTGTGGCATCGACATGCCTATGTTGTTTTCATGTGTCTATGTGAGTCGATGACCTATGTGATTGTCATGCGAGTTGAGTTTCGGTACTTGGATCCCTTGTTGTGTTGTGTGTAGTGAGCAATGTAAGTAAAAAAATTTATCCTAGTATTTTACGGTTGTAATTGTGTGTGTAAAATGTGGGCACTTCAATGGGAATAAAAACGGTAATAATATCATACGCTTATTACACCAAATCTCGTTGGGAGCCTTTGTGACCATCAAAAAAGGAGTTGGTGGTTTGTACAGCAAGAAATGGAGGGCCCTTACGTGAGACTGTAATAGACATTTTGGTTTCGTTTCTTAATATTGACTGAGGTACTATCAACAGGGATTACACCGTCGCCTTTCTGGTGAGCGATGACAATATTATTGTTAAGGTGGTCTCTTTCTTCCTTGACAAGGGGAGAACTTTCGCATGGATATCCTAGGCTCCACTCCTTTTCCAATTCGGTTATCATGTGTGCACACAAGAGAGAGAGAATTTGTTTATTATAAGGTGAAGATATATTGCAGTTCAGTTGTGGAAGATATATTACACGATCTTCATGATTAGTTGTTGAATGTACCTTACCACTATGAGTTTTGATGAAAAACTATGAGAAATAAAATTATCATTCCAGATCTGTATTGAATAAATATAACTCAAAACTTATATATCATTGCCTTTCCAATTATTTAAATTTGTAAAAGTTGGTTATTTTCTTTGTAATTCAATATTTATATGACAACATTAGAATCCCGTTATTAGTCATCTATTCTTTTCGTATACCATTAGACACACAATTGTTGCAAATGAACATAACTTTGTCAATAAATACGACATGAAGCTCATCAAATCAGCTTCAATAAGACCCACATCCAACTGATTTAGTTGTTTAGGTATGTATTTAGTTGTTTGGTTTGAATTGATTTTTGAGATTTGTTCGAATTGAATTTTGAGGTTTGTTTTAACATTTTTACACACTTTAATTTAATTGCATATTTTTAGTAACTAATTATTCCATGACTATAATTTACAAGACATGAATTGCTTAAACATATACTAAACATATTAGATCTTAAATTAAGAAAACAAGCAACCTCTTTTTCCGTGTACATTACACGGTACAATTTTTTGGGTTTATAAGTTCAAATATCTCTTTTGAATGGCAAATAAGAGCCACCTTTCTCTCATTTGGCCAACTACTTGAAGGGTTTGAATATCGATCACTTTTTGCGTCGAATTTTCTCATGTGCTTGCTCGAGCTTAAAATGATAAGGGGAGTTTCTTGGGGTTTTCTTTTCTTTCTTGGACATTCCTCTTATACGTCCTTGCTACTGATTCTAGGGCAATAATTTTAGCTCTTTGAGTTGTCATCTCAACACACCTCTCGTGCGAGAAACTCCATTTCCAAAATCACATTCTATTTCCCTTCACACTTCTAAGGTGTGTTTCATTTACATCATTCACATCTACAAAACTACGTGTCTCACAAATAGAGAGACAAACTATATTTGTTTTGTTGATAGCTATATAGAAACCCTAATCGAAATTGTGTGTGAAACCCCACATAACATATATTATTTGGGTAGAGTTGATCTAAACCGAGGAATAAGCGTGGGAAATGAAAGGATTTAATTAACACATTTTATTAAGTTGTGGAATAGTCGTGGGATATCCGATATTTAATTTCCATGTTTTTATTTTGAAATTCCTCTTTCGAATGAAAAATACGGTAAATGTGTTGCTCATACGACCAACTGTTACGGCTTAATTATAAATGATTGTTCGAGAATCACATATTCCCCTAAAGATAATCAAGTTTGAAACTGAAAAAATCATTTTGTTGGGTTCTCCTCATTTTTTACATTTGTGCCCCTTTAAACTTAAATTGCATTTATGTGCATAATACGTTTGAGAAAGAGAGAAAAATGATCACATAAATAGTTTAATTTTTAACCTTCAATTCATGTCTTTGCCTTCCTTGAACGTTTCTTTTATGCATCCTTTCTGTCTAATCTGAAGGGAGTAATGCCAGCTTCCGGTTGAAATCTTAACAAGCCTCCCTCCCAGTTGCAAGCATCGCCCTGGCCACAAGCACATTACGTAACCCTTCACGTTTCTCGATGTATTTCACCTCCATTATCCAGACCTGGAAAAACTATGTACCTCTTGGCTAGAGACAACCCATGTCCATTGTCTTAATAGCTACAAAGAAACCCTAATTGTAATTGTGTATGCAACCCCTACCCTAGAATTTTAGGTTAAATGTTTCTAAATTTTAGGTTCGCATGTTTCTACATTAACCCTTTCATTTATTTGTGTTCTAGCTACATGTACAATACAAGAACTAAAATTGCAAACAACAACTATTGACATCGACGATATTGATTGGTCACTCTTTTCTTTTTTAGATACCTCCAAAAATATGTTTCCTTGACCTTTTTCACACGTTTTTTTGTGTGGCCAATTTCCAAAGTTGGAACATGTTCACTTTTCCCTTTTTATTTTTCCCATTTAGATGTAACTTACACTCGTGTGAATACTACACTACCCTGATTGTTAATTTCATAGTTGGACAAAAACACCAATCTAAATTTTGCATGGAATCACAACCTAAGCATTCTAAGTACACTCTATGTCTTTGTCTTCTTATCCCTAACATGTCCAAAGTGAAACACGCATCAAATTCCCCTTACATTTAGTTTTTCTCTAACAACCTAATAAATTAAACAACTAAAAATTCAAACAATTATTCGCCTTGGCAACATTATCCATCCAATACTTGCATTTTTCAGATATCTCCCTCTATAGTTTCATCTACGTCTTCCTCGAAACGAGTTTTCTGCATCTTTTGATTGAAATACATTTCATGCTCGTCATTGAGAATTTATTTTCTCATTCACTACTCTATCTCACTTTTCTTTCCCTTGCCATTCTCTACCCTCAAATGCCATTCACTACACCCATCTTCCTTTCCCGTTGTTGCCCTCCATCCATTTTCGCTTCTTCACTATATCACTTTCGGCATCCACATCATACTTTTCACGTCAATTGCTAGTATGTATGTTCTACTCTCTTACACGCAATAAATTCATCGTGCACCTAGGTCATTTCAAGACAAACATATGAAATACACAACAATCTTATCTAAAGACACTCGTTGAGACACTTAACAATTAGTTACTTATAGGGAAATGTAAAGACTCTTTCACTCCTCTATATTTTGTGTTTAGTGTGTTATATATTTTCTTGAGCTTTCTCAAAAATTTATGCTTCGTCTTCATACCTTTTACTTATTTCCTCATATAATTACATAATTACATCAAAGAGCATAAATCCTTACCCATACTTTCACATCAAAAGAAATTTCCAGACTAAGTTACACTTACTAGTATACGCATTTGTGAGCTGAATTACATAGCACGTGGGCATGTCCTACTTTGTTTTGTAGTATATAATGACTTAGTATACATAATGCTATGTAACCATTGAGTAACTAGCAATTGCAAATGAGTTGCAAGTTACGCCGGATAGGGAATGAGATTTGTGTATGCAATATAGTATGGGTACAAAGTGAAGGTGGTTTGTGTTTGTATTGCATTACAAGTGGCGTTTGCGTATATATGTGTACAACTCTTAACTGATTTACTGTTGGAGTTCACCAATGGATCCTAGATCGGGGTATTGTTTTGTGCGCATGATGGGGGAAGGAGTATTTCCATGCCTTGTCCGCCGTGTGACAATGATGTGTTGAAAAGTCTTTTCTCCTCCTCCTTGCGTGGTTTTACGTTCTTGGTATATCTCATTCGTGCGTAGCGTTCAAACGTAAAAGCTGGTTGGATTTGTAGATCGT
The DNA here is from genome assembly GCA_018340775.1 of Taxus wallichiana var. yunnanensis. Lineage (NCBI taxonomy): Eukaryota > Viridiplantae > Streptophyta > Pinopsida > Cupressales > Taxaceae > Taxus > Taxus wallichiana. The sequence continues at coordinate 516,827,325 of CM031244.1, forward strand.
TGATGGCACGAACTCTTGACATTGCTGTGAATGTTAGTCCTTGACGGTCAACGTTTCCGATGTCTACTGTGGCCTTGTCAAGGGTTAGGCCCTGTGATTTGTGGATGGTAAGGCCCCAAGACATTTTTAGTGGGATTTGGCGACGATTTCCACGTGTGACAGGAGGTAGGGGCAAGTGTGTTGGGTTGAGTATGTCCCATGGGGGCCCTTGGTAGTGTTTGAAGTTGACAACAACAAAGGATGGCAAGTCTGGTGGTTGTGTTTCTGGGTTGTACACGATATCTGTCACTTGCCCGAGTGCACCATTAACCAATCCTGAGCTAACCCATAAGTTAGATGTCAACATGACCTCTTGTCCTGTGCATAGGAAAACTACCGGGTCTAGTTGAGTGTCGTTGATGTCTGAGTCAGAGTTATGTTTGCTTTGTTCTGCGATGCTCATTGCGAATTGTACGTGCAAGGATTTTAGCATTTGTTTATTGTGCTTGTTTGCTAGGTCCTTTGTTGCAAATAGGTGCTTCTCAGTCATGAACATGGATTGCTCTGAGGTAGACATGCACGAATTGGTACATGACATGAGAAGAGACCAATCCTTAACGGTTGCCGCTTTCTGCGTTTCGATGTTGGTCAACATTTCTCTGAATTCAAGTTGTGTCGAGTTTAATCCTTGTTGCCTAAAGTTTGTGTCCAAGGTGATCACGGTATCAAAAGCATGCCAAAGGGAGCTTCCTACTTTGTTGCCTACATATAATGGTACATCGTTGACCGGAGGGAGCTGGCCTAAGTCTCCCACCAAAATCATTGAGCAGTTACCGAACGCGTGGTTACTATGTCGGGGGAATGCCTCACGAAGTCTTTTGTTGATGTTGTGTAACATTGTAGGACCTATAAAGCTCATTTCATCTATGAGTATATAACGTATGGGACTCATACGCTCTTGGAAGATTGCTAGGGCTTGTCCTTCGAGAGGTTTCATGTCGGATATGGGTATTCGGAGGGAAGAATGTATAGTAGATGATTTTATATTGAATGCAGCAATACCTGTTGGGGCTAGTACAAGGAGGGAAGATTTTAATTTGCCAGCCATATTTTTAAGCCCATTTCTTATGCATTGTATGAGGTATGATTTTCCTGTACCAGCGGTTCCCTGAATGATCATCTTCAATGGTGGGTGTTCTCCTTGTTGAGTTGCATGTGAAAGCACAATTGAGTAGGCAAGGTGTTGTTTTGATGATAGTTGCAGAGTGTCTAAATGGGTAGGTGGAGTAACAACTGGTGGCGAATTTTCAGTGCGGGCAATGTCTATGAATTTAGGTGCACTTATTTGTAAGGCAGCAGGGATTGAATGAACCTTCCAATCGTGGTTAATGTCAAAGTCACGGAGGCCTATCATGTCTAGATCATCAATTGTTGTATTGAGTGTTGGGTGCATGCGGGATATATGCTCCCATTCAAATAGTTGTGCGTGCAGTGGATTAGATCCTTGCGAGTCATTGTCGTCGCTACTTGCCCCAGGTGCAGTTTCTTCTAGAGTAGTGGCTCTATTAACATGTAAAGGGGCGTAAGAGTTTTTCATTTTTTCCCAATGGTTAGTTATTTCAGATGTGGAGATGCCAATGTCTGTTTGGATATGCCGAAAGGGCTTATAAAGTAGAAGCTCTGTCCAGCAGAAATCCTCATAGTGTATCGCATCTGGGGTTGGGACATCACTGTATCGGGGAATACGCGGACGACAAAGAGGGGTTCTTCAGAGCCATTGAGTAACTTTCCTTTGGCTGTTGTAGGACCAGGAACGAGCAGCTTCAAAGAGGGAGGTGTTCTCTAATTGTGTAGGGCATTTAATGTATGCATCTATGAATGAAGGGAATTGGAATGTGTTTCCTAGGTCTGGGAGGACACGTTTGAATACCTGCTTACCGACGGATAGGGTAATAAATGTTCGGCTACAACTGGAAAGGGGGAGTTTTTGTAACATGTGGCATGTTTCTTGTGCACCAATGTCCCGGTCGACAATAGTTTCAGAGAGGAATTTGCTGTAGGCCGTCTTTGCAGGGTGATCGATGCTAACTTCATTAGATATCCTTGTTAGCATGTGATGGTAGCTTTCTGATTTCTTCTCTGCCTTGGCTGCATATTTTGCAATGTATTGTAAGACCGCATGTCGTGACACAACGGGCTGGCAGTCGACATTGGCTCGCCATAGTGCTAGCATGTCTGAGTTGTGTATGTTGACCCGTGCATCATTGCGTGCAGGGGTGTACTTTTTTTTACCGGTTTCATCTAAGCCCAAGCTCGAATACTCTTGGAGTGGCCAAGGGGCTTTATATCTACATTGAAGTGTCCCATTTTTTTTCTGCAAGCAGGTTGCCTCAGTACATTTTGTGTGGCGTTGCACGCGGTTCAACAAGTTCTCATAGTCAGCTACTGGGTTGTTTGTAAGTATCCCGTATGTGTCTAACAAGCACGGGTCATCTTCCTGCGAACGATGTATCTGACGTTCTCCACTCTCAGGGCCCCTTGGATTCCATGCAGTTACTAATTGGTCGAAGTAAGTCTTCGCCGCATCAAGATCACGGGGGTTGTCCCAGTTTAGGTCCTCCATGTTTGGTGCATTTGGAAGCCATATAAATCCGTGGATATGAGCCGAGCCTCGGTGTTGCCATTCGTACCTGTATTTTGCACAAAGAGGGTCTAGCTTGGTAAATGGGGTAGGCGGGGTATTGTATTAAAATCTAAATGGTAGTGAGCTCACCTGTACCAGTAGTCAGTGCAATGCATTTTTTTTTGAAGCACCTCCTCGCAAAATATTGTAAATCTTTTTTCCATGTATGCAGAGACGATATGGGGGTGCATGTTCAAGTTCGCGTTTCTCCACTGCTGGCTTGTTGTTGAGGGTGGCGTCGGTGTTCCCGGCATTGCTTTGTGTAAATCAGGCCATTTAGTATCTGTTGCACTTAAAGTGAAGAAAAGTGTAGGGCTTTCTAGTTGGGTTATCATATCTGTGAGTTCATGTCTGCGCTTGCACCAAAATGATTTAGTTCCTCGCAGGTTGGACCCAAAGCGCATTAGTTGCTCTGCAATGTGGGCATCCGGGTAGTGTGCAAGTTGTTGGCGTAACATCGAAACTGTGGTAGGCAAGTTGTCGCCTATATTTTTTTTTGTGAAAACAGCAGATGTTGATTGGCTTCTGTGGCGCAACATAATGTTGAGAATGAAGTAACGAAAGCGCGGATGGCTTCCAAATCTATTATCATGGTAACGTAGTAGGTGTAGTGCGTATTCATGCATGTGAACCCTCTTGATGCGTGCTTGGTGGAACAATGCAACCCCTGTTGGGAACAATGTTGGAAAAGCCATAGATAGCAAACCCTCAAAGGTCGTGATTCGGCGCCGACCGGGCTGAACCAATGTGTGGCCACTCAATTGACTGTAGCGGAGTTTTTTCCCTGCCTTCGATGAAATTTGTTATTTGGTCAACTTCTGAAGTGGCTGGAGGGAGGGAGGACACAAAAGATGATGGCTGCCGCTCGTGGGTATTTGGTGGGGAGCTTGGGCGAAGCTCTGCTTCTGGCTGTGCTTCAGCATTGTCGGCGATAGTTGAATTGAAGTGTGGTAGGGAAGTAGATATATCAGTACTGTGATGTGGTAGGGAATGCAATGCAGGGTGGTCTAGGACAACATCCTTGTAGTAAGGGTCATGAGCTATTTTGAATTGCAATGCAGCCAAAACACGAGATCTGCTTACAAAGCAATCGTAAGCTTTATTTGTTGCTCCGATTCTTCGGATGATTAAGATGTCCAAGTCTTCGACGCGCCGAGGCAAGTGTTTAGTTATGGATGAAACTTCTTGGGGGAAGCATATGGTGTGGCCCCTATATTTGTATTGGCCACCTACAGCGTGAGTCACTTGCAATATTGGGTTGACCCTTGCTATTAGCATTTCCTCAACTTGTGTAAGTGAAGATAACACCTTAGGTTGCGGGCCTGGGTCCATGTTATTCCAACTTGAGAAGCGGCGATCATCCTTTTCAACAATGCATCTGTGACAGGTGTGGGCACCTTTGTAAACCCTTGTACGTAGCCCAACATATAATTCATTACAACATGAACATGTGTTTGGAGGCGGGAGGTGATCTATTCTTTGGCGGAATTGGCGTTGTGTATCTTGGAGTGAATGCGTATTTGGTGTGTGATCTTCGAGCAGGTTGGCATGGTTGGCTATATAGACTGGTGCCTTTGTGTTCAGCTTTTGTCGTTTCATGCAAGCTATATGGCGGCGTTGCTCATTGAGGTTGTTTTTGTTGGCTGCATACCTCAACCGAGCCTTTGCATTTTTCTCAGTCCGTGTTAGGCCTACAAAAAATGAGTTAAAAAGGTAACAGTAATTAGGTATAGAACGTAGTTAATGCGAGCAAAAAAGAAAAGTTCTTTTGTTTGTTTGGAGTGAAGTGTAACAATGTATGTTGACAGTATTTGCATTGCTAGTATAAAGTGACTTTGATTGCACCCGAATATGTGTATTATAAAGACATATTAAGAACACAGAGTGGTGTATAAATATAGGAAAACTTGAGCACAACATGCGTTAATATTAAAGGTTATATAACTTATGAATGCAAAAACCTATATGTGGAGTAGGTGGTATGGTAAGTATGTATTGGTAAGTTGCGCATATTGTGTGGGTACAGTATAATATGTTTTCTGAGGTAGTGTAGGATCTTTTTGATCAATACATAGTTAAGGTGTTGCGAGGAATGCATCTAGTGGGGATTCCTGCATGCTGGAAGTCGTGTCCTTAACTGCAGCGACAACAGTGCACTGGGCTTTCTCTTCTGATCTGTAGACCTCTAGCTTCGCGGATATTGTGAACATGTAGCGGTGGAACAGAATTGGCTTAACAACAGGCCAAAACTTGTCAGGTGTTGGTGCAAGAAGTTGTAGCTCTTGTGCTGATATACCCATGATTGATGTAGCAACCTCATCAAAAGCAGTTACCCATGTTGTTGATGTGCCATCCTCAATGATGAAGTGTAATGCATATTTGTAGTCACAATGAGAGACGTCGTGCTTGCATTTTTGGCAATACCAAGAGGAGTTTGCAGTTAGGTCAAGTTTTTTCTTGCATTGCTGGTTGTTAACAATTGATGTGCATGCTGGATAGCTGAAGGAGGACATATTAATGTGTATAATTGTTGCTGCGGTGGAGAAGGTGAGCGGTTTACCTAGTTGCGAGGAGGATTTGATGCCTGCAATATCGGTTTTCTCAATTTTTCCAATACTCACTGAAGGGTATGCAGTTGTAGAGGCGAGCGAAGTAAACCATGCACGCAGTGCATGAGCCTCAGGTATATCAGGATCTATGAAGATTTGTGTATTAGGGCCTGTGGCCAATGTTGTTCCTTTGAAAGTTGTAGTTTTTGCTCTCTTAATTGCTAGAACTGGTCGGATTGATGTCTGTGTAGCACATAATTCACTTAGAAGTTTGCCCTCATTGTCACTAAAAGCGCCCCATAACGTTGCCTCAATACATAGTGCCGAGTTATCACTTAGTACGACTGTGCGTTTGTGGTTGAAAGTACTATCACTTTTCCTGATAGTGGAGGGGGCGGTAATGGATAGTGCAATAGCTAGTAGGTCAATGGTGGATTTGGCGGGGGTGGAGTTGATTTCTGCTATTGTTTTGAAGCGGAAAAGATATTGCGGTATGTTTACGGACTGGTTTGTACTAAGCTTTACAGAGGAGTCCAAGTCTAGGATGATGTCCCAAGGAGTTGTGGAGTTGTTGTAATCTTTTTTTGCAGGCCGCAAGGTGCCTCCTTTGATTGTGTATGTTTTACCTAGTTGTATTTGGTTGTAGTAAGAAGTTGCAGCTAGGTCGAAAGAAGTCACCACTATATCTGAGTTGCTTTTGTCGATAATGTCGAAGCTGAAAACCTGCCCTGTGCGTTTTTCCGTGTTGTAGTTGTTTAGGTTGCCTTTTTGGATGACCCTGCCTTCAATAGTCCAAACGCTTTGGTAAGGGTTTAACGATTTAATTGGCGTGAGTTGCATGCAGTGTGCAGGGCGGCCTTCACGAGTAACCGGTGCCAAAGTATCTGTGCAGGATGTCGGCAGGTGTACGGCCAGTTGGGGAGGAACAACGTTGGGGGCAATGGAGTCTGCGATGCTGGTGGTTCCTAAACAATAAAATAAAATGGAAATGAATTAGCAAATGGGGTAATGTTAAGTACGAGGGAGCATGCGCTAAACCATAAAGTGGGGAAACCAAGTTATGGCCCACGTAAAGTGTTTTTTTAGAGAATAAGCACATAAAGATATGTACAGAAGGGAAGATGTTTATATTACACAATAGTTTATACGCTCATTCTTTAAGTAAAGTACGAAACATATGTACAACAACTCTATTTTATATATCGTAATTGGAATTACACAAAACTTTTGACGACGGTTTCAAAATGGAACATGTACACCATATTTATGCAAGTATAGGTTTATCAAGTTAGGCCTTCAAAAAGAGGTTACTGTGGGGTAGGATGAAAGATGTGGGCATATGTATGAGCAGTGCAAAGTCGTAGTAGGGGTGAGGTAGGGACTTAAATTAAAGGGATGCAAGATAAGCTTTGAATGCAGCTCTAATGGAGTGTTCCTCGCCGCCAGAGTAGTACTGGTCGTAGCTGAGCGAACGAAGGAAAGTGTACAATGCGTCAAGCCTAAGGTACGTTGCATCTACCTTGTGCATCATGTCTAAGACAGCGGTTAAATCACTATCGAGAATCATTGCTGATGGGATGAGGGACTCTGATATTCTACCAGAAATGGTCGAGCATGTAGCTGCAACAGAGGTAGCCAAAGTATGGACAGAAGTCGCAAGCGGTGGCTGGACACTTTGTATTGAGCTTTCATTGGTGGTTGCTTGGGTTGCATATGACTGTGGTGTCCCATTTGAAGCGACCAGTTCAATTGGAGGGCTCCCGACAATGGCACCAGAGGTATCATCTGATATTGTGATAATGGATGGGCTTCCACTTGGAGTGGCCATAATACCTGGAAAAAGCAACCAACTTTGTTAGTATAAATTTAGCTTCTACTGACAAGTACAGAAATATATATACATTGCAAAATACATTGGCTCGCTGAAACTGAAATTGCAACTACATCGATTAATCATATATCATATATTTCATTCATAATTCTCTGTATGCAACTATGGAAATGTCAGATATGCTCATTGTAGTTTTCAGCAGAGCTTACATAAAGATTATCACTAACAGATTAAGAGCCTTTGAACTATCAGAAGAAAACATATTCCAATACAATTACTCTACCCGAGATGATTAAACAGCTGTTGTCCACTTACAGTGAAACTATTTCATGATTATTATGTGCTTATTTATAGTATGTATCCATAGTACATTTCTTAAGATAACATGCTAATCCCAATCACGGGAGCATCTATTTCTATTACACAGAATTGGAGGTCCCAACAATTACCAAAAACAATAAAAAAACTGAAACAAAAAAATTAAATAGGTTCAATTCCATGCAATAATTGTTCGACTAAACAATATAATCACATAGATGGCCAGCTAAAGTGGCTTTTCCATACACAAGATTCGCTATGACATCTGTGTAAATAATTAATCAACTCTGCAACTGCATATTTCAGTACAAGCTCCATTTCACATCCGGACATCAAATCTTTGATCAAATTTATTTTGTTTAATACTGATCAGCTAGAAGCATTCCCAAACCAAGTTCAAGTTTCAGTCCAAGCTCAAATCCGCATTTATAAATTAAAAGTCGCCTCATATTTATACCATTTACCACTAATACGTTAATAACATTGAGAATCCAGATCAAAGACATGAGTTTTTCAACCAAATTGAGATAAAAAAACCACAAATTTGGTAGTTCTGTAATAATTTAAGCTCTTTATACCGATCATCTAGAAACATTTCTGAGAGCGGTTCAATGTGATTATAAGTTGCTTTTCAAATTTTATTGCTCAGTACCTGTTATTTCTTTCTATTCTTGCAATTTGAAGCGATTGGAGCTGTTGCCTTGATGTTGGCTTCACTGATAAAGCTTACCATTCAACACATCTAATGGCGGATAGCCCCCTATGCATTCGAGTAATTTATTTGCTTGAAGGAACGTGGCAATATGATCTAAACTTCTGCATATTGCCTTGTAGTCATTAAACTTTTAGTTTTTCTGTAATGACACGCTGGGCTCCATTCATACTATTGGATTATCATTATTCATTTCTCCTAAAAGATTCTGCCATATCTAGCTGTATAGTATATTGATTGGAAAGAGAATCAATGCAAATCGATCCAGAAGTTAGTTTTTGTATTTGATGTACATACTGTCAACCTTTCAAAGATTTCGTCCATCCAAACAATTAAAGATACAGAGGAAAGTTGTACTTGAATACAACATGAAATTGCTCTATTTAATTTACCTGTCTTCCCTCAATTTGCTAGTAAATCAGTTCTATTGCTTATTCTACTGTATCTATCTGGACATAACCAAGTACCCTGTTGAAAGCCTGAATTCTATGGTAAAAACTAAAAACTTTATGCAACTTTAGCTCTTTATAGCTTAGATTTAGTAACTGACTTTGAAACATTTTACTGGCAGACAAAGAAAAGGCCAGTAGCTAACTATATGGAAGAGGTCCAGGAGGACATAAATCCTAGCATGCGAGGAATCCTAGTCGACTGGCTGGTGGAGGTGAACATTATATTTCCTTCTTTTGCTTGTATAATTGTTTTCAGCTTTCAATTTCTAACATTAGTATTAAAACAAGCTAAAGTGTCTTTACATTTTATCAATCAGTAAATACAGAGAAAGAAAGAAATGCTGCTAAAAACTGATCCGGAAGAAGTTGGCATAGCAACAAAACAATACTTTGCAAACCTGTTATATCTCTGAACTGTGGCGTATATGAGGTGAGAGGGTGTTGCAAGCGCTGCGATAACAATCAAGCGGGGAGATGGTGCAGGATGTAAATTTAAAAGAGCAGGGGTGTATTTATAGAGAGATATAGTTGAAGCAGCCTGTAAGAGGAGGACAACAGTACACAAGAATGACCGACTCTGTAACAAATGCAATTACTCCTCTAAATATCGCTCCAGCACACTGTGTCTGACATGAGTTTCGCACTGTTACAGAGTTGCACGTATATTCTATTGACAAGCTTTTATTCGCCCACTACGCATACACAGTGTGCAGTTTCCAGCGGGAGTTATGGCGGAGCGGTGGACACGGCGACAGGAACTGATAAACAGCGTCACGTAGCATGCAATTATTTTGCTTTCTTTTTCCTCCCGCCCACTACGTAGTATCTTATTAATGTCTTCAATAATGGCTTACACTGTTCCGGCCACACGTCGGGTGTTCTGCCTACCTATCAAAATATTATTATTTTATTTTTTTATTTATTTGCATCTAATTTAATTCAAAATGACCTCATTTTTAGATAATTTAATTCAACTGTATATCAAATTATTATTATTTTATAATTGTTATTTATTTTCATTTAATTTAACTCAAAATGACTCATTTTGTAATCTTAATAACTAAATTTAAATTTATATAAAGGAATATGTGATAGGCAAATTAAGAACTAAAATCTAATGTTTTTTGTCATTGTCAATTTTTTTACAATTAACATACATTTCACACACACAATAAAGGTTATTATAATTTGTTTGTTGCAAGTAAAAACAAATATGACATATTGTATAGTTTATAATTTTGTTTGTATTGTTACCTATTATCATATGTATGCCCACATGCTCTTGATGTGTAAGTTTTTGTAGGGTATTGTTCATGTAAAAGAGCAAAGTGGGTAGCCGGAAAGGTTTGGCCGGAAAATGTTGCCGGAATTTGACACTTTCCAGCAAAGCCTACTTCAAAGTAAACGCCTCCGGCGAAATATTTGCAATTGAGGATTAACACACGGTAACTATAAGAAGCAAACAAATGTGGAGGCGGGCCCCGACTTTGGTTTATTTCGAATATTTAGAAAGTTGGACCAACGGAACAATGACACTAGACCTATTTTTGTTTTAAAAACAATTGTTTTCTATTATTCCATCGCACTTGTTCTTTCAACAACAACAACAGCACGTGCAGGCGGTTTTAATTAAGCGGACATTTGTTTATTGAAGAATTTACTAGGGGAAAAATTATACAGCCAGAAATGCCAATGAATGGGCAGCCTCAAGAATAGAATGAATGAGGGAAAAAGAAAGAATATGGATCAACGATCCATTTAATAAATGATCTATCATCTGTAGCAGCTGTGCCTCCGAACGAATTGAATAAATCGTAGCAGATGTTCAGAAATACCAGATGCACCAACATTGAAAAAATGGAGTAATTACACAAGTAAAGCCACGCCTCCGAACAGAACAGCTCCGAAGATGCCCATTTTTTGTAATCCTGTGTTCGCAGAGGCGCCTGATGAACCGCTCTCCTGTGTAGATGGACCGGGAGCTTCTACGCCTGGGGCAGGACTCGTTTGTGTGGGAACTCCCGCTGAGGGCGAGGGGGCAGTTCCTTCTTCAATGCGGGAAGAAGAGGGTGCAGGGGATGAGGCTTGTGGTGCGGTTGCAACCACAGGAGCTGGTGATGGCGGTACAGCGAGCGATCTTGCTGGGGATGGAACCGGTGACGTCTTGGGCGTCGACGTCGGAGAAGCTGCTGGAGCCTGGGCAATACAAAATCCTGTCATACCCAACACCAAAACAATGTAAAGGACTGCACTGAGTTTACCCATTTTTTTTCCCTTGTGAGAGAGAGAGCTAAATCAATTGAGAGCGAGACAGAATAAAGATGGTGCAAGTGCGGGGTGTGAAAAGAGAAGGGCGAAGAGGGGATTATATGTAGTAGCTCGCAGATGATCAGATGGCGTTTGGGAAGCGTGGGCAGATGATATCACACCGCGTTGGCCGTTTCAACGGTATACAATTTCGTGAAACGCGCACAGGTTCTAGTCTTCTAGACATCTATTGTTGGGTCCAAAAGGTTGTAGAACTCGAGGCCGACCAAAACTTTCCATCGAGGATGATCTGTGCGAATATTTTTAAGTGGAGTTTTAACGACTTTAATTATTACGCCAAAAGGCCTTGCCCCTTTGGATTAAGGGTCTTTGTATCTGATACGCGACACAGGGTGGGCCGGGCGGTCGAGATATGTGGAGGATGAACTATAACATTCACTTTCTCCTTAATCATTGATGTTGAAACCCTAAATTGATGTAAGCCCTAATTGCTTTTTGTTGTTTAGAAACCCTAAATCGTTGGCAAATTTAAATGATTGCATTGCTGTTGCTAAACGGTTCGATCTAAGCGTTGCACAATTTTTACTTTCCCACACCGTTGAGCGTAGAAATTCGTTTAGAGGTTTTTCGTGATTTTAGACGTAAAATATTTGTAATTATTTTATTTAACCGTCACACATGATTTGCATATTTAAAATGTGACCGTCAATTTCTATATAGATTTGTATATAAATTATAAAAATATATGTAAATATATATTTAAAAAGATATAATAAATATAAAACAATTAATAAAAATAATCTTGTTTTGTGTTTTTGAAAGGCAATATTTAAAAATTACCATCACCTAAAAATTGTTTGACACGCATAGGTGGCTGTCAAATTTAACCCCTATTCCTGGCCCTTGTTTACTTAGCCCTTTGACTTCCCCTTACTCCATTTGTTATCGTTAATGATCAAACCATTGTTTTCTGTTCTTTATTCATTTTGCACTTCGGACAACATCACCGGTCAATTACACCTACCATCCCTCCACGTGTTCTCTAGGATTTAAAATTCAAATATCCCGCTTATAATAATCACGTCTCTCATATTTTTTCCCAAAAAAACCCCAATTTATGTATGTTTTTATCCTAAGTTTCTATTTTAACGTTTCGTGATATTGTGGAAGGTAGAAGGTCTCTCTTTGAATATGAATTGCTGCACATTCTGCTTGTGACAATGAGATCTAAACGAGGGAGTTGCGGGTGGGTAATGGAGGATTCGATTTCCACCATGTAAACAAAGATTGATATTAGGCCAAGGAATATAACAACGAAAAACTTCATTTCAAGCCAAGGATCATATATGTAACTTTGTTGCTTTTATAGAGGACGTTAGGAGGATATGGAGGCACATATATCCTCAACCATGACATCAATGCCATCCCCTTTCCTCATCGGACAATCGTCTTCATCCTCCTCCCCATGAGTGATTTCTTCAACATCATCGACAAAGGTGTGTTTAGCTTTTTGTGACCAATTTAGGCACTTAACTTCACTAATTTTAATGACCAAATTTTTATCTTTGACGTTGAATAGTTTTAGCAAATATCATAATTCAGGTCACATGAGTTATTCTAGATGGAATTTCTGTACTGGGGGAAGCAGATGAAATTAAAATCAATGGAAAAGGACCCTACCTAACTGTCCTTGTTGTGAAATCATTTTTCATTTTTTTTAGATAACACTATAAGGATTTAGTTTTGAAGGGACCAAAAAACCATGTACATGAAAAGAAGCTAGGTCAAAGAACAACCAAATTTAAACCCTAGTGATTTTGAAGGGATCATGAACCATGTACAATCGAAAGATAGGCATTAAATATCAACAAGGAATAAAGATAAGAAAGGTCCTAGACCAAAAAAAAACCAAAGGAAACTCCACTCGAACACCAAGCCTACGAAAGAACAAAAAAACAAAGAGCCTACCAAAAAACATGTCAAAAACGTTTGACCCACCTCGAGGACCGCTCTAAATCCCTAATCAAACAACCTAACCAAATATGAGGGGAGGATTAACCCTGATGCACCTGACCATGGGATCTTAAGTTCATCTTAAGAGAAGCAGTGAGGGTCTTTACTTTCCTTTTTTTGCACAACATTCCAACCCTCGCTCTTATTAGGATTTGTGTTTTCATCATAATGGACTGGAAGCAAGAACTCTAAAAAATCATTTTTCCCAACATTTGAATCCTTCAAGATTCCATTTTTAATGTAACTAGAGGCCGATCCTGAAGGGAACGTATTTTCTATAGAAGGAAGAGAAGAAAGCGACCCATCAACCCCCACAACGTGAGGGGAAACAGAATCCAAACCGGAAGCTGAGTTTCACCTTCTTCAGGTTCTAAAACCTCTAAGGAATAATCAATATCACTTCCCACAACCAACATACTAGGCTAAGCATCCTTCCACCAAGATTGCTCATTCATCTCGTGTTTCACAATTTTACATTTTGAAGATAAGTGACCCAAACCAAAGCATTTCCTACATCTGAAGGGTAACCCTACATAGTCCAATGGTTGGGACCAAATCCAATCCAAAACCATAAGTTCCATCATAGTCGGTAGATCCACTGATTTGTACCTATCTATCAAAATACGAGCATAGGTAGTATGAGTATATAGCTCTATTTTCATATCAATGTCCAAACATTTCCCTAAATCATTTCCAATTGAAATCAAGCTCTCCTCCCCCCAAAATTACAAAAGAAGGTGAAGAAAACAAACCCATACAAGCCTAACGTGGAATTTTTTAGTGATAGGTTTGAAAGAGGGAAACCACAGTTTCATGAGCAGGAGATGATTCTAAAAATTCCCAAAGCATAGAAAATATTTTCTCTATCCTCAATCAGACTAAAAACCGCAATAAAAAATCCTCTGGCACATGGATAAATATCAACCCTACCTTCCATGATGGGTCTCCATTCTACAAAAAACCAGGAATGTAGTAGAGGTAGTCTCGACCACAGTCCATTAAACCTGCAAATCATGCCCTTTCCGGTAAATTTTTCCTCGACTTCAAGCACATGAGCCCCAAAGGTAACTGAAGGAGAGTTGGAAGTCGCATGTGCTGGAAATGATTGTTGTTAGGCCAAAACTTGTAGGCATTAATCTTCGATACAATTTCAAGAGTTAACGAATCCAAGGGATGCGGTTAGTCCATCCACAGGAGGCGGTTAGTCTATGTCACGAATCCCACGGGGAGCACTGACAAATTTTCCAACAAAACCCCCCTCAACGTTACCCGAGGGGATTCAAACTCGTGACCTTTTTCTATGATACCAATAGTTGGAAACAATTTCCGTTAGACCAAAACCTGCAGGCATTAATCTCTGATACAATCACTATATTTTATGAATCCAATGGAGGTGATTAGTCCATCCACGGGAGGTAGTTAGTCCATGTCACAAATCCCACGGGGAGTGCTGACAATTTTGCCAATAGCTTGGAGGGGTTTGAATTTTTGTCTAGAGCTATCTGTAGCAGCATAAGACCATTGTTGAGGGGGAACAATCAAATTTAGAGAAAAGGGTACACTATGCACACAACCCTTTATAGGTTTGGGATCCACAATAGGGTGCATAAAAATGCCATCAATAGAAGGCAAGAGGAAAGAGAAAGGTCCACCGACCACGTCACTAGGAGCAACCATTAAAGGCAGGGCAGAACCTGAGCCCCCTTCAAAACACCTGTGACCATCTTGGTCGACGCCCCCAACTACCTCAGTTTTACAGAAATTCCCCTGAGGAGGGAAGGAAAGAACAAACGATCGCATCCCCAAATCATCTTACATAGTAGAAACAACCCCAACATTCTATTGTTGCCCGGAGAGCTACTGCGAGCCCTTCCATATGTCAAAACATTTCCACCAACGTCGTCGACAACACTTAGATTTAGGGTTTCCTTTCAAATAGAGGTTTATAGAGGTTTTCAATTTTCACATTAAAGAATGAAAGAAGATATTGAGGATGAGGCAGAGATATTCCACAATGATAGTTCAAGATCCTTTAAACAAATTTGATTTCCCATAATCCAAAACTAGCCCAAGAACCTTATAATTTAGAGATGGGAATGAGAAAATTAACCATTTAATATGTGGAGGAACCTTATATTAATATTAGGAGGACAAAAAATTTGTGTGGATGGATCCATAATAGTGTGAAAATAAGTTTTGTAAGGAGGGACCAATAATTAGTGTGAAAAGGAAAGTGGACTTGCTTCCTTTGTTTCATCTTCTTCTAACCCAACACAATGCTCAATTTGCATTTGTGTATGGAATTGTAATTTACTTCTATTTCTTATATATACGATGTTGGATTAGTTTGATGGGCATACCTTGTGTATTTGAGAAAAAAATGTCTTTTTATTCTTCTCGTCGTGATGGGTGGGATGTTTTGACCCAAAATTTTGAACTTACTAGTAGATCTTGTTGGCACAAATCTCAAACATGTCTTCCACCTCATTTATGCATAAGGCATGATAGTACAACAAGACTATACATTGCATCACAATGCAATCAATATTATAAAAAAGATAACTCAACAATAAAAATTTATTGTATTTTAAAAAGAAACATGCATATATGCCCCATTACTACCTAGCCTTGTATATTATGTTTTATCTACGAACTTGTTGCTAGGATTAAAGCCAATGGAAGTATACAATGCTTTGAAAAAACAACGGGCTCTTTACATATAGCATTTTTAAAACATTATTTATATTAAAATATAAAAACATAATGTAATGTACTTACACTGAAAACAAGATTTGTATAACCCACCTTTAAACAATTATATTTTCTACAAATTCTACTCACTTATAGATATAGAAGGTGGTTTGCATAACCCAAGACCTTAAAATCATTATATTCTCTACAAATTGTACTCATGTGTAGATATATTAATAATGCACTACAAAGAATTATCTAACATTACGATGATATGTAAAATCATAATTCACACCTAGTTACATTAACGAATATATATATATATATATATATATATATATATATATATATATATATATATATATATATATATATATATATATATATATATAGGTGTTAAACAAACATTAAAAATGGGTGTTAAAAGTGTCCAGTTGTCTTAATTATAAAGACAACCATAGTAATATAAATATATAAGTAGTCACCTAACTTTGGTACAAGATTAGTTAACTATTTTGACACTAGTACACAATTATGTATTTATTCATTATTGGTTTGAGTTAGGCTCTCATTAGTATGTGTATATATGTTGTTCAGTTTTAATTTTTTTAGATTTGTGTGATTTGTAGTTTTCTTGGTCGTGCAAAACTCTTCACCAAAAGTAGTCTTAAGTGTGAGCATCATTAGATTCCTATTCAGACTAAAAACATCTAGAAGATAACCTTCAAATGCAAGGAACATTTTTTTCCTCTATTATTTTTCATATCTCTTGTAGCTCTATAATAATGTCAACTGAAGATGGTGGGCTAATGATTAGTTATAAAGTCATCTTTCTCCTTTATTACTAGCTATTGGAACTATTTATGTGAACTTCTAAAATAGGCACCCTTTTGAGAAGAGGGACATCATCGTGTATGACTTAGATTAAAAGATAAAATGGTTTAGATGTAATAAGTATAATCAAAGCATTTAAAATGTGTATTTAAAGTTGTAAAAACCACATGCAAATTAAATATGATCTATAGAGAACAAGTAGTATATATGTCATCTCATGGGAAAATATATTGTAAACATTTGTAGTTAACCACAAAAATTAATAATTATGAGCATAAGAATTAACAATAGAAAAGTATGTTAGTAGAAACATGACTTGATTCATGGACCCAACAAGACTCATGCCATGACGTGACGTGGTCCTCATGGGGGTTCATTATCAAGGCAATATCCTAGCATGTGCATTCATATTGAGGTAATTAAAATTGATAAAAACAAAGTCAATATACCGGTAGACATTGGGGTGAAAGGGTTTAATTTATTAATATTTTGAATTAGGTATTGGGGGTAGGTTAGAGAGGTGGGCTAGAGAAGAGGTAGGGTTAATTTTAATATAGAAATAACACATTTGAACCCTAGCTTTTAAAGATAAATACATTAAAATTGTAAAATGTTCATGGTCATAAAGTTATATTATAATATCTTTTTGAATAAGGAAATTTGAATTAGGAGATTCTTAAGAAAGAAATAATAAGATGGTAGAAAACTAGGATTGAGTATACTTTTCAACACATGATATTATTTCACCATATTAATTATTTGAAGAAATATTGATAAATTGTTAAAGCTTAACATTAAGGTAATTGATAACAGTTCTTAAATGGCTTCAAAGTATTTATATAGAGAAAATACATATTAAGAAAATAATATTGAGTATAAAACATGCTATATTTTCTGTTTGGTATATTAGGGTGTAAATAAAAAGGGGTAAGTAAGGTACATGGAAAAAATGGGGTATTTTCATTACAATAATATAATGGGTGAAGGTAGTATCAATTGAATAATTGGAGGTATAAACTAACATTAAGGGTATTATTTAATGCCCTTTGAATGAACATGCTATACCATACTTCTACTAAGTGAACCCCCGTGCAGGTCCACAATAGGATGTACACAACTAAAAATGCATTCTTATGATGACCGGAAAAGTGCTAATAGTAGTAAGTTGTGCACGGTAAGAAACTACGTATTAAATAGTGGTATGTTAAATAGTGCTCATTAAAAATAGTGTATGCCAAGAAATTTGTGTGTCAATAATAATATTTCAATTAATATGTTTTTCAATATCTTTGAAATAATACCTTTTTCAAGCTATACATCACAAGAAATAGTGTTAATGGGGATGCGTGGAAGAAGCCGATTGGCGTATGAAGGACATCCAACAAAGCATAAAAGATAGAGGATTTTTTTCAGAGGTTGGAGTTGTAGGTGCACTAGTAGCTATGTATGAAAATGTGGGAGCATATGAAAGGTATGTGAACTATTTGACAAAACGTCTCAATAAAATGTAGCAGTGTTGGTAACAATGAAGCCTTAAAAAAATGTTTTAAGAAAATACTGCTACTTAGCCAAGTTTGAAACACACAAGTTACATATGGATCTTATGCACGACTAATTGATTACTGTTGGTCTGACACGGTGCACCTCATTGTAGTGCCAGGCTATATTCACATATTTCTTTACATGGCATTGTCAATAATCTCTATAATAACATCACCTTTTTTTGAAATGATGGAATTGATTTGCATCGCCCATAACAATTTTTCTTGCAATAATCTTGGAGATAAATTTGGTTGTAGTGTGGCAGCCAACACATACATGGAAGTTTTTGACAACTCAAATAGTTGTCACAGGGGCACGATTTAACAATCGAAATGCAATTTCCAAATTATCACTATGGTGGTAGAGGAATATTGTCAGATGTTGTAGTTGCAATGGCCCTGGTAGACATCTATGCAAAATGTGGAAGCATAGGCAGGCACATGAATTGTTTGACATAATGGCTTAAAGAAAAACATGGTTTTGTCGACAACATTGGCTGCAGGATATGCACAAAATGGTTTTTGAAAAGGATTAAAAACTTTTAAGAAAATGCAATGAACAATGATTTTGTTTCCTCTTACCGCACCTTGTAAAAAAATGGGGCATGAAGTTATGCTCAGGGCAACAAACTATTGGATGTAATGCTTCTCGAAATATTACCTCCATAACTTGCACCATCTCTTTCCAATTAACAAAAAATGGCATGGGTATTATTTATTATTTTCTTGCTAGACAGTTCAAAGGAGGAGAGCCTATGCCAACATTTGAACTACTTGGCGGAATGCCTAAAGGAGATTTGGAGTCTCACGAAATGTTGGTGGACTTGCGTGGAGCCCCTCTTTCACTACGTCCTTCGTGAACAGGCATGGTCTCCTTACCGAAATATTTTATAATTTTCATAATTTGGTTCTTTAATTTGCAATATAACAAAAATAGTAAACCAGTGGATAATTATACATTTGGATATTTAACCAAACTAGATAGTTTAAAACAATAAAACTCCACCTTGTGATTTGTGTAACCAAGTTGCACCTCGACCATCAACCAAGATTTCTCCCACAACCTCACACATTTTTAACCCAGGGTGTCATAATTGGGCACTTTTTTCATCAGTATTGGTGAGGGTTAGTTGATTTCTTCATTTAAAACAACCATTTCTATCTACCACGCAAAGTTAGAAAAACACAATTTTCATAGACTCATAAAATAACATTCCGAACCATGGAAAGAGATGTCATCTTCTTCCCATGTTCCTTTTTATGTGGGGAGTCGTATTAAACCTTAAATCGACCTCGATCAACTATTAGTGCTCTCTTTGCTTCCCTCCTAGGAGCCTTCTTACCTCATTTTGCACTTTTAGGAAGTTGTTAAAATTGAAAAGTTAGGTTTCATTTTGGCTTGCCGTTTGAACCCAGAGAAATGAATTTTTTATCTTCCTTTGGAAACCTATAGTATTTTTACTAGAATATCTCTTGTAACCTTCATTTTGGGGGAAAAAATTCTTTTAGAAGGGGTTGTAAAAGACATTTTGTAGGCCTTGGGTCCCTATTTGACTAGGCCAAACTGACTTAACTACGACCGTGGGCCGGAAAACTCGTCGTTGTTTGGAACCCATTTTCCAATTGTTAGTTCCGTTGACTCCAATGAATTATCCATATATAGGAGAGCATGTTGGAAATTTTTCATTGCACGCTCATCTATCGAATGTCTGTTTTGGATGAGGTTTTCTTAGCCCTCCAACTAAAATTGGTTGCTGATGCAACTAGACCAATTACAACCTATGGCCCTAGAAAAATAGGCGCCAATTATAAATTTTCGTCATCTCCTGTGAATTCTTGTTTTATAGGAGGACACGTAGAAATTTACACATTGCGTATCTGGTCATCGAAAGACAATTTTTGAACGTGGTTTCTTGGCCTTCGAGCTAAAATGGGACGTTTATTGCAACTAGTAGAAAATTGTAAAATAAGGTCACAGGAACCTAGCCAAGACACTAAAACATCGTGAATTTTTTTTTGAAACATATAAGTAATTGTAGGAACTCTTTTGTGTGGCTTGTTGTGTGAAAAGTGTCTTTTGGAAAAATAGTGTTTCTCTCTCTACCCTATCTCTTTTTCTCTCTTTAGTTAAGAAATGAAGTGAAATGAAATGAAATGAATATATATGTCTATAACCATCTCTTTTCAAGTGCAAACTATTATTATTATGTAAATGAGAAACTAAAAATGTTAATTATGCTAGATTTAAGTGGATACCATGCCAGGATTTATTGTTGATTTCATGATCACATGGTTTTGCAAGATGCAAGTAAGATGGCGAAATGACAGGGTTGTAATTCATTGTTTATATATTGTAATTTATATATGTCAAATAAAAAATATGCATTTCTACGTTACAATAAATTTTATTATTGAAATTTGGAAATATGTATGAGATGCTAGTTTTAGGGATGCTTTTGGAAATGTGCATTTAACCATAGGTGTAATTTTTATTTAGTTATATGTATGGAAACAAAAAGGGGTTTGACATGTATGTTAAATGAAATTGAATTTAATAGCTTAGAGTGCAATTCTAGTGTGTAATTGATGATTTAATAATTGGTGTGTTGTGTTTCCTACCTTGAAAATGTAGTGGAGATCTAAACAAAACATTCAACCATAGTATAAAATCCGTGTATAACTACCCTTCATGTGTGATTCTTTTAGCATAGAAAACTACAACCTTAGGATGAACATAAGATGATCAATCTTATATTCGATGACACCCCTCTAGCTTAAGGAAATAAGGGCCCAAGTTGAGATTCCCATCCTAACTGGGTATGCTTAGCGACATCTTCGTGAACCCTGCAGTTAGGAACAACATGGTTAAGCTTTTCCTTAAGTGTGTGGTTCCCTCCTAGGATTGGTAGTCATGTGTGTATGGAAAACCAACTTTAAACATGATCTAAAACCCTCTTGGTCCAAAACACGTGTAGAGTGATTGGTGTTGGGTGGAAAAGATCATCGACTACCCTTGCAAGTCACCTCAAGAGTTGGGATTATAAATGAACTCGATACCCAATCTCAATTGTCATTTGGTTTCTATGATGCAATATTAAGATTTAATTTTAAAACTTAACAACTTTTTAATTTATGATTAGTTTGTGGGAATGTAACCATAATATGGTGTGCTAGGAGAAAAGTGAATTTTAGATTGTTCATATAATGTGTTTAAACCATCTTGTGGCGAGGGACTAAATTCATGACGTGTGATCCCTAATGTGAACCGTAATCCTTTAAATGAAGGAGTATTCCCTCTTTTCCCCAAATTTCCTAATGCGTAACGAATATACATTGTGAAACCAAGTAATCATGTTCTTGAGGCAATTCCCTAAGACAAGAGCTAGTAGGCTCACGAGCATGCAAATGTCCTTATTAACAAATGGGTTACTCAACAAATTTCAAAATGATAATTGAATCAAATTAAGTAAAATCATTTAAAGATGAATGTAAATGATTCAAACGGGTCCTATGTTTTAGATACCTACACATGAGAATAAAAGTGTGAATCCCCTTTAACACCCCCTCAAACAAGAGTATCATCTTGACAAGAAGTATTAAATGTACCTAGAGTTACTAGATGATTTTGGAGATAACGGTGTTCAATCACTCTAGTTGTGACCTTAGTAAGGTGTGTAAAATTTATAATTGAATGCCTCCTGATAACACACATCTAATACTTATTTCCCTGGAATCCAAACTTGGTTGAGTGTGAATCATACTCCTTAGGACCTTGATGACTAAGCATTTAAATGAAGAATATAGGATACACAATTAGTTGTAATTACTTAAAACATGAATCGAGTAACATTAGTAATTAAATGCTAATATGAAAATAACATGTAATCTATTCAATATTGAACTAATAAACCTCACTAGTACCATGTGAACCTTCCTTGTGGAAACAAATGTAAATTGTAAAACCAAACAAACATGCAACTTAAAAGACAAACCCTTAGAACAAACACAAGTGGCTCATGTGGAAGTATATGTTCCTATAAAAATTAGGCCATCTCTTTCTTTTGTGATAGGGGAAATAAGCAAAATTAGAGGGAGTAACTACAAGTGAAAGGTAAGTAAAGTAAGGATAACATAGTATAATTTTAAGAAGAATGAAGGACCACATGATAAGTGATTTTCAACAATTAAGGCCAATAACGAAAGATAGAGGTAATGAAATTGTAAACTAGGAAAGTGTGGTGTCATGGATGGTAGCCTTGTGTGTATGTAAATAGCCTTGTGTGTAACTAAATACCCTATTAACAAATGAGAGAATTAAACAAGTAATTGAAATAATGTAGATGATCCTTATTCAATGAGTTACACCATAAGTTAAATGTTAAATAGTATAAAAGGAAATCTAGCAACAGGAAAAGGAATGTATGATTCACATATTATGAGCCTTTCTAGAACTTAAGTTAAAGATTGAATCATCATTGTAATAACTGTGAAATTCTAAAAGTATTGTGCCATGGGAAGACCCTATTTATAATATTATACTATTGTTGAATCATTATGTTGTGCCTTTTCATCTGAAAAAAGTGGCCTTGATGTGCATCATGTGGTTTCATGTCATCTATGTGGGTTAATGTTTGTGCAAACATATCATGTGTTGTGTGTTGTCCTAAGTGATCACTTGTGTTGTCTTCTATCAAGCAATATAAGTCAAAAAATATATATTCTAGTATTTTTATTATTGGAATTGTGTGTGTAAAGTGTGGACATTACAAAACTAATAGATCTTGTAGTGATTTTTTAGTTTCCATGTGTAAGAAGGGATTTTTGAGCTTTTTGTGGAGAAAACCTTAGTGGCAAAGGATAAATAAGGACCTTAGGGGCTAGTGAATTTTTGAGTAAACTAAAAGATCTTGTAGTGATTTGTGAGTTTCCACGTGTAAGAAGGGATTTTTGAGCTTGCATTTCCTATAACTATTGAGCATACAAATTAGGAAGAGGATTTATAACAAATGTGTAGTTCAAGACATTGAAGTTTAAGATATGGGCTATGTAACAATATACATGGTAACATGAGGAGCAACATGTGATTCCCTCATGGTAAAAGAACATGGGGAGAAATGTATGATGTAGTAAATGGTAAAAAATATTCCTATCACCATATTTAGGGCTCTAAAGAAGAAATGTACCCATTTATAGATCCTCCTCATAGGATTTCACAAAATATATTAGAATGCAACATAATTTTAAAGTAAATTATCTAGAAATTACCATAGTGTCACTACACATACAACCATAAAGTGATATCAATTACACCACAATATCCAAAGTTAATTGACAAAAACTATTTTTCCATACAAGACATGGTTACACCTACACATACAACAGATTCCCAACCCAAATCCAAGTCAAATGTATTTACAGCTCCATTTTCATCATATGGAAACTCATATAAGTGACGAATTACACATGGATTATCATGCAGTGCCTCCTTCACAATATTATAAGTTATTAAACCTCATCTTATTGATGACATCATCAGTATAAATACAAATATATCAAAATTCTACACCTATGAATATATTTTATTTATATATTCTTTTTGGCGATGAGGAAGTTAGTAGACTATTATTTATTTATTTTAAATTTCAATCACACTCAATCTAAACTCTTATGGTAGAAAATGAGTTTAGCTAGAACCTATATAGTTTGACACTTCCTCACACTCAAACATATACTACATGAGATGTCATTGATACAACAAATACATGTTTAACACTTTGATGGGAAAATTCATAACCTTTTGGGGCCATAGTGTTATATTTACAAGTTGAATTTAAGAGCATTACCACAAGGTTCTCAGTGTTCTCTTCTAACAACATAGTCAATAGGTTTCTTGGATTTCCATAGATTCATGAAATGTACAAATGTTATTATTTCTACCTTAAGTAGATAATTAAAGTATGTACACAAAAACATGGTGGCTTTAATTTGTGGTTTTACTTACGAATATGCTATATGGTGTATACCATATCATCTATTCACGTTGTCCTAATATAGTGCTTTAATGCTTTACATAATGACCTTCTTAGACTGTGCCTTTGATATGGGATCCTAATTTCCCCTAAATATTAAGGGGGCATATGTTTATATATATGAAAATTATTTTTTTCTCATGAATTTGACTTGGAGACCTGGCATCACTCTTATTACTTTCTTATTTATCAATATTACTCACACCTTTGTTCACCTACCTCTTGTATGAGTATTTTCTGTGAACATAAACTACTTTCATGATGGTTTTCTTTCTTAAATTTATGTCATGGTAGCAAAGAGGGATTTCTTAGAAGAGAAAATAGAAAATGTAAAATGCATATATTGCATCTATAGTGAAGGACATAAGGAAAAATCTATTGACCTGTGAGATCAACTACCATATTATGTACACTATTATTCTTGCTTCCAAAAATAAATGAAAAAATGGAATCAACCATCAAGAAATGAAAAATTCTTTGACGAAAGGCTTGATATGTGAGCCTTTGATTATATTTATAACAAGCTTGTTTTTTGTAGAATGAGGCACACTCAATGTGGGTGGATTCAAAGGAGTTCCAATAGGTGAATCAAGGGGAGATAACCAACCTAGTTGAAATCCCCTACAAGCTCAAATCCCTTCTCCACCATCTCTTTGTTAGGAAAATATATTATTGCTCACATTTGTTATACCTACCTAACCTCTCATGGGTTTTTTAATTTACTCTTATTGTTATGATGTTATTATTTAGGATCTTAGTTTGTTGTATTTTTTCTATATATAAATAATCAGCTCTATGTACGCCAATATAGTGTGTTGAATATAATATTAATCCATGTGATGTTTCTCTACAAATCTCTCTGATCCTTTTCATTTGGCATCAGAGAAAATATATTCTACCTTTGAGATGGATGAATAGTATGTCCGTAGGGACATCTCAATTATTTTCTATGTTGCACGAACAAAGAAGTTCAAATGATTTATTGGTTATATTAGATTTATATTATAGAGGTAAGATATTATTTTGTGAATGGATGGGTATCTATTTGGTATGATATTGAAAAGGGGGCATTTTATAGTAGATCTAAATGTGTCCTCTATAGGACAACATAGATTAACAAATCTTCTGCCATTAACACAAAAAGTTTCTTACTATTCTTTTCAACTGGTGGTGTCACTATTATGGATGGATATGAAGAATTGTTTATCAACTTATCTATTTTCTGAATAGATGATCCAAACTTATAATTAATATATTCAGGACAAACATTATCACAGGTGTCATGATTGTATTGTTTGAAAGAGTGAAGGAAGAGAGCATTGATTATGAACAACTAATAGCCTTATTGTGATCCAATAGTTTTATCATCCATGTGGGAAATATTTTGTTTAATATAGCAGCACGAGACTCAAATATTTTCCATATTTTGAGGCTTCCATATGAAGATCTGGCAGACATATCTATGGATATATACAGTTTTGTTAAGCCATCCAAGCTTGGTAATATATACGCATAGCTACTCATTGAGTTATGTAGTTGTATTGCGCCCCCTTGTGGTAGTAATTTGTAGGCCTGTCATGAAAGGTTCCTCCAATGGGCTGTGTATCTTCCACCAAGAAAATTATTTTTTCAACTTTGTTGGTTAACTAAAGATAGTGTCAAAATGAGTCATATTTCTTTAGTAGTGACGCACTAATAGTTTAGTATTTGTTAAATCATTTTTGTATTAAGTCATATTAAAGATTGGATTTTTAATTTTCATTATCAATGAGTTTTTTTTTATCATAAAGACGTCCAAATTTGTTATTATTGTGTCTATTAAAGTGTTAAAGTCTAATTCATCAATTTGAGTCATTGTTATAACTTATTTGTCAGTTATTTGTAGAGTCATTGTAAATTTTCATTTTGTGGGGTTGTAAGTATTTGTGTCATTAGTTGATATTGTGAGTTAGAGTTATAAAATTGTCAAATTTTGTGTCATTGTAAAAATACAAAAACTAAAAAAGATATTTTCCTTACGGACGCATTTTCGATGTTACCCAACTTCCTGACCACCATTGATCCTCAAAAGTTACATTTGCTTTGAGTTAGCAACATGATACTAGAGGACGGAGGCATCAAAGGTTAGAGGTAGATCAGCAACCTCTCGTCACTTGCCAATGATGGGGCCACATGAAGGTTTGGTGACATGTGTGTTTGCAGTTTGCTTTCAGTTTGTGCAATGAGCTTTTTGCTATTTTTTCAGAGTGTAGTTTCAGTGTTCATGTTTTTAGTGTTCTTGTTTGAATAAGTGGAAATTTCACATTGAGGGGGGGGGGCGCAACATGATCCAATGTTCCATTTTGAGTTTTTCATTTGTGTGTATGAGCAACAGAATTCAATAGATTTTCCAGTGTTATTCCTTGTAGTGAGATAGTGATGAGAGGTAATGATACTATTGCAACATCATGATATTATGGTTGTTAGTTATCCATTTTGAAAACCATCCCAAAGGTTTGTTGGTTATCCTAAAAATGAAACCATATTTTTGGTTGTTAGTAATCCACTGGAAAAATTATCCAGAGGTTGTTGTTCTGTCTAAAATTGACCCGTTGTTTGTATTTTGGTTAACCACTTGGAAAACCATCTAGAGGTTGTTGGTATTGTCCTAAAAACCATCCAGATCATGAGAAAGCTATGAAGTGACACGTTGCAGTACAAGGAAGGTTTTCCCCATGTTCGCACTAAGGGGGAATGTTAGGAAAATATTTGATTGTTCACATTTGTTATACCCACCTAACCTCTCATGAGTTTTTAATTTTTCTTTGTTATTGTTATGATCCTATTATTTAGGATCTTAGTTTGTTGTATTTTTGGCTATATAATAGTCAAATATATGTACACCAATATAGTGTGTTGAATATAATATTAATCCATGTGATTTTGTAGTGTAAAGCTTTCTGATCCTTTCCACTCTCCAAGACCACGTAAACAAATAATCCTTAGGAAAATAACTTTAAGTGTAAACATGTAGATATGAGTTGTGAGGTTGTTTAGACACATATATAGTTAAAATAATTTAAAAGAGATCTGCAAAGTCTAGAGGACTTTTTTATTTTATTTTATTAAATTTTGAATCTTCTAGACTTTACAGAAAGATACAATTTTTAAAGAAAAAAATATGAAGACACAAAATAATCAAATTAGAAGAGGTATATTTATAGTAATTTATTGTATGTGTCAACAAACCAATAATAAAAAACACTCAAATCGTAAGATGGACCAAAAATAACTTAATTTTTACCATCACATTAATCATATTATAATAAACTTAAATATAAATTTAATTTTAATAGCATTCAACCATACACATTTAAAAATACATAGCATTAACTATTGCTAGACAATTATAAAACAAGCCAAAAAAACATGTCGGGTAAAAGCACAATAAAATGTCCCACTTTTTGGTATGTTTTGTACCATTATAAACATGAATTTTCAGTTTCATTGATTTTCTAAAGGTAATAGCCATAAAACCATACATATTCATGAAATTCCACAAACTAACGAAATGTTGTATTTAGAGTGTAGAATACATTTAAATTTAAAAAAAAAAAAATTACAAAAAAACGGTCTTTTTCTTAATTTTACTCATACGTTGTTTCTTATGTTATAAAAGAGGAATGACTGTCCCCGGGTGGTTCTTTTGAATGAAAATTTATTTTTTCACCATGAAATTTTAGATATGTGTTCAAGATTTGAATTTTGAAGTGCTGTCAAATTTTCATATTTTTTGGACTTATATATTTTTTTAATTAATTATTTTGTAAAAATATTTTCAAATAAATGGCGTACACATGTTTATGCCAATAAATTTTAAGATTTATATCAAAAATGAATTTTTTTTTCACAGGTAAGAAGAAGACTTCAATAAATAATAATTTTAATTTTTTCAAATTTTTTTGATATATTTTGCTATTTTTCAAATCGGGTTGATTGTGTACGAGCGATTGTCCTAAAATACCATATGTTAGAAAAATATAAAAAATAAATAGTAAAACATATTTTTAAAAAATAAAAATTATATTTTTAGAAAGCTAATAAAATTCTGTATTTTGTGTTAAAATTTTGTAATTTTATTCATTTGTTAACCCTAATTACGTGGCACCTAAGTGGCACATTTTGGCATAAAATTATCCTCCAAATGGATTTGGCGCCAAAATGTGCCACATAGGTGCCACATAGGTGCCACATAGGGGGTTCGCGCGAAGGGGGGTTCGCGTGAAGGGGGTTCGCGTGAAGGGGGTTCGCGTGAACCCCCCCTTCGCCCGAACCCCCCTAAACCTTAAATCCGCCGCCCAAAACTATATAAATATCTATATATAACTCTTTGCCGCCAAAAATATTTGAATTCGTGGGGTTCGCGCGAAGGGGTGTTCGCGCGAACCCCCATTCACGCGAACTACTTTCTACGTCCTACGTGGCAGTTCAGGTGAAGGGGGTTCACGCGAAAGGGATGTTCGCGCGAACACCCTCGATTTCCGATCCCGCCCAACTTCTTACTCGCGTTTTTGGGACATGAAGTGGGACACAACATTGTGCTTTAGTGGACTTTAAAACCTCATGTCTTTATTTCCCTTTGAAGATTTCCATCCTTATTGGTTTCTATTCCATTTTCCCATTCCTGATTTCATGTGGACACTAATATTTGAAATAAAAGTATTTTGTAATTATTTCGTGTTACAAAGTTGGATATTAATAATCGAAACAAATAATTTTCTAATTTAACGCAATGTTTGTTGAGTAGTAAATCTATGTTAATAGGCACCAACCTAAAAATTCTAATTGTTTAATGGTTTTTTAATTAGGTAAATGGAGGGGTTTTGAAGGGTACGAAAAAACTTTTACAAGCTACCAGAAGATAAAGCATTTAATCTCACACAGACAAACATTGTACAACCAGAACACACAAGGCTTACATCCTACCTCCATCCAAATATAAATGTTAATGCAAAATTACAACACCCCCGAATGGGCTCAGTGTGAATGGGATATTCAATGTAATCTACATAACATGGGTCCATCTCTCAAGTTGTGGGACTTGTGAACTGAGATGGACCTTCAAGAAGGCCGACTTCCTCTATCTAATCCTAATGCTAAACTACTCCTAATGTAGAAAAGATGCCTAACTATATCTATCCTAACAATTCCAAGGAGACAGGGAGAGAGAAAGTGCATGAAATGGGAAAACCTACACTAATGAGGTGATAACACCAGAAATGAGGGGGCGAGATACTCTACTGAGGGAGGAAGAAGAGGAAAAATAGAGCTGGGCAAGGTCATAATAGTAGTGACACAAACCCAAGTTCCATCCACCATCTGCACTCCATGAAACACAACATCTTACACCTACAAATGTAAAATACATGCACAGGAAACAAACATGAAATGGAGAGGCACAAAGAAACAAAAAATCATGAGAAGGGTTAAAAACACTATGAAACATGATTTTATTTCTCCATAAGGTGCATGAGATAATTACATTGGTGCTCGAAGGAATAAATATGCTTTTCAGACGTAGGAGAAGGCTTACAACTCAAATGAAGTTGAGGGAAAATTTTGTAAGAGTTTCCCCAACTCCTAGAATGTCTCTTTAAAAATGAGGGGTTTGATTGCATTATATATCCATTTTTCACCTACCCTCATTATAGAGGTATGGGTACCCATAAAATTTCACTTCCCGAGGGTACTTCTATCAGAAAAGACATGGGTGCCATACCACATTAAATATGGTTGTTGGGTTGTCATTCATTCAACTACCTTCACTGCATGAGACTCATGGGCCACCCAACCATGTAACCCTTCTAACCATGTCATACCACAACCGGGCATCTAGCCTCATGACCCATCTAACTATGTGTCACCTGACTTTGACCGTCCAACCTGAGGGGTTAGACATCGTCCAAATATGTGGGTTATATATTTTATGGTTACTGACCAACCTGATGGTTGTCATCTCTTCATTGAGGATTGTCTAACCCGAGGGGGTTGGATGACGTCTAATTGTGACCCGACCAACCTCCTTTTCTCCTCTTGCCAAGTTGATCCATTCAATCATGCTCGTATGATCCGTCCATCTGGTATACCTTCTAAATTAGCATGTCACCCATATGCTTCATTACACGTCCAACTGAGTGACTTGACCAACCCAGCCGATCATTTCAATTGACCAACCTAGCCAACCAACATAGCCGACCAGCCTGGTCATCCATCCCTCATCCATATGATGTTTCACCCGTCTGACCCAGGCGTCCGAACCATCCCTCGAACATGGTCGACCAACCATGTCGACCAATCTATCACCCGACCAACCTGTCACCTAACCAACCATGGGGACCAACCTATCACCCGAATAACCATGACAACCAATCCATCACCCGACAAACCATACCAACCAACTTGTCACTTTACCAACCATGCCAACCAACCTGTCAAATTTTTTTCTAATTTCACAATGTGCCCGAACAACAACTCGAACATTTGTCACGACAAGCTGTAAAGACAAAATCGGATGAGCCAAAACACGAGATGCCTTTCTCTTCTAATGGGGTTGAACTTTGATGGTCATCTGCCCATCCAAGAATATGAATGGCTAAGTCCATTTATGATGATTTATCCAAATTAACCCAAGGGGGTGAATTTGGTATAACAATAACTCCTATGTCCAACAAACACTCAAGTGACATCAAGAGCAATGTTCAAGATACCATAAGTTAGTGAATGCCTTGTTAAACTTCCATTTCAATCATCCATATTTTTGAGAGCACAGACCCATCTTTGAAGTTTTGGTATCTTCTTTATCATTTGTTTCTATTATTTCCTACTACAATCTAATCCCTAGTATAATCTTTCAGGGTAATTGGAATAACAATTTACATGTTCATGATGGCATAGGGTCCATCTTGATCCTTCGATGCCACTTTAACTATGTCATCAAATCCCTTGTGGGAAGCAGCAATATGCCCCAAACTAGCCAACTCCTCTACAAAATTCCCGCACTAAGTCTGTAGTCATAGGATTCACCATTTGCATCCCCTCATTCGTAGGAACCTTTTCCTCCATCGATGTCCATAGACCCTATTTTGTAGAAAAATCCTTTTCTATGGTCAGGAAAATACCTTCTAGATCCTTTGTCTCCAAGTGATATTTTGAGGTGGTTATCTTATAAAGTTTCACAACCAGGTGGTGGGGATCAAGGGATTTCTTCCACCAAAATTATCTTTCGCTCACATTATGTTGTAAACTTTGGTAGTTTTAAGTCATGTTCTCTGGAGCAAAGTACTTCCGACACCTACAAGGAAAACCTTCACAATCTATGGACTAAGTCTATGCTCTTTCCTAAACCTTGAGCTCAATAGTTGTTGCTAAGTCATTTGAGGTATCTAGATCCACCAAAATATAGGTGAATGTCAAATGTGAAGCATCCTTGGTCTTATAATTGATGGACAAAATTCTACCTAGGGAATTTTTATTGGAAACCAAGAAGTCTAAACTCCAAAATTAAAACGGAAGGTGAGGCCGCCTAATCTAGAGATAAAAAATATTTTCGTATTGGGATTGAAATAAGAAAACCAAGGTTTGATTAGTAGGGGATTATCTCTGAAAACCTAGAGATAATAAAAAAATTACATTCATGACCTGAATTAAATAAAAAATGACAATGGAAATTTCACTTACATAGGGGTAAATATTAAATTTACCATCGATTAGAGGGTGCCAATGCTTCAAAATCCATGAATGAAGGTCTCGAGAGAACATGCCAAAATCTTCTAAAATGAAAAATCAGAAATGGATCTTGAAATAACATTCACTTACGATCATTTGCTCCCCTAAAGAATTTTATGAGGTATTTTTTTCCATAGGATATTAACTTGATTGCATGGATGATTCCCTTAACAGGGCTTGTGGCAACATCCAAATAAGAACATTTAAAGAAAATCCTTCCACCTACATCAACGAAAACTTCTAGTGGTTGGAGAGAGCTTGAACCTCTACTAGGCATGAGAAAATTGCCCAAGCCTCACCCTTCCCTTAACAATAATTTAGTGCCCACCATCTGTAAATACCTCGCATCACCAATTTTGCCACCGTACCATGATTCTGAGTGATCCTAACCACCGCCAAAATTCTCAGAAATAGAAGGAAGCGTCGACTCATGTGTATGAGAAACAAAGCATTGATACAAAACTCGACTATGATACCAACAAAATATCTATACAAGAGCGAGTGTCAAGATGTTGGATGGGGAAAGTGTCCATCACAGATGCCACCATTAGTATTGGCTTAGTTAGGGTAAGGGTATATATCCATATAGAAATAGAAATATGATCACTATAAAACATATAAGCTTAGGTAGGTAAACAATTTTATTATACTAGGGTTATGAATTGGAGTGGTAGAGGAGCACTTTCTCAAAGTGAGACATGGGGGTGGGCTTGGGTCCTTAATGTCTACTAAATGATACACATTCAGAAAACCTCACAATGTTTCACTTACATATTTTTGACTTTATGGGATGGTTACAATTACATTATTAAGTGTTTTAATAACATAATCAATTAACTAATACAAAAAATATGTAAACAAGATGATAATAGAAAATACCTTACAACAAAAAAACATTATATACTAAGAATTAATTTTGACACATATTGTAAGAGTTAAAAATAAATTCAATAATTTAAATATTATTAAAAATATAGGTGGGGACGTGTATATAAATATTCAGAAGGAAAAACGTGTGCACACATATTCACTGCAGTAAGAACTTACATAAAGAATGTTTTAGACAAGTATTAAAGATATATATTCTTTCCAATACTAAAAAATAGAAATCAAGGGATAACATTGAGCGACACCCTTATGAAAAGAACACTATGAAGTGGAGAGTGTTTCTCAAAAGGCAACTGAAAGGCCTAAAATATATCTCGTTATCCAAAATTCACCCCCCAGGGTAATTTTGATAACATGCATCAGAATATTCAAGTCCTAGGCAAATTGATTGATTCAGAGCAAACATCATGTTTCTGGGGTTCCCTCATATTTTTTCTAACTCCCCTGGCCAAAGAAGGAAAGAGCAAGCTCTGAGAAAATGTGAAAAAAATTGCAGAAGGCAAGTAGGTTGATCCAGGAAAAAATTGTGAAAATCGGCTAAGTCCTAGTCCCCGGGACAGTCGGGACATTTGGGACGTCAAGGCGCGGATCGGCCGAAAAGCCTCCAGTGGCCCAAACAGCAAAGGGACATATGGGACAAGGGTACGCGAAGGACCCGAACCGGCCGGTTCGGCCGGAACGGGGAATTGTAGCAATCCGAACAATGTCTGACGAGTACGCGACGGACGCGGAAAGCCGGTTCGGCCGAAGGAGAAAAAATGACTGACTGCTGAGGGGACGATCCGGGACAAGAGTACGCGAAGGACCCAAACCAGCTGATTTGACTCGAAATGAGAACAAACAGTCCGGAAGCAAATGGGACATCTGGGCCGCGAGGACGCCAACCGCCGAATCCTGCAAAGCGGAAGAATTTGTCCTGGCTGGCACGTGGA
Organism: Taxus wallichiana var. yunnanensis; assembly: GCA_018340775.1. Classification (NCBI taxonomy): domain Eukaryota; kingdom Viridiplantae; phylum Streptophyta; class Pinopsida; order Cupressales; family Taxaceae; genus Taxus; species Taxus wallichiana. Next base: position 516,860,809 of record CM031244.1, read on the forward strand.
CATTTGGGACAAATGGATGCGAACCGGCCGGTTCGGCCGAAACAAGAAACTTCAGCACAAGGAAAACTGGGACATCTGGGACAAATGGATGTGGTGGATGTGAAAGAGCCGAAAGGGCCGAGAACCAACCAGATCACGACACGTGTCGCAAGGGAGGCAGTCCAAAAGTCAAAGGGCGAAGTTTCGAGCACTGACCCGAACCAATGAAATAGCGCCACGTGTCCAAGTTTAAGGGGCCCACAAGGAAATTTCAAAAGAAATCCCACCGAAAGGTAGAGGAGAGAGAATCACGCGACCAATCAATGCGTGCCACGTGTCATCCAGGTGGCAGAGCGCGGGAAAGATTTCAAAACACGTTTTCACCTGTTTTGTGCCCTAAAACTTCAGACCTCCATAACTTTCGATCCAGAGCTCGGATTTGCACGTTCTTTATATCAACAGAAAGCTTATGAAATTATCTACATGATTCTGGGATCAATCTCAAATTTTGGTGTAGTCTAGAGAGAGAAAATTGAGAAATGGCTCTGACGCGTGGTAATGGCCAGAAGCGACGTTTCAACAACCAGTTTTAATGCACATAGGTCGCATTCTTCTTCAGCATGGCCAGAAGTGATGTCTCAACCACCGATTTTAATGAAGAATGCGTTTTGGTCAATGGTTGGGCTGCTTACACGTTTTCCTATGTTTTCTCTCCCGAGCTTGACCCATGCATTGTATAAAGCCGATTTGGCTCATTTTATGAGATATAACAAGTTGTTCATCTTTTACTCTCGTCCCTCCCTTCTTTTCTTCTCTAGGGTTGAAAATGGAGTTTGAACCTCCTCCCTTGCTCTGTAATGGCGTTTTTTGCCTTTTACCTATTGAAATGATGTTTTGTGCAAACTTCTGGAGCAACAAAACGTGTTTTGTGATGCATCTCGTCCATCCTTGCTCGTTTTTGTTTGTTCTCTTCTTGCTCTCTTCATTGCAGGTATTTGTGCATGTTTGAATATTCATTACAGGTTTGGAGCTGTGTTCATGGAGTTTTGGGACATCTTCTGTGTGAAATCTATCCTTGGGCCTATGATGCATCTGTCCATCCTTCCCATTGCTCACCTCTCTTTGTCCCATGGCAGTTTTGATAGATGTCCAACATTCTCCTTCTCTGGTGTATCACCATTTTAGTGTAGGATTTTGCTGTTTTTCCCTTCTCTCTCTCTCTCTGTCTCCTTGGCATGGTTAGATTAGGATTAGATTAGCTTGCCTGCACTGGAATAGCTTGTGGCAGGTAGTTTAGGAGCAGGAACCAGCCTTCTCTGGAGATTCCTCTCTCAGTTTCACAAGTCCCACGCTTGGAGAGAGGTTTCCATGTTGTGCAATCACACTGGATGCCTGAGTGATCAACCTAGAAGCCTGATCTGCATCCAGGGGTGCTGTGATTTTGCACTAACAGTTTTGGCACACCCGGTGGGACCTTAGAGGTCTTCCACTTCATCTTTGCAGGTTGATGTGTTCCTGTGAAGATTTCAGCCTTTGGAGGCACTTGCAAACACATCTGGCGACTCCATCTGGTCAACAACCCATCTCTGAAGTTGCAGACCTTCCTTTCCATTCATTTTCATTCTTTTTCTATCCATTCTTCCTTCCATCTCTTCCATCATTCTTTCATTCTATGAAGTTGTGCAATCATGACTTCATTTCCATCATGGAATTCACATCAACAACAGCAGTATATCACACCTCCAACATGTTTTACAAATCCTCCAAATCAGCATTTTGAGCAGATTCAAGATCAGTATGCATACCCATATGAGCAGCAGTGCCAAAGTTAGTTTGGCTATGGAGCTTTCCAAGAGCAAGGGTGTGCATACAATGAAGACCATCAGATGCAAGATGCTGGTCTCATTGGAAAAAATCCAAAAGATGGAGGTAAACATAGTGCGATCCAGGGTCGAGCACGAGATGAATGCATTTGGAATCGGTTACAGAGCACCTTGTCCATGGGTGGGACCTTTTCCAAGGCATTACAGCCCAAAGGAGAAGCTTGAATTCATGATTGCAACGCTGCCTTTGCTTGCAAAATGGATTGAAGAAATAGAGGTGTATGAGAGGAGTATTCAACAACCTTGTCAACGGGTAAGAACACCTTCTCATGCCTTTTCTTTTCCTCTTTCCCAATCTGCTTCATCTCAGAAGCATGTCAAGCTTTAAATTCTCCATCTGTTGTCCCAAATGTTGAATCCATTTCTCCATTCCCTAGTCTTCCACCCCATCTCAATTCTTCTTTCCTTTTTCCTTCCAAACAATCATCCCTCCACAAGAGCTAACAGAAATACCCCCTCCTCCAAAGAAACAAGAGGTTTCACCTCCTCCACCACCACAAAAATTGTAAAATCAATTGAGTTACAACCCATCCCTCCTCTTGCATTCCCAAATCCATGTTGGGAGGATGAAAATCAGAATGCCAGTCAAGGAAAACAACAGCAAAAAGAGAGGCCAAACAAAGATGAAGAAATTCAAAGTCTGAAGAGTTGGGCTCTTAGATTTGGGATGACAAAGATCCCCTTGATGGTTAAGCCTACAGAAGAGGCTAAGGTTGAACAAATGGTGGTCATGACTGAATTTGTTGCAGCAGAAGAAGAGCAAAAGGAAGAAGCAGATCAGCAATCAGTTTTCTCAGAACGTGGTGCTGATCCAATTCAATTTGCACAATCAGCCATGGAGGAAGAAAGCTTTGAAGAAGATCTTGCAGTCCCAACTTGCCCTCTAGAGCAGCAGAATGAAGAGTTTGACTTGACAAACTTCATGCTAGAGGAAGAGTTTTATCAAGAGCAAGATTCTCTTCAAGTAGTAGAGGAAGGAGAAGCTGCTCCAAATCCAAAAGAAGAGGAGCACAATCTAGCTATGGAGGAGAAAAGTGCAGATCCAAAGGGTTTGAGCACAAAGCAGGTTATAGAAGAACCTTCAGTTCTTCTCTCTACTTCATCTCTCTCAAGTTCTGGTACTGAAGAAGAGTTTGACCCCTCAAACTCAATGTTGGAGGATGAAAGAAACCATGGTGATCGAGTTGCAGATCAAGAGAATGCCATGGGAGAGGTTGAACATTTGCAGCAGGACAGCAATGAGGCAGTTTACCTGTCAGATTTGGAGGACTGTTTTGATGGAGAAGAGCCGGTTGAGTTTTCACCATTCTCTCTTTCATCATCCACATTCCAAACACCAGAGTCTGTTGTCATGGAGGAGAGCATTCATTTGCAGCAGCCCGCATCTTATAGCAGCTCTTTGGAATCAAAATTGGAAGATTTTAATCTTCCCTGTTCTTCATTGGAGGAAGAGAAAGGACAGAAGGATTCCACCATTTCTTCCACATCATCCATTCAGGTGGGTCTACAAGAGAACTCCATTCTTGGAATTGAAAATCAGAGCTATGGGCATATCAAATGGATCAGACCTTGCCCAATCAGGTATTTGGCTTCATTGGAGCCAAAGGAGAAGCCACAACCGGTCATGCTCACTTCTGGGCATGAGGATGAGCTACAAAGTACCAAGGATCAGCTGCCATACCTCTTCAATCCAAATGCAGAGCAACTAAAAGAGGTATTGGATTTTTCAGTTGATACCTTGATGATTTGGATAGAAGACCAGCTTCTTGTTGATTTTCCATCCATCCAAACAGCCATGATCAAAGCAAATCAATTTCATGGCTGCCCATTTTGAAAAAAGGAAGCTATTTTACACAACCAAATTGCAGTAGGGTTTGTTTAGCTTGCCTTTGCTTCCAGCTAGAGTAGGTAGGTTTGCTTTCAGAGAAGAAGTGCTTGTGCACACTCGTATGTTCCATTTGGAGCATGTATGATTTTCAGTTTTGTACATAGTTTTCGGTGTTGCTGGTTTTGCTCTTGCACAGTTCTTTTCAGTGGTTTTTGGTGAGAACAACTCCATGCCCGGTGGGTTTCCAAGTGGCTCAGAGGGGAGGTTTTCAAAGTTCAGATCAGTTTTCAGGCTACTACTCATGACTCCATGCCCAATGGATTGCTTCAGGCAACTGGTCTTTTCATCTAGCAGGCAGATGACCCCGCTGAGTCGCCAAATTGTTATCCAAAATTCACCCCCCAGGGTAATTTTGATAACATGCATCAGAATATTCAAGTCCCAGAAAATTGATTGATTCAGAGCAAACATCATGTTTCTGGGGTTCCCTCAGATTTTTTCTAACTCCCCTGGCCAAAGAAGGAAAGAGCAAGCTCTGAGAAAATGTGAAAAAATTGCAGAAGGCAAGTAGGTTGATCCAGGAAAAAATTGTGAAAATCGGCTAAGTCCTAGTCCCCGGGACAGTCGGGACATTTGGGACGTAAAGGCGCGGATTGTCCAAAAAGCCTCCAGGTAGCCCAAACAACAAAGGGACATATGGGACAAGGGTACGCGAAGGACCCGAACCGGCCGGTTCGGCCAGAACGGGGAATTGTAGCACCGGAACAGTCAGACCAGAAGTACGCGGCGGACGCGGAAAGCCGGTTCGGCCGAAGGAGAAAAATGACTAATCGGCCAAAAGGACACCGGGACAAGAGTACGCGAAGGACCCGAACCGGCCGTTCAGCCGAAATGAGAACAAACAGTCCGGAAGCAAATGGGACATCTGGGCCGCGAGGACGCGAACCGGCCGAATCGGGCGAACCGGAAGAATTTGTCCCGCGAAGCACAGGGACATTTGGGACAAATGGACGCGAACCGGCCGGTTCGGCCGAAACAAGAAACTTCAGCACAAGGAAAACTGGGACATCCGGGACAAATGGACGTGGTGGACGCGAAAGAGCCGAAAGGGCCGAGAACCAACCAGATCACGACACGTGTCGCAAGGGAGGCAGTCCAAAAGTCAAAGGGCGAAGTTTCGAGCACTGACCCGAACCAATGAAATAGCGCCACGTGTCCAAGTTTAAGGGGCCCACAAGGAAATTTCAAAAGAAAGCCCATCGAAAGGCAGAGGAGAGAGAATCACGTGACCAATCAATGCGTGCCACGTGTCATCCAGGTGGCAGAGCGCGGGAAAGATTTCAAAACACGTTTTCACCTGTTTTGTGCCCTAAAACTTCAGACCTCCATAACTTTCGATCCAGAGCTCGATTTGCACGTTCTTTATATCAACGGAAAGCTTATGAAATTCTCTACATGATTCTGGGATCAATCTCAAATTTTGGTGCATTCTAGAGAGAGAAAATTGAGAAACGGCTCGACGCGTGGTAATGGCCGTGCGGCGTTTCAACAACCAGCTTTAATGCACATAGGTCACATTCTTCTTCAAAGATGGCCAAAGTGATGTCTCAACCACCGATTTTAATGAAGAATGCGTTTTGGTCAATGGTTGGGCTGCTTACACGTTTTCCTATGTTTTCTGTCTCCTGAGCTTGACCCATGCATTGTATAAAGCCAGATTTGGCTCATTTTATGAGATATAACAAGTTGTTCATCTTTTCTAGCTCGGCCCTCCCTTCTTTTCTTCTCTAGGGTTGAAAATGGAGTTCGAACCTCCTCCCTTGCTCTGTAATGGCATTTTTGCCTTTTACTATTGAAATGATGTTCTGTGCAAACTTCTGGAGCAACAAAACGTGTTTTGTGATGCATCTGTCCATCCTTGCTCGTTTTTGTTTGTTCTCTTCTTGCCTCTCTTCATTGCAGGTATTTTTGCATGTTTGAATATTCATTGCAGGTTTGGAGTTGTGTTCATGGAGTTTTGGGACATTTTCTGTGTGAAATCTATCCTTGGGCCTGTGATGCATTTGTCCATCCTTCCCATTGCTCACCTCTCTTTGTCCCATGGTAGTTTTGATAGATGTCCAACATTCTCCTTCTCTGGTGTATCACCGTTTTAGTGTAGGCTTTTGTTGTTTTTCCTTCTCTCTCTCTCTCTGTCTCCTTGGCATGGTTAGATTAGGATTAGATTAGCTTTCCTGCACTGGAATAGCTTGTGGCAGGTAGTTTAGGAGCAGGAACCAGCCTTCTTTGGAGATTCCTCTCTCGGTTTCACAAGTCCCACGCTTGGAGAGAGGTTTCCATGTTGTGCAATCACACTGGATGCCTGAGTGATCAACCTAGAAGCCTGATCTGCATCCAGGGGTGCTGTGATTTTGCGCTAACAATATCCATGGGATGCTACGAATGGGGAAGACACTAGAAATGATACAATAGTTTGGACATCTAAATTTGAATGATTGAGAGGATGAGAGCCTTCTCGAGGAAACCTTGATGACATGCACTTAAGGGGGCACCTCAAGTCTTTGCTTATGATATCAATGTATATCAATCCTTGTATTCTCCACAAAGTCTTCTTCACCATTGCCATCAAATAGGAAGCTTGTATATGTCTGAATCCCTTATGTTCATTCCCTTTCCCTTCTTGGTCGACTTCATCACATAGGAACCCCTTGGTGATAACCCAATTCACTATAACTACCACACTTACCTCGCTTTGCACACCATTGTGGAAAAACACCTCGTCGTTTCCCAACTCGGCTACCTCCTACATATTCACCACCACCACCCTTGTAGTGAATTATTGTTAGCAATAAACCTTGCCACTCACTTAGACAAATCCCAAATCTAAGTGTCACGTGTAGTCAACCACATGCTAAATATGGTGGTATTTCCCATAGGAACGCAAATATTCCATCAGTGTTTGATATTCATTAAGAGCCCCATCATCTACATATCTATAACAATATTTAATAAGGGGCCTTTAATCCTAAGATGAGATGCTTATATTTTGGAAATATTTTAGAACACTTATACACTACTATTATATTAAAATTTAATAACATTTAAAAATTTAATAAATATACCTGGTAATCATGATTGGGACATTTCCCCAATTTTTTATAAAAAACATTAATTGAAAAATTTCATTTCCCAATGTGATTCCCAATTCAATGATGAGAGAGTGGAGAAAAGAGACATATGGATGCATCCTATGTAGAGGATAGTGAGATATTTCCAAAAAGTCCTATTTTGTGTAAATCCGAGATCCCAATAAAAAGTTATGGCCATCTGAAGATGAGCGTTTCACACTGCACTAAATGTCAGTGGTTAATCTGCCTTTTTAGACTCCGAACTCTGCATCACACCCTCCCAACTCAAAAATTTTAGGATTTCAGGATTCAGAGCAATGGGAATTTGTAATTCGGATGTCATTTGTAACACCATCTAAATTCTCCCCACTCAAGACCAAGAACAACCTAGGTTTAGTTAGGAAAAGTTAAGGAATTTTTTTTTTAAAGTGTTCCCCACAAAATTTCCCGAGTCAATGACAACAGTTATCAAAACATCCTACAAAAAACTAAGAGAGTAAAAACTCATCCCTAGCATAGATAGATTATCTTCTTACGAGGAATGTAGAAGAAATTCCCCTGGATGCAAAAAGAAACTTTTCTTCCAGGCGTGGAAGAGAGGCGCGAAGAGACTCCTTTTTCTCCCGAGCGTGCAAGACGGGCATGGAAGAGACTCATTCTCTCCCGAGTGTGCAAGATGGGTGTAGAAGAGAATCATTTTCTCATGGGCACACAAGATGGGTGTGCAAGAGACTCATTTTCTCATGGGTGCGCAAGAGGCTGCAAGAAGCGCAAGAGACACGTAAGAGGCTTTTCCTCATCTGCAAACTTCAGGAGGCCATAACTTTTTATAGGAAGCTCTGTTTTTGGAAAACGAGACTTTTTAGAAATCTCTTGATGTCCTCTTTGTACAATAACCTTAAGAATTTAATTTGGATAAAGTTTTAAGGGTAAATTTTGAGAAAACTCTTTGCAGTCTTATAAAATGAAAACTGGTAACATTTGACTTATAAATTTTGTTCAATTCAACTTCCTTCCTTTCTCAACATGCCAAATAGACATGGACGTTTTCAGTTAGGTAAAATTAGGATGGATTTCAAGGGTTATTTTGTTTGATGGATTGGCAAATCAAGATTTCCAATTGTACACAACAAGAAGTTTGCAATTGTTTTTGCCTTTGCTTGATCTAAATGGTTCTTTAAAATTTTATTAAGTGTTTTAGTTTTGTTCGGATCATTTTAGTCATGCAACTACAATTTAATTGTTTCATTTCATTTCATAAGGTTGCAGGGTTGTTCTGTTCAATTTCTGATTAATAATTGCCAGTATGAAAATTATCTAACAAAGCTCAAATTCGAATAGATTTATTTACATTTACCAACTTTAATCTATGAATTCATTCTAACCAGATCTAACATACTAAGTTGATTTAAATCAAAATGTGCAAAATCCAAAAGATACAGTTCTGATTTTCAAATCATACATTTCTAGAAACAGAGCATTATGACATTTCTTCATACGTATTTCCAGACTTTCAATGGAGATCTCATAATGCATTTCAACAATCATATTTTAAATACAATAGTGCCATTTGAGGAAATATAATACAATCTTCTATTAATTCAAAATGATATCCTTACAACTTTCTCTTTCATTCCTTGAAATACAACATACAACATTCATGTCTTTCATATTCTTTCAAAAACAGAAAACAAAGTATATCTCTTTTACATTTCGAATTACAACTTTCATAGCCAATACAAAACATCATTCCATCACCAATAATATACAAGTTCATCCACTTCAAAGTGGGAAAGGGTTACAATAAACAATAATCTCAACAAGGACTATCAAAACTGTCTTTTCCTTTGCTCTAGGACAACAACATGCAGATCCATCATTTTCCAATTTTGATCACAAGAAAGGTAGGGGAAAGGGAACGCTCTCCACCCAACCAAGACATCCAATGAAAGGAGAATCCATCCTTCTTCATTGGCCCCGAGCACCAACCACATTGCAATGAGAAATGTGACTCAACTCATGGCAAAAACAAGCTTCCACATCACAAAGGCAATCTTTCAACATGCACATTTCATTTAAAACACATTCCAAAACAAAACAATAGTTTTACAATCACCTGAAAGAAAAAAAACAAAACTCAGGCTTCTTCATGCAAGCCAAAGGAGCAAGAAACTATGGGGGATGCTACTTACGCCTCCCAAAGGGGAAATTGAGTATCACCACCTGAAAACAACCTACCAAAATATAACATTTCAAATCCCTGACATGCCCTTATGCCTCCCCCAAGTACCCCTTATTCCTCACATTTCCTTATGCCTCCCCAACCTCTTAAGGCAACCCATAACGAGTAAATAATTGCAAGCTATTTCTTTGTAAGGTGGAACCCAAATCCCAACTCCCTCCACACTTATACCTCCCCAAAACACTTATGCTGCCCAAAAAATAAACCCCATAGCCTTCTCCTACACCATTCCTAGGCCATCTACCCAACAGCCCACAAACATGCTAAAACATTCACAACAATAACACTCAACCATTTACATATACAATAAAAGAAATAAAAAAATCATTTCAAGAGCCAAGCTCCTACCTCTCCACGATGGAGTTTGTTCCAAGTTCAAAAAAGCAAAATTTCCAATGCAAGCACTCCAAAAATCAGCCAAGCACAAGTATTAAGCAATCTTCAAACTTCTCCAAAGCAAGATCTCACCAAACCAAAATAAGTCTCCCAAAATGGAGTATGCAAAAGTGAAGCAACCCAAAAACAAGCTAAATAATTTTAATTTATAGAAGAGGGAATGGAAGAGGATGAGGTGGATCCATGTAGGATGCCACATCACACATCCTCAACCCCAACACAAAATTCAACTTCATTCTCCAATGCATAATCAATAGGTGGGTGAATAATATGACAATTTTACTTACACACTCAAATCAAACCCACACCCCAAAGGACTGAAATTAAAACATGGAAGAAAAGTGCAATTACAACATTCAACAAGACTTACAAAAATGCATAAATAAGGTCTAAATTTAACCCTCTAACCATATGCAAGGTTGGTATATAAATTTAAGAGGTATGAGACAATTTAACTTGTCCCACAAACCTCCGAAATCAGCCTCCAAGTACAAATTCGAATTTCAAAGAAGACGAAGTGTTTCTTACTCCAAAATCAACTTACATATCTCTTACACATCACTTACACGTCTTACAAAATTTTAATTCAAGGCCAACAACTCTATTAATTACCTTCTTTTGACATATTTTAATTAACTAACTTTACAACATGATTACTCACAATAGTAACACACCATTTAATAAATAATGAAAGGGGTCAATGCACCACAAAAATAAACACATGTAAACATTAACAATGGGACCAAATAAAAGAAAATACATAAAATCCCTTGGTCACATTTGAAGGTGATCCCCCCATGGGAATCCCTAACACAATCAAACACGCAAAACAAATACAGTTGCCATGGTGACCCTGTTGAATTCATCTAGAATTCCAAAGTGGTTGGTCTCCAATCCCCCGATGTTTGTTGTGATATTTTAAACCTGCAAAATACAAATACCTCCTTTGGCCTCATGGCCGCATCAGAACATCCAAATGAATATAATATACTTCCAAAGTCATCAATATATATATGAATCACAACAATCATCAAGACAATCAACAATATCACTTACAATTTCATCAACAACTATATCATCATCAATCTTTAATTCAATTTTCATTTTCTAGGTCTACTCAAAATATCAAATTATCGCAAGTCCAAACAACATCTATAATATAACCATGTCAAACAGTATATCAACAACATTATATAAAATGTATAAAATGTCCCCAATAACACCATATATTAGATATGAACCAAGTCAACAATAATCCATGCTCTAACATCTAACATCATACTAAATCAAAACTATAATAATGTCCATAATATAGTTAACAGTGTCATGATCAGTATCAAAAGGTTTCAAAGGGAAGTGGGCACTACATCCCCCTCCCCTTAGAATCGAGTTCCTTTTGGAAGTCACTGAACAGATGGTGAAATTAAACTCGTAACAATGTAGCATCCTTCTAAGTAGCTACTATAATCTCATCATAACTGTCCCATTGCACTCACACCTAATCAATCTCTCTGCCTTGAAGGCCTAGGGTCCTACTATCTATAATGTTAACGAGCTCCTCCATCACCTGCACCTGCAATGAGGTCTAATCCAACACATGAGAAGGATCTGAAATATATCTCCTAAGGACTGAAACATGAAACACGTCATGTACGTGAGACAAGCTAGGTGGCAATGCTAGACAGTAGGCCTGAAAATGAGCCATGCCTATAAAACTTTGAAAACTATTATTGTAGGCAAACTCCACCAAGTACAAGTACTCCTCCCATCTTGACTGATGATCCATAACATACATCCTGAACATATCCTCTAAGATCTAATTCACCCGCTCAGTCTGTCCATCTATCTCGGGGTGATATGCTATGCTGAAATTGATCTTTGTCCTGAGGGCATACTGCATGGTAGTCCAAAAATGGGAAGTGTACAAAGGATTGCGGTCATAAATTATCTTTCATGGAATCCCATGCAACCTGATGATCTCATCCAGATAAACTTGTGTCACTGCACTAGCTATATAAGTTGTCTTCATTGGAGAAAAGTGAGCCACTTTTGTCAATTTATCCACCGTGACCATGATGACATCGTGGTGATATCTCGACATCGTTAGCCCAACAATGAAGTCCATGGAAATGGTTTCCCACTTCCATTCTGGTATAACATGAGGAAAGGAAGGCCAACTGGATGCTGATGCTCAACCTTCACTTTCTGGCACTCTAAACAACGTGACACAAACTGAGCCATGTCTCTACGAAGTCCTCTCCAATGGTATAACTGTCTCAATGTAGCGTGTGCATCTTCTTCACCCCGGATGGGTTGAATAGGGTGCACGATGTGCCTCTGTCAGAATATCTTGTCTCAAGCCTCCATCTCTAGGAACATAAATCTGACCTCTATGCCTAGAATTCCATCTACCTCTAATGAGAAACCATCAAACTTCCCTCAAGGGGTCTCTGGGACTCGATCTATGCTCTCGCTGCAATGTAGAAGCTGTCAAGAGGAAGCTGTTGTAGAATCTTTCTCCACAAATATGTGCCCACTGAAGTGGCCATAACCACATGTCTCCGCCTGTTGAGAGCGTCTACAACCACATTCTTCTTCCCTTTCACATGCTCTATCTCCATATCATACTCAAAAGTAACTCCATCCAATGCCACTGATGAGCATTGAGATTGGGATGCATGAAGAGATGGCGAAGACTCAAGTGATCTGTCCTGAGTGTGAATCTCTAACCAAGAAGAAAGTGTCTCCATCGAATCAAGGCTTGAACCACTACCACAAGCTCAAGATCATGAGTCAGATAATTGAGCTCATAATCCTTGAGTTTGTGAAACTCAAAACCACTACTCTACCCTCCTGCATCAACACACCTCCAAATCCTTCCAAAGAAGCATCTATGCATACAAAAACTCACCCTATGGATCCGCACTGCAATAATGGGTGCTATCGTGAGGCACTCCTTCAGTGTGCTGAAGGCCTACTCTCGCATCTATCTAACCAATCAAACTTCTTCCCTTTCTCACTGAAGGGAAGTGATGGGGTGTGCAATCTATGAGAAGTCCTAAACAAACCTCCTGTAATAACCTGCTAACCCCATGAAGTTACGCACCTCAGTCATAGTAGTGGGTGCTGGCCAATCCATAATGGCTCTAATCTTAGAAGGATCAACTGTGATACCTTCCCTAGAAATGATGTGACCCAAATATTGCACCTCCTCTCGAAAGAAGGCACACTTCTCCAAGTTCTCGTAAAGTTGCTACTCACGAAGACACTGAAGAACCTAACGAAGGCACCCCTCATGCTCTTCATGTGTACATGAGTAAATCAAAATGTCATTAAGGAAGATGAGCATGAAGTGATCTAAGAAAGTCTCGAATACCCCATTCATCAAACTCATAAATACTGCGGGGGCATTCGTCAAACCAAAAGGCACCACTGTGAACTCATAGTGCCCATATCTCATATGAAAAGAGGTCTTATGAATATATGCCTTCATAATCCTCAGTTGATGATATCCTGACTTAAGATTAATCTTAGAGAAAACCATGGTTTCCTTCATCCGATCAAATAAATAATCTATGCGCGAAGGGAATAACGATTCTTGATCGTTACCTTGTTCAACTGGAGGTAATTAATACAAAACCTCAAGGATATGTCCTTATTCTTCACAATAATCACCAATTCACCCCAAGGGGATACACTAAGACAGATTAGGCATTTCTCCAAAAGGCCCTCAAGCTACAACTTGAGCTCACAGAGCTCTGTGTGGTCATTCGATAAGGTGCTCATGAGATAGGCTCTACTCCTAGAACCAAATCTATATGGAAGTCAATATCACGTGGGGGTGGTAACCCCAGTAGCTCCCCTAGAAAGACATCTAAAAAATATCTCAAAATGGGATGATCATCTAGCGATGGCCCACTAGACCCATCCTTAGATCTATCACTAACTGTGACAGAAAACAACTGATAACCCCATCACACACACCACTTGAGATGCATAGCGAAGATGGTGTGAATGGAAATAGGTCTCCTAACCCCTAAGATCACTAACTCAACTCCTAGATCATCTGTACAAGATATAGTCTTATGGTAACAATCCATCCTAGCCCTATGTGCAGACAACCAATCCATACCCAAGATGACTCCATACGAGCCCAAAGGAAGGATACGAAGATCTAAGGTAGTGGTGAAAGGTCCCAAATCCACTACACACTCCCAACTAAGACCCCGTCTAAAGCCATCTCAACACAAGCCTACATGGCTCTACTAAAGATGGTGCAATAAAAGAATCTGAAGAACCAGAATCAAACAAAATAGAGGTAGGAATACCACCAATACTACATGTGGTCTCAATAACTATACTCTGATGCTCATCCTGGTAGTTCTCAACCAGTGCATAGATCTGATGATTGTGTCCCATGTCACCAATGGTAGGCTCTGAGATCTATGTCTAACCTTGTTAAGAGGGTTTTGAGGGCAATCTCTCCAAAAATGTCCATCAACACCGCAACCAAAACAACCACTTGATCCTCTCCCATGTAGCAAGTCCAACCGGTACTTTGTAGGTATGTGGTATGGATCCTGATGATCTAGCTACAGACTGTTGAGGTCTCTACTGGTGAGATCTTGTTGACTGAGCCCTCTAGGCACCCTATGTCCTGATGGGACCCCTAGGAGGTGGCCTCATACTCTGACCTCTTTGTGCATCAAATCTCTGTAGAGGTCTATAAGGTGGGTGGGACTGCTGCTACTACTGTGGTCTAAAAGATGACTATGTTGAACCCTGTCCACCATGAGGAGAGAGGTACTGACCCCCTCGACCTATTGTCCTACATCTAGTAGGATACGGCTCCAGACTTGGTCTCTATCCTGCTGGGACTTTCCCCGAGTCTCCTTTGCTATATAGGCCTTCTCAATGGCCTCAGCTAATGTCTGTGGACAATGGATCTAAACTACACCTCCAATGTCAAGATTCAGGCCCCAGATGAACCTGTGGATCCATACCTACTCGTTCTTCATGTAATCAACATACTGGAGTAGATCCAAAAATCTTCTCTCATACTCAGCCAATGTAAGAGACGCTTGTCAGAGGTTAATAAACTCATCTATCCTCTATTGTATGAACCTCTGTGACAAGTATTTTCTCCTGAAATGCTCCTCAAAGAGCTCCTAGGTAACTGTCTCAGAATAAACATGGTGCTTCTTCTCCTCTATCCTCCACCAGACACCTACTCCGTCTCTTAGTAAATGGATCACAACACAAGCTTTTGTTTTGCTAGAACAAGGGCAGATATGGAAGCATCCGCTCAAGCTCACCAACCAGCCTCTTCCTTAAATCCACCTATTGCACCAAAATAATGTGATGGCCGTAGCTTCAGGATATCCATGATGTGGTCTGAACCTGTAGTCTGACGACCCCTAGGTCTCCATGTATGCTCATCTCTAAGCCTAGGGATCCGAGACCTATCTCTGTGTCCTAAAACTTAGTCTCCATGTCCCCTCTGTGGTGACTCTTCTCTAACTGATTGCACGTGGGTGTTCTCTCCTCTATGCTCCTCGCTATGCTGAGGATATGCATGAGCCTCAATGGATGCCACCCTATCATGTCCGATTGGATGTGCTCCTACGGTCCCTCTGCGTAGAGCGGCATTAACATCCTGAAGTGTTTGTAAAATCTATGGTAGGATAGTTGCTACAACATGATCTGGTGGTGGTAAGTCTAGGTCTATGTGAAAAGACCCCTCATCTTGTCCATGCCTCCTGCATAGACCAAGGCAGAGTTATTTCATTTTCTAGGTTTTATTCAGTTTTCCATGTTCAATAATTATGTAATTTCAAACAAAGTTGTTCTCTAGATTTGAAAGTGTGCTAGGTTTAATATTGTACTAGGTTTAAAGTTCGTGTCTCAAGTCTTCTAGTGTGCCCAAGGGTCCAAGATTTTGAACCCATGGCTCTGATACCAAGTGTAATGCCACCTAAATTCTCCCCACTCGAGACCAAGAACAACCTAGGTTTAGTTAGAAAAGTTAAGGAATAATTTTTTTAAGTGTTCCCAAAAAATTTCCAGAGTCAATGACAACAGTTATCAAAACATCCTAAAAACACTAAGAGAGAGAAATTCATCCCTAGCATAGATAGATTATCTTCTTGCGGGCGCGTGGAAGAAATTTCCCGGGCACAAAAGAGAGGCGCGGAAAGAAACTTTTCTTCAGGGCAGCGGAAGAGAGGCATGGAAGAGACTCCTTTTTCTCCCGAGTGCGCAAGATGGGTGTGGAAGAGACTCATTCTCTCCCAGCATGCAAGATAGGCACATAGAAGAGACTCATTTTCTCATGGGTGTGCAAGACGGGTGCGCAAGAGACTCATTTTCTCATGGGCACACAAGATGGGCACGCAAGAAGCTCTAGGGCACGCAAGACGGGTGCATAAGAGACTATGGGCACGTAAGAGGCTTTTCCTCATATGTGAACTTTAGGAGGCCATAACATTTTGATAGGAAGCTCTATTTTTGGAAAACAAGGACTTTTCGGAAATCTCTCGACGTCCTCTTTCCATAAGTAACCTTAAGAATTTAATTTGGATAAATTTTAAGGGTCAATTTTGAGAAAACTCTCTGTAGGCTTATAAATTGAAAACTGGTAACATTTGGCTTATAAATTTTGTTCAATTCAACTTCCTTCCTTTCTCAAAATGCCAAATAGACATGGAGGGTCGCACTTAGGTAAATTTAGGATGGATTTCAAGAGTTAATTTTTTTTTATGGATTTGCAAATCAAGATTTCCAATTATACACAGTAAGAAGTCTGTAATTTTTTTGCCTTTGCTTGATTTGAATGGTTCTTTAAAATTTTCTTAAGTATTTTAGTTTGGTTCGAGTCGTTTTAGTCATGAAACTCCAATTTAATTGTTTCATTTCATTTCATAAGGTTGCGGGTTATTCTGCTCAATTTATGATTAATAATTTCCAGTATGAAAATTATCTAACAGAGCTCAAATTTGAATAGATTTATTTACATTTACCAACTTTAATCTATGAATTCATTCTAACCAGATCTAACATACTAAGTTGATTTAAATCAAAATGTGCAAAATCCAAAAATATACATTGTAATTTTCAAATCATACATTTCTCTTCGTAGAAACGAGCATTATGATATTTCTTCACACATATTTCAAGACTTTCAATGGAGATCTCATAATGCATTTCAACAATCAGATTTTAAATACAACAATGCCATTTGAGGAAATATAATACAATATTCTATTAATTCAGAAATGATATCCTTACAACTTTCTCTTTCATTCCTTGAAATACAACATACACCATTCATGTCTTTGATTCTTTCAAAAGCAAGAAACGTAGTATATCTCTTTTACATTTCAAATTACAACTTTCATAGCCAATACAGAACATCATTCCATCACCAATAATATACAAGTTCATCCACTTCAAAGTGGGAAAGGGTTACAATAAATAATAATCTCAACAAGGACTATCAAAACTATCTTTTCCTTTGCTCCAGAACAACAACATGCAGATCCATCATTCTCCAATTTTGATCACAACAAAGGCAGGGAAAGGCAACGCTCTCCACCCAACCAAGACATCCAATGAAAGGAGAATCCATCCTTCTTCATTGGCCCCTGAGCCCAACCACATTACAATAAGAAATGTGACTCAACTCATGGCAACAACAGAGCTTCCACATCACAAAGGCAATCTTTCAACATGCACATTTCATATTAAAACACATTCCAAAACAAAACAATAGTTTTACAACCACATGAAAGACAACAAAAAAAAACTCAGGCTTCTTCATGCAAGCCAAAGGAGCAAGAAACTATGGGGATGCTACTTATGCCTCCCAAAGGGGAAATTAGGTATCACCACCTGAGAACAAACTGCCAAAATATAACATTTCAAATCCCTGACATGCCCTTATGCCTCCCCCAAGTACCCCTTATTCCTCACATTTCCTTATGCCTCCCCAACCTCTTATGGCACCCCATAACGAGTAAATAAATGCAAGCTATTTCTTTGTAAGGTGGAACCCAAATCCCAACTCCCTCCACACTTATACCTCCCCAAAACACTTATGCCTCCCAAAAATAAACCCCATAGCCTTCTCCTACACCATTCCTAGGCCATCTACCCAACAACCCACAAACATGCTAAAACATTCACAACAATAACATTCAACCATTTACATATACAATAAAAGAAAGAAAAAAGCATTTCAAGAGCCAAGCTCCTACCTCTCCATGATGGAGTTTGTTCCAAGTTCAAAAAAGCAAGATTTCCAATGCAAGCACTCCAAAATCAGCCAAGCACAAGTATTCAACAATCTTCAAACTTCTCCAAAGCAAGAGCTCTCCAAACCAAAAGAAGTCACCCAAAATGGAGTATGCAAAAGTGAAGCAACCCAAAAGCAAGCTAAATAATTTCAATTTATAGAAGAGGGAAGGGAAGAGGATGAGTTGGATCCATGTAGGATGCCACATCACACATCCTCAACCCCAACACAAAAGTCAAATTCATTCTCCAATGCATAATCAATAGGTGGGTGAATAATATGACAGTTTTACTTACACACTCAAATCAAACCCACACCTAGAGGACTGAAATTAAAACATGTAAGAAAAGTGCAATTACAACATTCAACAAGACTTACAAAAATGCATAAATAAGGTCTAAATTTAACCCTCCAACCATAGGAAAGGTTGGTATACAAATTTAAGAGGTATGGGACAAGTTTAAATTGTCCTACAAACCTCCAAAATTAGCCTCCAAGGAAAATTCAAATTTCAAAGAAGATGAAGTGTTTCTTATTCCAAAATCAACTTATATATCTCTTACACATCACTTACACATGTCTTACAAAATTTTAATTCAAGGCCAACAACTCTATTAATTACTTTCTTGTGACATATTTTAATTGACTAACTTTACAACATGATTACTCACAATATTAACACACCATTTAATAAATAATGAAAGGGGTCAATGCACCACAAAAATAAACACATGCAAACATTAACAATGGGACCAAATAAAAGAAAATACATAAAATCCCTTGGTCACATTTGAAGGTGATCCCCCATGGAAATCCCTAACACAATCAAACACGCACAAAAAAATATAGTTTTCATGGTGACCTTGTTGAATTCATTTAGAATTCCAAAGTGGTTGGTCTCTAATCCCCCGATGTTTGTTGTGATATTTTAAACCTGCAAAATACAAATACCTCCTTCGGCCTCATGGCCACATTAGAACATCTAAATGAATATAATATACTTCCAAATTCATCATATATATATATATATATATATATATATATGAATCACAACAATCATCAAGACAATCAACAATATCACTTACAATTTCATCAACAACTATATCATCATCAATCTTTAATTCAATTTTCATTTTCTAGGTCTACTCAAAATATCCAATTATCGCAAGTCTGAACAACATCTATAATATAACCATGTCAAACAATATATCAATAACAATATATAAAATGTATAAAATGTCCCCAATAACACCATGTATCAGATATGAACCAAGTCAACAATAATCCATGCTCTAACATATAACATCATACTAAATCAAAACTATAATAATGTCCATAATATAGTCAATAGTGTCATGATTAGTATCAAAAGGTGTTAAAGGGAAGTGGGCAATACATCATTGTCACTATTCACCTTTCGTAGAGCTCATGTAACCTCCAAAATACCAAAACCCCAAGTCTAAAATTTTGACTTGGGTTTTGAACTTCAAGTCATTATTTACGTGCATTTTGACTTCAACATTTCAAAATTTCGAAACCCCAAAATCTGAAATTTGGACTTCAAGTTTTAGACCTTTATTTTTTCGAGGGTTCGGGTTTCAGGATTTTGGGTACTGTTCATCCGCCTGGCACATGAAACCTCTGAAATCTCAAAGTCTGAATTTCGGACTTTGGGTTTAGACTTCGTTTTTCCTCCCCGCATGACATTGTTCATTACTCTTCCCTACGGCCAACTTCGAACTCCCAGTGTCTAAATTCTAAATTTTAGACTTCAGACTTTGATGTCATTTAGGACCTTCCTAATCCACCAATTCATATTTTTTTTGCCGAATACGAATGCTTCTACGTCACTTCAACTCACTCAGCTTTAGCCCCAAATGTGAGCTCCCATAGCCAAATCAATCTTGCTATTTTATTTTTGTGAGTCCAATTTTGCCCAAGGGGAAAAATCGGATAACAGAAAGGTCGTATGAAAAAGAGGAATCTGCTTCTAAGAAGATTTACCTTTCCAGAAAACTTAAGGCAGAAGCCTTTTGCTAGAAGAAGTTTATTTTATTTCGTTTAGATTAATAATTTTTGAATCCATTCTTTTATAATAGCATTTTTAGACAACCCTGCAACAGAGGAATAGCCACATCCAGCTATTCTCTTTTTCTAGTTTATTTTACTAGTAGTATTTTTTTTAATTAGCTTCATGTGTCTGTAGAATATTTTATTTATATGTTTCATTTATATTCTGAAAAATACAAAAAAAGATGTTTTTTTTTAAAATTAGTTTTCTTTTAATTCATTTCTTGTTCAAACAAATAGAATAGATGGTATTTCATTTCGTTTTATTTAATTAATCGGAATGAATTTGGTTAATTAAAAGATTAAACACACTTGTCTTTTATTTATGTTGAATTTACTTTATTTATTTATTTAAAACGAGCTTTTAACCTAGTTTAGCAAACAAATCAAATCAAACAATTAAACAATAGGGAACTTGTGCTGCTCATACAGAGCCTCTAATTCCCCTTTGGCCAATTCAACTACTAGGAAGTTGGTGCTCAAAATAGTCTCACCCCATTTTGCCATTGAAAATCTATCAATCTACGGTCTCTGTCACATATTATATTTCCGTATTGTGCCTGAAATGTTTCCACCTTCCTTTTGTTTCCGTAATCAGTCCTTTCCTGGACCAAGGATCATGTATAGATCCAAAATTGTTTCCTTGTTTCTCTGTTCATCTAAAAAGGTCTGTATTTGGGTGTAAAACTCAGGGTTGTCCCATGTTTTCCATTTTCCATAGTCGAGATTTGTTGTCCTTGTCATTTTTGCCCTAAATACTCAAGAAAAATGAATGGATGTAGCTCGGAGGAATGTATTTGAGCCTTGTAACATTTCTAAATTCTCTGTCCTTGGAGAAAATTTCATCTCCAGGCTCAAATGGTCATTTTTCCGCATTTTACGGTTTGACGGGCATTTCTCCTAGTCAAATTTACATCCTTGCATCAATAGGAAACGTGGCCTCTTTTTTTTGGTCAGGGACGAAGGGGTAAATGTTTTAACTTGTCACTTTTTTCTTTTTGGCAAAAGGAAAATTTGGTACCATAGCTCCGCTCAAATCTGATTGGTTCTTTTGTTGCTTACGTGGCTTCTTCTGATTGAATGGGGAATGACGCATTTATTTTTTGAACTTGTTCTTTTTGGCTACTTTGGAAAAAATTTGAACCCACCCCACGGCCCCCAGGCTTTGATTAAAGAAAAATTTCAGTGGCAGGGAAAAAAACTTACTTTTTACCCCACGTGAAGGACATGGCAAGGTTAAAGGCGGAGATGCGGGCCTTTGAAGAAGTTGGATATTTTTCCCTTTTGGCAAGATGGAGTAAAATTCTAAAATGGAAGCACGCCCTCACCAAATCATTTTTTGAAGCCTTAGAATGTTCTTGAAATTGTGCCATGAAGACACGTGGAGGCTTCCGTCGGGTCTTCCCATACTTAGTCTTTTTTCAAAATATTTTGAGAGGCCTGGGACACGTGGTGAGCCCATGCTCATTCAAGGTCTCAGTTTTGGAAACCATCTCAAAATGCACCATTATGACATGTGGCAATTTGAAAATTCAAAAGGCGGGAAGCGGACCATCGGGGGCAACTTGGATTTTTTCCTCCTAAAGGATTACAATATCAAAATGGCCCGCAAGCCCAATAAGAGAAGGGTCAAGGTTGGCTTTGAAAAGTCAAAGGGGTGGGGAAGCGGACCATCGGAGGTAACTTGGATTTTTTTCCTCTTGTCACCAAAAGGATTAAAACATCAAAATGGCCCACAAACCCGACAGAGAATAGTCAAAATTTTGTTCCTGGTCAACGGCGGAAGTGTGCGGACTTTCGGGGAAATTTGGAAAATTTTCCTTTTGTGGAGAAAGGAGTTAAAAGTGTAAAATGAAGTGTGGTTCCACTGGACCCACATTAGAGGCTAGAAGTGGAAGGGCGGAGCATGGGGGAAACTTGGAAAATTTTCCTTTTTCCAAAAAAGAGGTGAAATAGCAGAATTTGGTGCGGTTCCTCTAGGACCCACTTTAGGACACGTGTCAGGCTCATTTCTCAAAGGTGGAGGTGCGGAGAAAAATGTGAAAATTTTACATTTTTCCAAAAGTTGCAAAAGGAAAAAGGGAACCCGCAGCCCATTTTAAAATGGATCTCCCACGTGGATGGTCCAAATTCAAAATAGAAATCAATGGCAAATTGTGCATCTTATATCTGATTTTTCTACCATTTTCACTCCAGAGCTCCTGGGGATGCGTATTCTTGTGGTTTTTTTATCATTTCTTGGAGTCTCCTACATGCCAAATGAAGAGGAACATTAATCTGGTAGCCTAGTTTGGTGGGGAAGGTCTATAAACATATCTCACCATTAAATATGCAATCTAACTGTCGATTCAACCCATTTTTCTTTCCTTGGCACGCAAAAGACCTGTTGATATCTTGGTTTGGTGAGGAAAATCTGGGGACGTCTTTTACCATTAAGATGAGATCTGACCTTTGGGCTCGATATGATCTTCCATTTTTCCTTCCCGGCATGCGCAAGGAACCAGATTGATAGATTAGGGGTGGAAGTGGTTGGAGTAAAAGGAAGAGTGATCTACCAAAGGAAGGAGTTGAATGCGGGAGAGATGTTCAAAGAGATCTACCCCTGAGCACCTGACAAACTTTTTATAGATTTGATTATGGGAATCACGATCGAGATCATGGCGAGCACTGGTGCACTCAATGTTTGGGTTTTTTGGGGGAAAACTCTGTTGTAAAATGTTATAAATGGCATGATTTTTTCCATGAAAGGGTTAGAGGTTGGAAGGTTGGAGTGTTAGAGGTCAGAACTGATTTTCTAAGAAAAAGCTTGATAGAACCCATCTTTTTGAGAAACTATCTGAAGAAACCTGTTTATCTCCTTTGTTAAAATTTGATCATGTCAAGGTGGTTGCATGAGTGTACAACCATTGACAAGCTCTGAGATTGTTTGAGAAACTTTCCCCTATTGATAAATTTAATCAAACTTGAGTTAATTTGTGTTATTTTTGGGCAAAATTTGTGTTTGCTTCATTTCTAAATGTCTACAAGTAGTTTTTCTTGTTCCCATTGCATTCTTACATTGAAATCTATGTGAATCACACAAGATCTTATCCTTGTGATAGTTTGGTGGCATTTGCAATTTCATTTATCAGAAGAGATTTCATTTGATAGTGAAATAAACAAATTTAAAATCACTGTGACTCCTAACATGACTATAAGATTGTTTGTTAGCCTTTGAGGGTATCTTAGGCATGATGAAACAAAGATTGATAATGTTCAGTTAAGTTTTCCAATTTGAGCCTTCATTTTGGATCCTTGAATTGTGTGAAAAAGTGCTTGATCTAGGCCTCCATTGAAGCACATATTCTGGTTAAAGGAACATCCTAGCTACTCTAAAGCATTATTGTTGTTTGAGCTCTCCATTTTTGTAAAATTTCTCAAAGATTTGGTATAATCAACTTTATCCTACTTCACCTCCCACCCAAAATCATTCAAAAACAATTAATCCTACCCATACTACCCTTGTTTGTCCTGTGTGTGTATACAGATGCACAATTTCTATTACCAAAACATGCAGAAACACTCAAGTTTTCATTGTCTTTAGTGGCCTAAACCTTGCTTAGAAAATATCTCCATTATCTAGAGTGACAACTCGTGAGAGTTAGGTTTTTTGTATTGATCATATTTTCTTCAAGGTCTTCTTAAACACTTCACAAGGAAGGAATTCCCCATCTCCTCCATAAACAACAGGATACAAAAGGGTTCTCTCACCCTAGTTGAAAGGCACAACCATAAAGTAGTGAGGATAGATC
Organism: Taxus wallichiana var. yunnanensis; assembly: GCA_018340775.1. Classification (NCBI taxonomy): domain Eukaryota; kingdom Viridiplantae; phylum Streptophyta; class Pinopsida; order Cupressales; family Taxaceae; genus Taxus; species Taxus wallichiana. Next base: position 516,884,419 of record CM031244.1, read on the forward strand.
AAATCCTTTTCAGGGTGATATCCATTTCTCCACATCTGAGTGACAGAGGGCCAGTTAGATCCCATCCCCAGCTACAAAATGACTCACTATGATCTATCTGTCTCTAAGCTTCCTACCAAACCTGTGATGTTGCTCAGACTTTGAAGGAGAATCAATTTGGGTACCAACACCTTACTGCACCGTTTTTCCGGGACATAGTGATTGCAGTTCATATTCAGACCCTGGTAAACACTTCTTGTATGCTCAAAGTGCTAATCCATTATTTTCAAGCATCATCCTGTTTAGGCCTGTAAGAAGTGTTCAAAGTTACAAGTGTTATGTGCAATATTTCCATTTTCTACAGTTATTGCACTAAGTTTCATTGATAAATCTGGATAAAGAAGAGTCAAGTCTTTCCATTTCCAGTTGCTAGTATTGACAGACATTTGATAGATCATATTTTAGTGCATTTGCACAACTAAGGTGGAAATCCTTAGTGGCGACTCCCTGTTGATCTGATTCTTGATGAGTACCAGTGTCTTAACCTCTATCAAGTGAGTTTTGTTACTAATCTTTGCAAAGTTGGAAGGAAGAAGATATTTCTTTGCTAGAGATCCTACTAGGACATTATTTCCAGAGCTAGGAAAAATAAATTCAGAAGGAAGAAAATCCTGGAGAGTTGTTGGAGATCAACAGTCAAGAAAAGAAGTCCCCATTGATGAAAGTGATGACCTATCATTGAAGATTGCCATTCAAGTGATTCTGAATCAGGTAGTCTTTTTGTGGAATTAAATTCTCCATCTGGAGAGGGGCCTTCATTTGATTTTGAAAAGTTTGCTTCTCATTCTGCTCCTGTCTTTTCAAAATTTGATAGGGATTTCCAAGAAACAAGGCCTTTAGGGGATATCCATTTTGAAATTATACTCCTGTGTTTTCAAAGACCCTCTGCCCCTTATCAATTTGTCTCCCCTCCAGGGTCACCTCCTCAAAACAACATGGCCCTACCCCCACCCAAACCTCCTTTTGTAAACACCTTTGGTCCTATAAATTTTATAGGGATAGTTGGTTATCCAAATGCAGTTCCCCAGGATGTAAGAAATAGATTACCAAAGTTCCAAGGAAACAATGCTATAACTAGTGATCAACATTTAAATATTTTTATCAATATGATGGAAGACTTTGAGATTGAACATGAAGATGTATATATCAAGTTGTTTATCCATACTCTGGAAGAGGATGTAAGGGACTGGTATAAAGCTTTTCCAGATAATTCCATTGATTCTTGGACAGAGATGAACAATGCATTTAGATTGTAGTATGGTGATAGAACTAACCCTAGGTTTCTTCTATCAAAATTTGAAAATATCAAGAAGAATCCTAATGAGTCAGTACATGATTTCAACACAAGGTTTAACAAGACCTTGAGAAGATTTCTGTTAGCTTAAGGCCATGTGATGAATCATGTTTGATCAAATATTCAGATGCATTTGATAAAAAAGTTACTTACTACTTGAGGGACAAAAACCCTACTAATTTGAGGCAGGCCTTCACCATGGCTCTGCAAATTGAAAACAACATCAAAGCAATTGAAAGCCTCCAAAAAGGGAGGGTGTAAAACTAATTAACCCAGAAAATCCTCAAACAAGTAAGGTTGCTGATTTGGAGGAAGTTGTGAAAACTTTGGCCGGGGTATCAAAAGAAATATCATACAAATTAGCCATGGAAAAAAGGAATTGGGTAGAGTTCACAAGGTCAACACAAGCAACAAGGCCAAGAAAGGTTTACAAATCACCAAAGATCTGATGATAGAGGCAAGGGACCTGTTGGATTTGGAAATAGACAGTCCCAAGCTAGGGAAAATAGAATGGTACCTGATCCTTTGGCTGCAAAGTTGTTGTTGTGGAGGAGACAAATGTCATTGAGTGGTGTGATATATGTTTCATGCCCCATGCTCCATGTGAGGAAGATCAGCAAGAAGAAGAAGAAGTTGATGATGATAATGATGATGATGTTTGCATGATGGGTTGCCATGAGCTCACAACAAGGGGAAACTTCAACTAAGGTAATAAGTGCTAGAACTACTGCTGACTTTTGGGATTGCATCCACCGGGTACCTATTCTTCCTCCCTCTCATACTTTAGAAGTAGATGTTGTACAAGCTTTTGAACTTCCCAATAATGACTTTGAATATTTAAGAGCTTTAATGATAAAGAAGTATGATGGAGGAATCCCATCTGAGGAGGATAGGAAGTTATTGATGAATGTTGTTGTGGCTCAAGAAAAGGAACACAACACAAGAAGTAGGGTTGTTAAAGGTATAGGGCCTCAGGCCAAGCCAAAAATCCATTACTTTCAAATATTCCTAAAGAGGCTCCTAAGAAAGATGCATCTACCAAAGGCCTTACTTGTCCCAAACAAAACTCATACCCTCCTCATGCCCAAGTTGTCAAAAGTCTTGTGCCATCTAATGAGTGTGTCAACCTTCCTTCCAATGCCACCTTGCCAAATTCCACCCCTTATGATATTGCCCAAGTCTTGAGTTAGATCAAGATCTCAGTTCCAATTGTTGAGTTCTTAGGATTCCTGAGCACAAGAAAAGGGCTTTTGAATATTTGGGGCTGAAAGAGGAGAAGACTACCTTGGGTAGAAATATAAACATTGTGGAAACTCCCCCAGTCATTGAAGAGTTAGAAACACCACCAATGTTGGAGGAACTAGGTGAACCACCTGAGGTTTATTTGGGGACATCCTTGGTGGAATCTCAGCTAAATGTGGATCCATTCTTCACCACTCTAATCATTAAGGACAGATTGTTACACAACTACATGTTTGACTCAGGGGCATCATGCAATGTCATGCCTTTGGAAGTCATGAATGAGCTAAATATTAAAGTAACAACAACATATGGGAAGTGTACTACTATGGACTCTAGAGAGGTGCCAGTGGTGGGATGTGTGAAAGGTCAGTGGTACAACTTGCAGCCTATCCAGGTAAGGGACTTGAAGCTTGATGTAGTTATTGTTGACTGCCCAACCAAGTGGGGTATGTTGTTGTCTAGAAAATGGGCTGCAAGTGTTGGTGGGAGTGTTCAAATGGATATGTCCTATGCCACTATCCCAATTGAGGGCAGCCTTGTCAAGTTGTATGGGGAAAAGAAGATGTTGCACCTTATTGAGATCCCAACAATGCATCTTATGAAGTATTGTACACAAGTGTTGATGTTGATAACTTCATAGGATATGTTGATGGAAAAGAGCAAAAAATTGAAGAATGCAAGTATCTTGAAAAGGAAGGATCTCCTTGGACTTTATTGTTTGATGGAGCTTGCTCCAAGTTTTGAAATGGTGCTTGGTGTTGTTCTGATCTCTCCAGGCCAGAAAAGTTTGTCTTTTCCTTCAAACTCAACTTTGAGTGTACTAATAACATTACTGAGTATGAGGCATTGTTATTAGGTCTAAGAGGATTGCTTGGAAATATGGTGTTAAAGACATCATTGTCAAAGGAGATTCAAAATTAATTGTCAAGCAAGTCAGAAAACTATATGCCACAAAAAATCAGCGAATGAAACAATACAAGCATGCAGTTTGGGATTTCATTGAGATGTTTGATTCATTCAACATTGTGCATCATGATAGGAAGTTCAATGATGTGGTAGACATGATTGTTGTGTTGGGATCTCGGTTTGATAATTGTGTAGTGTCCCCATATTGTGAATATGATGTTGAAGTATTGACAAGGCCATCTGTCCCTGACAACATTAAGCATTGGCAAAGTTTTTGATGATGATGCTCAAGTCAAAATATTTCTGCAAAAAAAAGGGGAGTTTTTACACCAATGTATTGATTGGGAGCCAATGGTGTGTGTAGCAGAGGGAAAAGAAACCTTGTTTGGCAAAGGCATCATCCAACTAAAGACTAATACCATTCCTAGAGGGCTAGTTGCTCTTGAATCCAACTTTGATAATGTTGATCATTATTAATAGATGCATAGGCAGCCTCAAGGGATATTGAGGAGCATGACCTTGGCACAAAGGAGAAACCAAGGAAGATCTGGTTAGGAAGCAATCTCAGCAAGGAGGAAAAATAGTCTTATGTCCAATTGCTAAAAAAAGTATCAAGATTGCATGGCTTGGACTTATTCTTGAACTAAAGGCATACAGAGAGGATCTGTTTCAACATGAGATTCCTTGGAATCTAATGAAAAACCATTCAAGAAGAAATAGAGGCCAATCAATCCACTCCTATCTCTCAAAATGCAAGAAGAACTGAAGAAACTGAGGGATGGAGGGATTATTCAGCCCACAAGGTATTCTTCTTGGGTTGCAAACTTAGTACCAGTAAAAAGAAGAATGGTGACATCGAGTTGTGTGGATTTCAGAAATTTGAACAAAGCATCAATGAAGGATAATTATCCTTTACCAAACATGGAAAACATGTTGTAGCTAGTGACTGGTTCTGAGTTACTTTCTACCCTAGATGGTTTCTCTGGTTATAACCAAGTTGTGGTGAAGGAATCAGAAAGAATTAAAACAACCTTTACCACTCCTTGGGGGACTTATGTGTATGTTAGGATGCCCTTTGGTCTGATGAATGCTTGGAGAAACTTTCAAAGAGAAATGGATGTTGCTTTTTCTAGTTACATCAATGATTTTATTGTTGTTTACCAGGATGATGTGACTGTGTTCTCTAGAAAGTGAGGTGATCACTTGCTGCTTAGAAAATGTTGATAAGATGTAGAGAGTATGGCATTTCACTCAATCCAAAGAAGTGTCATTTTGGAGTGCAGAAGGAAAAGTTGCTTGGTCACATTGCATCACAAGAGGGGTGATGATTGATCCAGAAAGGGTAGAGGCCATCAGCAAGGTCCCAATTCCAAGAACCAAGAAGGGATTTAATCCTTCTTTGGGAAGATAAACTTTATCAGGAGATTCATATCAAACTTTGTTGAGTTGACCATTCCAATCACTTGACATGCTGAAGAAGGACCAGGACCATCAAATGGGAGGAGGATGCCATTCAAGCTTTCAATGGGATCAAGGAGGCATTAAAGCATGCCCATGTTTTAGCAGCTCCAAATTATAAGAATCCTTTCCAATTGTTTTCTTTTGCTTTAGAAAAAACTATTGCATCTGTCCTATTGTAGAAGGATGATGAAGGGGTTGAGAGGCCAATTGCCTTTTTTAGTAAGGCATTGCAGGGGGCTGAGCTGAAATACACTATTATGGAGAAACAAGCATTTTCCTTGGTGAAAGAAACAAAGGTTTTCAGGCCTTACATTCTGAGTTCCAAAATTGTTTTATGTTCCCCACACCATGGTCAAAGACATCTTATCAGAGATGGAGGTCTCAAGAAAAAGATGCAGATGGGTGAACAAGTTGCAAGAATATGACATGGACATCCAAACCACAAGTTGGTGAGAGGTTTGGGCTTGGCTAAGCTTATGGCTGAGAGCAACTTGCAAACTATTGAGGTGAATGAGGTAGAAGAAAGAAGGGTAGATGTCTTTGAAAAACTAATGAGTTTTGAGTGGTACAAGGATGTGATTTTTTATCTCAGACATTTATACTTACCTGAGTATTTGAGTAAGAACCACAAAAGGAACCTTAAGTTGGCTTCCCAAAAATATGTCATTACTGATTATGGGTTAGCTTGGAAGAACCCTGAGGATTCCTCTTAAGGTGCATTACTGAAGATGAAGACCCCAAAATAATTGTTGATCTCCATGGAGGAGTTTGTGGGGGAATTTTGCTTTGAAAAGTCATAAACACAAAGATCTTGAGGGTTGGTTATTGGTGGCCAACTCTCTTCAAGGATGCAACTCTTTTGTTAGAAGATGTGAGAGTTGCCAACGCTTCTCTGGAAGACTAAAAGCTTCAAGCTCCCTTCCTTTGCATCTTGTATCAATTGAAGCCCCATTCAAGAAATGGGGAATGGATTTCATTGGTGAGATTTCAGATCCTTCAAGTGCTTGGCCATAAGTGGATTCTTGTAGCCACTGATTACTTCACCAAGTGGGTGGAGGCCATCCCCACCAAGAGAGAAACACACCAAATTGTCATGGACTTCATGTTGAACCATATCATCTGCCAGTTTGGGGTGCCAGTCAAAATTGTTGCTGAAAATGCCATGAGATTTAGAGCTAAACCCTTGGTGGCAATGTGCAGAGAATATGGGATCAATTTGAAATATGCCTCTAATTATAATCCCCAAGGAAATGGACAAGCTAAATCTAGTAATAAAAATTTGTTGAAGATTATCAAAAGAACCTTGGAGCTGAACAAGAGAAAATGGGGTGAGCAGTTGAAATTTGTTGTCTAGGATGACCGGATTACTATTAAAAGAGCCACTGGAAGAGTCCATTTGAGTTAGTGTATGGAACTCAAGCCCTGCTGCCCCTACATATGTAATTATCCTCATATCAGTTCATGCAACAACTGGAAGATCAAGAAGTAAGTCCATATGATGCCCACATTAACCAGATTGTTGAACTTGATGAAGAAAGGAGGGCATCCCACCAAAGGCATGTAAAGTTCAAAGAAAAGTTAAGAATTTGTTCGACAAGAAGGTCACTCCCAAAGCTTTCAATGTTGGAGATCTTGTGTTGCTATGGGATAGCAGACATGAAGATAAGGGCAATCATGGAAAATTTGATGCTTTATGGATGGGCCCTTACTCCATTGATATTAGGATTGGTGAACATACCTTCTTCTTGAAGGATTTGGATGGGTAATTGCTCGAATTTCCTATTAATGGTAGGCATCTGAAGCATTTCTTGGATTTATTCCCCAGAATCAAGGTGAGCATCATTTGTACAATGTATAGTTTATTGGTTTGTTTCTCTGTCTTTTGTGTTTTTGCTCATTTTGGTCCTTGGTGACCTGTTTTTATAGTTTTCTCTGTTCATTTTTGGGGAGATGGCTCTGTTTCTCTACTCTGCAAGCTGACTCCTTTACCCAATGGATATTTTTGGCACTTGGTCTACCTTTGTTCTTGTGGCACTCATGCAGGGAGTGCCCATCCTCAAGTCGAGCCGATGTTGGTGCTCAAAATAGTCTCACCCCATTTTTCCATTGAAAATCTATCAATCTATCTGGTCTATCACATTTTATCTTCCCGTACTGTTCCTGAAATGTTTCCACCTTCCTTTTGTTGTCGTAATCAATCCTTTCCTGGACCAAGGATCATGTATAGATCTTAAATTGTTTCCTCGTTTCTCTGTTCATCTAAAAAGGTCTGTATTTGGGTGTGAAACTCAAGTTGTCCCGTGTTTTCCATTTTCCATAGTCGGGATTTTCTATCCTTGTCATTTTTTCCCTAAATACTTGAAGAAAAATGAATGGATGTAGCTCAAAGGAATGTATTTGAGCCTGTAACATTTCTAAATTCTTTGTCCTTGGAGAAAATTTCATCTCCGAGCTCAAATGGTCATTTTTCACATTTTACGGTTTGATGGGCATTTCCCCCAAAATTTACATCCTTGCATCAACATGAAATTTGGCCTCTTTTGGTTGGTTAGGGGATGATAAGTAAATGTTTTAACTTGTCGATTTTTGCTTTTTGGCAAAAGGGAAAAGTTGGTCCCGTAGTTCCACTCAAATTTGATTGGTTCTTTTGGTGCTTACGTGGCTTCTTCTAATTGAATGGGGTCGCGGTGGTTTTTTTTGAACTTGTTATTTTTGGCTACTTTGGAAAAAATTTGAACCCGCCCGCGGAAAACATCAAAATTTGATTAAAGAAAAATTTCAGTGGCAGGGAAAAAATCTTACTTTGACCCCCACAAAGGACACGTGGCAAGGTTAAAGGTGGAGATGAGGACCTTCAAAAGCAGGTTGGATATTTTTCCCTTTTGGCAAGATGGAGTAAAATTCTAAAATGGAAGCGCACCCCCGTTAAATCATTTTTGAAGCCTTAGAAGGTTATTGAAATTGTGCCATGAAGAAAGGTGGAGGCTTCTGCTGGGTCTTCCCATACTTAGTCTTTTTTCAAAATATTTTGAGAGGCCTGGACACATGGTGAGGCCTCTCTCATTCAAGGTCTCAGCTTTTTGGGACCATCTCAAGATGTGCCATTATGACACGTGGTAAAAGTTTGAAAAGTCAAAAGGGGAGGCCCAAGAAGCTTTGATAAGAGAAGGGTCATTGGATTTGAAAAGTCAAAGGGGCAAGTTCGGAGGTTTTTTTTGCCTCTTGTCACTTAAAACATCAAAATTCCCACAATAGTCAAAATGGTTTTGGTGAGTGCGGAGGTGTGGAATTTTGCAAACATTTAAGAGAAAAGGGTCAAAAGTGTAAAATGAAGTGGTTCCACTTTGACCCAATTAGTCTAAAGTGGAAGGCGAAAGGAAACTGGACCATTGGTGGCAAATAGATGGATTTTTTTCCTCTCCACTTTAGGATCACTCATTTCTCAAAGGATTAAAATCTTCATCAAAATTCCTTCTCCCACGAGGACGAATTCAAAAATCAGAATTTTTGTCTAATTTTTTCTGCCATCAGATTAGGGGTAGAAGTGGTTTCTTGCAAGTAAATTTGGAAATTGATCTACCTTTTGTGGGAGAAAAATTAAAAATGAGAATGTTCGAAGAGATCTTTCCTTGCTGGGACCCACATTAGAGGCTAAAAATTTTTATAGATTTGGATTATGGGATTCGTAATCGGATCGGAATCATGGATGTCATGAGCATGTAATCAATGTTTGGTTTTTTTGGGGGGGAACTCTGTTGTAAATGCTATAAATGGCATGATTTTTTCTGTGAAAGAGGTTGGAGGTTTGAAGGTTGGAGTGTTAGAGGTCGAACCCGTTTTCTAAGAAAATCTTGATAGAACTATCTTTCTAAACTATGAAACACTTTTATTTCCTTTGTGTTAAATTTGATCATGTCAAGGTGGTTACAAGTGTATAGCCATTGAAAAGCTCTAATATTGTTCGAGAAACTTTCCCCTACTAATAAATTTAACCAAACTTGAGTTAATCTGTGTTATTTTGGGAAAATTTATGTTTTCTTCTTTTTGAATGTCTGTAAGTAGTTTTTCTTGTTCCCATTGCATTCTTACATTGAAATCTGTGTGAATCACACAAGATCTTATCCTTTTGATAGTTTGGTGGCATTTGTAATTTCATTTATCAGAAGAGATTTCATTTGATAGTGAAATAAAAAAATTTAAAATCATTGTGACTCCTAGCATGACTATAAGATTGTTTGTTAGCCTTTGAGGGTATCTTAGGCATGATGAAATAGAGATTGATAATGTTCAGTTAAGTTTTCAAATTCAAGACTTCATTTTGGATCCTTGAAGTTTGTGTGAAAAGTGTTGATCTGGGCCTCCATTGAAGCACATATTCTGGTTAAAGGAACATCCTAGCTACTCTGAAGCATTATGTTATTCGATCTCTCCATTTTTGTAAAATTTCTCAAAGATTTTGTATAATCAACTTTATCCTGCTTCACCTCCCACCCAAAATCATTCAAAAACAATTAATCCAACCCATACTACCCTTGTTTGTCCTGTGTGTATAGAGATGCACAATTTCTATTACCAAAGCATGTAGAAACAATCATTTTTTCATTGTATTTAGTGGCCTGAACCTTGCTTTGAAAATATCTCCATTATCTAGAGTGACAACTTGTGAGAGTTAGGTTTTGTTGTATTGATCATATTTTCTTCAAGGTCTTCTTAAACACTTCACAAGGAAGGAATTCCCCATCTCCTCCATAAACAATAGGCTACAAAAGGGTTCTCTCACCTTGGTTGAAAGGCACAACCATAAAGTAGTGAGGATAGATCAAATCCTTTTCAAGGTGCTATCCATTTATCCACATCTTAGTGACAGAGGGCCAGTTAGATCCCATCCCTAGCTATAAAATGACTCACTATGATCTATCTATCTCTAAGCTTCCTGCCAAACCTGTGATGTTGCTCAGACTTTGAAGGAGAATCAATTTAGGTACCAAAAGTATCACTTGGTTCTTATGTAAAGGATTTATGGAAATCTAAGAAACCACCGAAGTGTACAGTTGTGAACTCCAGTCACCTCCAGGTTCATGGTGAATCTGCAAATCGAAAAACCATAGGGGTTTGTGTTAATCCAAGGAAAATGGAAACCATCGAGGTGTTCTTAGATAGATGTACTCATGTCACTTCTAGGTTTTTGGTAATCTTGCAGGAAAAACCAAGGTGTCACCAAGACCAAGAATCCATAAAGATGGCATGCCACTTCAAAGATGAGTAGGCTACAAGGAGAGTGTAAAAACTTTTTTTGCCATGTTTGAAATAAGGGGGTCCATTATCTAGAAATATGATGTTTACAAAAAATGTATTAAGGGGGATTGTTGGAAAAACTAATTAATACATTTCAGTTGTAAGCCGACTTGATCATTTATGCCTATGTGGAATTTAGTTTCTTAGGATGGTCGACGATTCCCTCTCCTTCCAACCGTATTTGTTGTGCATATTGTTGCATATTTTAATTTAAGGCATTGAATCATTTCTATTCTCATCTTTGCCTTCAAATTAGTGCCTACTTACAATCTCTCTAATTCCAAATTTTGAATGAAAAAAGTGAAACATTCAATTGCATGTGCTTGTCCAGTTACCATTTTCTTCCATCTTAAATTCCTCGCAGACACAATGAATGCATCAAGTTAATTTTTGTTGTTTCATTTTTGAGTTTACACTATTTTGCATTTCTTATTCATGTTATTTGTGGCGGAGAAGATTTAAAGTTTTTATATTTGATCTTGTTGTTGGCGATGTTATACCCCTAAATATTTGTGATCATGTATATATACAAAAACTACCTAATATTCTTATGATATGTATGTTAGAGTCCAATCTTGAAATTAGATAATTGTTTTTAGACATATATATTTTCTTTTCAGGTCCCTACAAATGGCATTCTTATTGCATTTTATCAATCTAAAATGACTAGGAAATCAATATTAACTATGCCAATTGATGATATCTTGAAATTTTTTTATTTTATAACCCTTTTTTGTTTCACATTTACATAGATCATAAAAATGTTGTTTTGATGTCCTGGATGTAAGGTAGCATGTGGATATGGAATAATGTTGGTAAGTCGTATGCTTGTGCCTCCATATAAAAAAAGATGTGTTATTATTCCAAATTTTGATGTGTAAATTTAAAATATATACTATGTTCCTCATCCCTTTTTTGGGTGTAGGATGGGATGGTTTGGATACTAGTGGTGTAACGTAGATTTAAACCTATAATTTTATTTTGTGAAAAACTTTGAAAGGCATTTCTAGTCAAACAGTTCATGTTTGTGATTAAGGAAAATAGAATTTATAGATGCCTAAATCTATTACATTGTAGCAGTAACTGAATAAGCAATGCATTACATAATTTGATCCAAGAAAAATAAGATAGAAATTATGAAACCCTAGTTACAAAGAGGAGATAGAAAACTTAGTTGATTCACAAATAAATTTAAAGTGTGCTGAAGTGACAAGTTGATGAACAGACAAGGGTAACTATCACACTAAAACCTATAAAATTATGTGACCGCAAGATCTTCCTGGACTCGGGCACCTAGTATGGTTCAGGGTACCTGTGGGTGTTATAGACCTGCTCTAGAAATTTGTGACTACTCATAACCTCATAAAACCAAATTTGGAGAGTCGTGAGGTATTTGTTTTCCTTCACTGTCTGTCACTAGTATGTTGCATCAAGTTCATCGATGTCCATTGTAACCTGTAAAACCTAAAAATGCATTAGATCCTAAAAAATAAAATGATGCAAATGAGGTCCTCAACTATCAAAATAGTGAACTTGAGACTAAGCATTGCACTACATCTCATACCCAATGTAGTTTTATCTGTGTGTGAAGAGATTGTTCCCTATGTGGCTCTTGTCTATGTCGTACTGGAAATTTTTTTCTTCTCTAATGCACCATGATGGAAATTTAATTCTAATTATTCATTGCAACTAGAAATCACATCATAACAAGGCACTAGATATGTCAATAGGGAGGTTTTGAATAAGTTGAAGTTGAAAGATTGAAGGTGAAACATTGGATAGGGGAAGATTCATGAAGAAATAGGGGATTGAGGGAGAATGTTTTTTAGGGAACATAGATGGTCCTTGTTTTTCTTCCGCAAGTCACATATGGACCACATGTCATTTTTTCTTACCATCTCCACATCATTTATTTGATTCAATGTTTGTTGAACATTAGATTTGTATTAATAGCTGAAAACATTCAAAGCCCTTCTTTTAATTGGATCTACAAGTATCACTGCAATCGTATTGTTATGTGTTTTAATTTAACATAAGTTTGGAAGGAAAACAAAAAAAGGAAAACACTGGTGAAAACAAGGTATATAATCCATACAGAAGAACTGACTCAAGGGCTTGGAAATCCACAACTCTAACGACAACGTTGATTGATTTTATTGATGCAATGTTACCTCTTAATGGATATAATAAGCTAGACAAAGAGCATGAGTTGGAGGGCATGGCATCCAAGGGAAGAAGTATGTTAAACTTAAATATATGTGTAAAATTTCTATCTATAGGTGGTGATGAAGGATATTTTACAAATCCTTTGGGTATAGGGAGAATATATATGTTAGGGTAAATGGCATTAGGCTCCTCCCTTTAGGAACGGATCATCGTAGTCCCTTAGTAACATACGAAGAGCTCATATTTAGAATTGGGTTAGACATTTTGAGACTGTGTTTCCTCCTCTACTAGGTTTGTGCATTGTGTGAATAATTATGATTTTTATTGGGAATGTTGGTGAGGTCATTTAAATCATCTCTTGAATCTATTTCGGGTCCTCCAAAAATGTTGTAAGCTTAAATATCTTCTTCATGTTGAACATTTTTCTAGGTGATTCCATCTAACCATTTTCAAACTTGTGTCGTTATCCTCCCAGCTAGGCCAAATTGGGAGTGTACAAAATGGCATAGGAAACCATTGAAGCTTAATGAAAGGTAGATTTTTTAGATGTAGTTATCAAGACTAGGGGTGGAAAGACCTCAGTTTCAATCTTTCTTTTTAAAACCTACTTCTCACAACAGAATGATAGAAACAAATCCATAATTCAAAAATCCTCCATTAGGTTGACAAAAACACACCTTCACTTATACACCAAATATGATAATAAAACAATGAATTTTCCAAAAACAATACTTACGCGATAATAGTTATTGAATTTTTAATCTTAACAAGTAATTATGTTGATGGCCATTTTTCCAAACTAGATTAGTGCGAGCAAATTTTAAACACACACAAATATCAAACAAATTTGGGTTCTTTTCTCATTTTTATATAAATAGATCCATAATGTCCATTTTAATTTCATTCTTATGGGCCCCACCAATTATTCTCTTAGTCATGTGTTGGGTTGATAAGTGTTATGGTCTTCCACTAGACTCAACAATCATTTTTGAGGCTCTTTGGTAAACGATTTTAGAGAGATTTTCATTTAGGATAGGAGGTGTCATGGAAGGGTATTGTGTTCCTCCTTCCACCTTAAAATGCACCTTTTTCTATCTTTTGTAACTTGTTCTCCTCTTTAGACTTCATAAATTTAATGCCTCCTCTTCTCTCCACTATACTATGCTTGCCTTCATTCTAGCATCAATGATTGTACTTTCATTGAGCTCAACTCGATCTCTTAACTTTAATCTATCTTGGATTTTATTTAACTTTAGATCAATATGTTTCTATCTTTGACTTGAGGGTCATCCAAGCTTGGCATGATATTGCATCATGGATCTTATATTAAGTGTTGTAATTCATACTTTCTCGCATCTAATATATTCTTTTACCAATAATGGGATCACTTGAATTTTTTATTTTCCCTTGACTCACCCAGTGTTTTTCTTCACATGCAGTCATTAAGCATTACATTAGTCAACTCTCTGAATGAGTATATGAGGTAGGCTACATATTTCCTCATGTTCACATAGAGGATGACGCTTTTCAAATGTCCTCGACCAAAACCATGTAGTCAACAGATTCCATGCATTCAAATTTAGCGGCTCATCAATAGATTATAATCGTCACACCGAGCAATTGAATTATAATCAACCACACCTTACCTTTTGAGATATCTCAAGAGTATGTTAACTCAATAAAATCCACCCCGCATCCCCTTTCTCCTTCACAAGATTGACACAAATGACACGTGTTTCATATGTGTTTGAGAGGAAGCATTTTTTAAAAAAATTGGCATAGGTTTGCCCTTGCATTTCCTCGATTCCCGAGCTTTTTTCCCTCAATCTCTTTTCATCTCCTTTCTTCCTCCTCAATATCTATCTCTCTCTAGTTTAAATTATTCAACGCATCCCCTTCAACATTTCAATCACACATATCACATGGAATTACTACTCATGTAGAGGCCAAAAAAAAATAAAAAAATAAAAATTAAAACAATAACAAAATAAATAGAGGGACGGGTTGCGTGGCCTAGTGGGTGAGATGAAGGGATGGGAAGATGAGGTAGCATGTGTCAGGTGGTGGTGTGTGTAAGAAATATGACAGGGCATGTGCCACCCAAAATACTTTTCAACATGTCTATTTCCTTGCATAATAATACACAACAAAACTTTATTTGAGATCCGGATGCATTTACCCATGTTGGAACCGAAATTCAACATTGCAGGTTAGCAAAAATTAGATAGTTGGAGTGAGGGAAATGTGAGGGGTCTGTGTGTTCATCCAAAATCGAGAATAATGAAGTGCAATTTTAAGTTTGTTACCTTACCTGAGACCATGTTGGAAACCATGATTGGTGATGCAACAAGGTGTGATAACCCAATTTGGAGATTTTCCTTTTAAGTCATGGATGGGTGTTGGGTTCCTGTGCTCTATGTCTACATCAATCATGTCCATGTGAGAACAAAACTTGGTAGATGGGGAAATGGGTAGTTACATATATATGTTTGTGACTAGAATTAGTCCCTTACTGGTGATATGAATCATGATCTCTCCTCTCATGTTCATAATCTAGGTTGAATTTGATTCTGTGCACTTCCAAATAGTTTTCAATGCTCCCATTTGGATCCCAATTTGTTATCACACCCTTATCAAACTTGAACCCTTATAACTATTGTACAAGTTGTACCAAATGATGGAGGAGGCTGCCATAGTTTTTTTCTTGAAAGCTCTGCATTTTTCCCTTGGTTCGCCATTTGTGTTGCCCATCACTTCTTGAGCTTATGATTTTTATATCTCATTTTTGTGACCACCATTTTCACCTTGCCCGAGTGGTCTCCAACTTGATCAATTAAAATTTGTATGCTCACTCCCAACATGTGCCAAAATGTGATCTCTAGAATAGGTATGGATCACTTTGTTAACGCAGGATAGAGGTGTTTTTCTACGAAAAAGTTTACTCTTTAATCCCATTATTCTTCATTGATATTTTTTTTCTACCTGGTTTGTGTTGCTCATGCCATGGGGATATCAAATTATCTATTATTTTATAGCTATGTTGTGGCTCAGTGATTCTAGTGGAGGCTAGATCCCACTTGGGTTAAAATGTGAATGGAAGTAGCTGATGTGGAACTCAACTCGATAACCTCTGCTTGCATTTTGTAGCATGTATGAAAGTGGAGAAGTTTTTAGAATGCATGCAAACTATTTGATGAAATGTTAAAATAATTTCAATGCCTTCTGGAATGCGGATGAACCCGCCATACACTATAGACGTTAGTATTCTAAGCATGGTTCATCTCCCCTCATCTCTCATAATTTCTATTATTTAATTTTTCTTTTGTAATGGATTAAAATTTTAAACCAAAGGTTTTTTTGTACATTTGATTGTATTAAATAAACTAGTTTTAATACAATAAAATGTTATAACGTAGCTTACAGAGACCTATTATTCCTTGGTAAACAACGAACTTAAACCCTCACTTCAAGATGATCTAGCAACGTCCCAACCAAACTAGATAGCTACAATACCTCTTTTATTGACAAGTTGAAGTTGACTTCCCGGTAAATATGTTGACCATCTCCTAGTTTAAATAGATAAATTACAAATTCCGGTGACTTGCAAAGTAACCTTCGTAACTCCGAAATGGGAGTTTAAGCTTCCTTCGTGTGCCTTTTTTGTGAGGTGTCACTTCAATCTTTGGATCGACTACGAATGAACATTTGTGACCTTTTCGACACTCTTATAGGAGCTCTGTCACACTAATTTGCAGTGGTAGGAAGCTACTAAATCTAAAGAGTTGGATTTTGTTTTGAACCACCATTTGAAACCTGGATAGAGAAATTATTATCCATCTTCGAAATCCTCTAGTGTTTTTACTAGACAATTGCATGGAACCTTTAGTTCAGGGAAAAAAACTTTTTTGTATAGTTTGGAAAATACATTTTGTAGGCCTCTGGTCACAGTTTGACTAGGTCAAACTAGACCAATTAGGACCGGTGGCTTCAAAAATCATGTCGCCATTTGAAAACAATTTTCTAGTTCTGAGTTTCATCGACTTTGATGAATTATCCATATATGGGGGAACTTGTAGGAATTTTATCATGGCATGTACATCCATCAAATGTTAGTTTTGGATGTGGTTTCTTAGCCCTTGAGCTAACTTTTAATCATTTGTAACTAGGAAAATTACGATCGACGGCCCCAAAAACTAGCCACCAATCAGAAACCAATCGCTAGTTCCGAATTGTATCAGTTCCTATGAACTCTTGGTATATAATTGGGAAGGTAGAAATTTAACTATGGTGTTTTCCCTCATCGGAAGACAACATTTGAAAGTGGTTTCTTAGCCTCCGAGCCTATTTTGAACATTTTTGTAGCTAGCAGGAAAATGTAAAGAGAAAGTTGTAGGACCTCTTCGGGTTTCCAAACCACTATGGAAACTTTTGACACATGTAAATAATTGTTTGAAAACTCTATAGTGTAACTTGTTGTGTGAAATAGAACTTTGGAAAAAATGGTGTTTCTCTCTCTTCCTTTCTCTTTCTCTTTCCTTGGTTATGAAGTGAAGTGAAATGAAATGAAATGAATACATGTTTTTAAACCTTTTCTTTCGAATGCAAATTTTAATTATTATTACATGTAAATGGGAAACTAAAGACATTAATTATGTTATATTAGGGTGGATTCCATGCCAGCGATTTATTGTTGATTTCATGCTCACATGGTTTTGCAGGATGCAAGAAAGATGGCGAAAGGTGATGTGTAATTCATTATTTATTATTGTAATTTATATAGGTCATTGTAAAATGAATATATGTATAATTTGTTCATAGTTGCGTATGGTTTTTATAAAAAATTATGTTTGAAATTTTCTAATATGTATGAGATGTATATTTTAGGGATATATTTGGAAATTTACATTTAATCACATGTTTAATTTGATTTATAGTATGTGTATGGTAAATAGGTTTGATATATATATATATATATATATATATATATATATATATATATAATAATTATATATATATTATATATATATATATATATTTTTAGTGTTCAATAAACATTATATTATTAACTATATTGTATATCTTACCTTATAAATGTAATAAATAGATTTAATCAAATACTCAACCCTAGTATAATATATATATATATATAACATTTTTGAAGTTAATACATTGTGTCATTTTTCGGTGTGTGATCCTTTTTATTGTGTTGTATTCTTACAATAAAGAGATTTAATCGAAACACTCAACCCTGAAACGTGTCTTAAGGTGTGTGATCCTTTCTAGCACTATAGAATAAACTTAAACCTTGTACTGATGAGAACTTAAACTCCTAGTTTAGGTAAATAAAACCCTAGTTGGAGTTTACCATCATAGTCATTATGTTTAGCGACATTTTCGTGAATCCATCTTTTAGGAATGACATGGTCCAATTTTATCCAGGAGTATGTGGTTTCCTTCTAGTTTTGGTAACCACAAGGAGAATGTCCTCTCTTCAGGCCTGACACCATGTTGAGTGGTCAAGACCACCTTGGAAGTCACCTTATGAGTCCTTGTTTGAAGCAACAACTATGCAGTGTAACCTTACCATCTGTGGGGTAAGTAGAGCTAATACTCCCTTAGTATCCTTTTGGATTTCCAGGTCTTACGAGATTAGATCTAGAAATTAACTTCATCAGCGAATGAAGTCCTGTTGGATCCAGACGACATAAATGGAGATCGTGAAATACTTTTTCTAGGTCTTAAACTCTTGTTAATGAACTCCTTAGTTCCTCTCAGTTAAATGTGTTACCTTGGTTTCTATCAACATATCACCTTGGTCTTTTCTTGAAGGTGGTTTAGCATAAATATGTCCTCTTTCCTTAAACTCATATATAGTTGAGGCGTAGATCATTAGGTGCAATTGGAATTAAACCAAACCTTAGTTGATTAGGAGGTTAACTTGGGGTTTGTGTGTAGTTATAATGCTTCCAATCATA
Source organism: Taxus wallichiana var. yunnanensis (assembly GCA_018340775.1). Classification (NCBI taxonomy): domain Eukaryota; kingdom Viridiplantae; phylum Streptophyta; class Pinopsida; order Cupressales; family Taxaceae; genus Taxus; species Taxus wallichiana. Next base: position 516,902,797 of record CM031244.1, read on the forward strand.
TACTTATTCAAAATGGTAAATAAGTACTTTCGTAACTCTTTATGTTATAAAGTGACACCAAAAAAAAGAGACCTAGAAAACATTTTAAATGAAATGAGAAACAATAGTATGTGTGATAATGGTTTAGGAACAAAAATTCACTTGAAGTCCTTATGGATGATTTAGGCATTGAAATTTTGTTAATAATGGATACAAATTGATTCTTGGTGGGACTAGGCCTTTGAGCTAATTTAGAGTCCACTAAAAATAAGATAAAATAAAATTATGTCTTGTAAATGCTTAACTGAATCAAACTAAATTTGATACTAAAACAACCATAGTACTGAAAAAACATGCTTGAATGTAAGGAAGTTTATAGGAAGGAGAAACTTGAACCTTCACCTCCTTTGATGTGTATTATTTTCCTCAACAACTTATGGTCCCCCCTGCATAATGAGAGTAAAATTAAATGTCAACTAAACATATTTTGAGAAAAAAACCTTTAGCATAAGAACGAGAGAATTAGGAACTTTGTATGTAATTGGAAATATGGAATTTAATTATGTAAGTTATGGATATTGTCATAAGAGATAAAGAGAAAACTTAAATGGTCGAACAATAAGTTGAATGTGAAATGAATTTAAGAATCTGTATGTGGAAAATGGAAAAAATTATCCTTGCATAATAATATTCCTAGAATGCTAATCATAATTAAGAGGTAATCATGGTAATGATGTGTGTGGGCTTGTCAATCCTTGGGTCCCTTTTTTTATTCTTTGGGTCATTCTATAGCATTCATTCATTGTAGAAAGTTTGGCATCGACATGTATATGGTATTGTCTTGTGTCTATGTGAGTGGGTGACTTATGTAAGTGTAGTATGCATTGTCTAGTTTCTATATTTGGAGCCCTTACGGTGTGTTGTAGTGAGAAATGTAAGTAAAAAAAATTATCCTGGTGTTTTACCATTATTTTTCTGTTTGTAAAATGTGGGCATTACACTTGGTATCATAGCGGAGGTTCATGCTATCGAACCTCTGTACAGATTTGAGTTGTGATGGTGTTGCATGATGGTGGTGGACATCGAAGAGTAATGTGATATAAGCGTGATGTGAACTATGTCGTAATTGTGAAATTGTGAATGCACATGTTGTGTATGTCACTTAGTGCGTATTTTTTATCATGTTGATGTGCTTGTGATGAGATTATTCTCTCTCCTTTTCATGGATTCTATGAAGAGTTCACGTGTGATGTACCACCTTATTGTGTGTGACAAAAGAATGTTATTGTGGATTGTGAAGTGTTGGAGCATTTTGTCATTATGTGATATGTAGGTGTATTGATGTATTGCATGACAAAATTGGTGTAAAGAGAATTAGATTGTATCGTGATGTCATCACTTTGTATTGTGAGGAATCGTGTGCATCACCATGTTGTATTACAATTGACTATATGTTGTAAAGTTAGACATTGTGTTCCTCATACATATAATTCATGTAATATGTGATGGTTCATGTCGTGATTTAGGGGCATATGGTGAGTGTATGATCCCTATTGTATAATGATTACACTTTGGTGCAGAATGTGGTAATGTGATGTATCGTAACCCATGAAAGTAATGATTGTGTTTACCTTGTATATATACCATGTGTAAGACACTATGGTTAATTTGTGTGAATCACCATTGTATTAGTGATGTATTTATGTGTTATGTTGTGGACCTTACACTAACCGACCCTAAGGGAAATCGGTAAAAGGTGTATGTTTGGAGTGAGGAAATGTGTACCATTGACCAATCACTTGAGCTGAGTACGAGATAGGAAGTGGAGCCTTACATAGGCTGAAAAATCCACTTTTTCATTTGGTATTTGTGGCACTTGCTCAACGGTGTCATGCATATTATGTTTTGTGGACACCTTAGGCTCAGTAGATGGAGACTTGTACTCCTTTCTCTCTCCCAATATGGTTATCGTATGGATTCAACCTATGTGATTTTGACTATGTTGAGCCTTGTCAAAGTGGTGGTGGGATGATTCAATAAAGATGATGACAATTGTATTATTGATATGATATTTTATGAGCTGAGGCTCGATGTTTCTGAGTGCTAGCAACTCATTGAGTACCCCCCTTGGTGGCTGTATAAGGCCACATAGTTATCATAATGTGTTATTCCTATACGTGTATTTTATTCGTAAATCAAACACTTTCCCTTTTGTTGTTGGAACAAATAGTTTTCTTTACTAACATGTTCTTATATTTTGGGCATTTATTTGGTTGTTGCACTAACATTTTGATTTTGTACTTACCATGGCTAATTAGCCATTTTCTTTTCTCAGTTTTAAATTTGTATAAAGTTTTAAATTTTTATATCCTAGCCCAAGGCTTGGGATTGTTGCCACTTGGCATTGATATGGATTGATATGGATTGCTATGTTGGTTCTAATGTTGTAATGTGTTGGAATAGGGTCACGGGATTCACCATGGAGTGGTGGAACCTATGGAACCATTTCGTTGTATGGGGGTATGCCCCAAGGAGTTACAGATAACTAGTGGATTGTTGAACCATGAGTTATTATGTCACTTGGGTTAGAGGTATCTAAACTCTATGCGCCTAGGGCTATAGGGTGACTGACCTCTTTTGGGGAGAAAAAGGAAAAATTAGCTTTATTTTATTGTTTAAGGGAGGCATAAGAGACTTGAGGGAGGCATAAGAGATTTGTGTGGGTGTGATTAATGCTTTGGGAGAAATATGGAGTTGTTTTGTGATACTTTGGGAGGTATATGTTTTATTTTGTGATGTTTTGGGCATATGGAGTATTTTTATGTTTTGGTATGAGTATGGTATTTTTGTTATAGTTTATGTGTACTCTTGTGAGTCTAGGTTATGTCTTGGGATGTTTTCCACCTTGACACTATGTAGCTATAAAAATTATTTTTGAGTTGCGTGAAACCTTTATATGTGTAATTGTTGGGAATCCCATGTTGTTGTATTCTATTTATGTTACGAGTATTGTTTTGTCAGTGGCATGTGTAATAAGTAATATGTTGTGTGAGTTATGGTTTGGTTGAGTTCTTGTGATGTGATCTAGTTGTGGAAGTATGCAAAAATATGTCTTGTGGGCCACTAGTGTTGTGTTTGGCCCTAGTGTGGTATTGTCATGTCAGTTTCTATTGGGCACCCACAAAAATAAATCAATTAAAACCTTAAACAATGAATATTAAGACCATGAGTTTTAGTCATACTTTCAAAAGGAAAGACTAAGTAACAATGTAAAAGAGAACTACCAATCTTCACAAAACATTAAAAGAGCTTCTCAAACTTTTATTCTTCCCTTTGGTCATGCCTTAATGATGGGTATCCCTCCATTAGTGGCATGATTTGTTGATAATTTTCCTCCTTTCCTACGACTACCCTTTTTCTTCATATTGTCATTGTGTCGCATCAAGGACAATGCAATGATAAGGGGAGGGAAATGTAGTGGCCAAAAAAAAATAAAATGAAATTAAATAGAGGGACGGGTTGCGTGGCTCTGGTGGGTGAGATGAAGTGATGAGAAGAAGAGGTAGCATGTGTCAAGTGGTGGTGTGTGTAAGAAATCTGACAGGGCATGCGCCACCCAAAATACTTTTCAACATGTCTATTTCCTTGCATAATAATACACAACAAAACTTTATTTGAGATCCAGATGCATTTACCCATGCTGGAACCCAAATTCAACATTGCAGGTTAGCAAAAATTGGATAGTTGTAGCGAGGGAAATGTGAGGGGTCTGTGTGTTCATCCAAAATTGAGAATAGTGAAGTGTAATTTTAAGTTTGTTACCTTACCCGAGACCATGTTGGAAGCCACGATTGGTGATGCAACAGGGTGCGATAACCCAATTTGGAGCTTTTCCTTTTAAGTGTTGGATGGGTGTTGGGTGTCAGTGCTCTATGTCTGCATCAATCACGTCCCTATGAGAGAGAAAAAATTAATAGATGGGGAAATGGGTGGTTACATATATAGGTTTGTGCCTATAATTAGTCCCTTACTGGTGATACGAATCATGATCTCTCCTCTCATGTTCATAATCTAGGTTGAATTTGATTCTTTGCACTTCCAAATAGTTGTCAATGCTCCCATTTGGATCCCAATTTGTTATCACACCCTTATCAAACTTGAACCCTTGCAACTATTGTACAAGTTGTACCAAATGATGGAGGAGGCCGCCATAGTTTTTTTCTTGAAAGCTCTACTTTTTTCCCTTGGTTCACCATTTGTGTTGCCCATCACTGCTTGTGCTTATGATTTTTATATCTCATTGTTGGCCACCATTTTCACCTTGCCCGAGTGGTCTCCAACCTGATCAATTAAAATTTGTATGCTCACTCCCAACATGTGCCAAAATGCCATCTCTAGAAAAGGTATGGATCACTGTGAACACAGGATGGAGAGGCGTTTTTATGAAAAAGTTTACTCTTTGATCCCATTATTCTTCGTTGATATTTGTTTTCTACCTGGTTTGTGTTGCTCATGCCATGGGGGTATCAAATTATCTATTATTTTATAGCTATGTTATGGCTCGGTGATTCTAGTGGAGGCTAGATCCCACTTGGGTTAAAATGTGAATGGAAGTAGCTGATGTGGAACTCAACTTGATAACCTCTTCTCGCATTTTGTAGCATGTATGAAAGTGGAGAAGTTTTCAGAATGCATGCAAACTGTTTGACAAAATGCTAAAACACTTTCAATGCCTTCTGGAATGCGGATGAACCCGTCATACACTGTAGATGTTATTATTCCAAGCATGGTTCATCTCCCCTCATCTCTCATAATTTCTATTATTTAATTTTGCTTTTGCAATGGATTAAAATTTTAAACCAAAGGTTTTTTTGCACATTTGATTGTATTAAATAAACTAGTTTTAATACAATAAAACATTATAACGTAGCTTACAGGACCTATTATTCCTTGGTAAACAACAAACTTAAACCCTCACTTCAAGATGATCTAGCAACATCCCAACCAAACTAGATAGCTACAATACCTCTTTTATTGACGAGTTGAAGTTGACTTCTAAAATATGTTGACCATCTCTTGGTTTAAATAGGAAAATTACGAATTTTGGTGACTCGTAAAGTAACCTTCATAACTCCAAAAAGGGGAGGTTAAGCTTCCTTCATGTACCTTGTTTTGTGAGGTGTCATTTCAATCTTTGGATCGGCCTCGAATGAACATTTGTGACCTTTTGATGCTCTATAGAGCTCTTAGTAGGAGTCTTAAATCTAAAAAGTTGGATTTCATTTTGAACCACCATTTAAAACTTGGATAGAGAAATTATTATCCATCTTCACAATCCTCTAGTGTTTTCTAAATCTAAAAACCTTTCAGTTGGAAACAAACTTTCATTTTTGAAAATCCATTTTGTAGGCCACCTTTTAAAACTTGGATATAGAGAAAAACATTATTATCCATCTTATCATGGTTGTAGGAATTTTACATCCATCAAACGTTAGTTTCGGATGTGGTTTCTGAGCCCTTGAGCTAACTTTAATCATTTGCATCTAGGCCAATTACGACCGATGGCCCCAGAAAACTAGCCACAAATGAAAAACCGTTCGCTAGTTCTGAATTCTGTCAGTTCCTATGAACTCTTGGTATATAATTGGGAAGGTAGAAATTTAACTATGGTGTGTTTCCTCATTGGAAGACAACGTTTGAAGGTGGTTTCTTAGCCTCCAAGCCTATTTTGAACGTTTTTGTAGCTAGCAGAAAATGTAAAAAGAAAGTTGTAGGACCCTTGTCAGGTTGCCAAACCACCATGGAAACTTTTGACACATGTAAATAACTATTTGAAAACTCTATAGTGTAACTTGTTGTGTGAAATAGAACTTTTGACAAAATGGTGTTTCTCTCTCTTCCTTTCTCTTTCTCTTTCCTTGGTTACAAAGTGAAGTGAAATGAAATGAACTGAATACATGTTTCTAAACCTTTTCTTTTGAATGCAAATTTTAATTATTATTACATGTAAATGGGAAACTAAAGACATTAATTATGTTAGATTAGGGTGGATTCCATGCTAGCGATTTATCGTTGATTTCATGCTCAAATGGTTTTGCAGATGCAAGAAAGATGGCGAAAAAGGTGATGTATAATTCTTTATTTATTATTGTAAATTATATAGGTCATTGTAAAATGAATATATGTATAATGTAGTCTTTTGTTACAAAAAAATTATATTTAAAATTTGCTAATATGTATGATATGTGTATGAGATGCTTTTTTAGGGATATATTTGGAAATGTGCATTTAATTACAGGTTCAATTTGATTCATAGTTGCGTATGGTAAAAGGGTTTGATATATATATATATATATATATATATATATATATATATATATATATATATTATATATAAATGAATTTGAAGTTAATACATTGTGGGGCATTTTTCAGTGTTCAATAAATGATTAATTATTTATTGTGTTGTATTCTTACCTTGTAAATGTAATAAAGAGATTTAATCGAAACACTCAACCCTAGTATAAGATCTGTGCATAACTTGTCTTAATGTGTGTGATCCTTCGTAGCATAGAAAAAAAAATGAAACCATAGAATAAACTTAAACCTTGTACTCGATGATGCCTCCTAGGTTAGGTAAATAAAACCCCTAGTTGGAGTTTACCATCATAGTAATTATGTTTAGCGACATTGTCGTGAACCCATCTTTTAGGAATGACATGGTCCAACTTTATTCGGAGTATGTGGTTTCTTTCTAGTTATTGTAACTGCGAGGAGAATTTCCTCTCTTCAGGCCCAACACTGTGTTGAGTGGTCAAGACCACCTTGGAAGTCACCTTATGAGTCCTTGTTCGAAGCAATGACTATGTAGTGTAACATTACCATCTGTGGAGTAAGTAGAGCTAATAATCCCTTAGTATTCTTTTAGATTTCCAAGTCTTATGAGATTAAATCTAGAAATTAACTTCATCAGTGAATGAAGTCCCTATTGGATCCAGGAAACATAAATGGAGATTGTGAAATACTTGTTCTAGGTCTTAAAATATTGTTAATGAACTCCTTAGTTCCTTTTAGTTAAATGTGTTACCTTGGTTTCTATCAACATATCTCGGTGTCACTCAGATTTCACCCTAAAATCTGCGACTACCCTATTCGAAATTTTTTCATACTTTTAAAATAATGGGTCGTTTTGTTTTTTTATTACCTGTAAGTTCTTATATTGCGTCAAGATAATCCCAAAGAGCCATATTAGCCTTTTTCGCCAAATACCCAGATGCCCAAAATCGTTTTATTCTGTCGTCGGGATTTGTCTGCGGGAAATTTGTATTTAATTATTTTGAGCCCCGTATGAGGCTATTTGCACTCTGTTTTAACTCTATTATGAGTGAATATGTTATTATTCCTATGTGCCAGAAGGGTTTTAACTTGTACTTAAGTTTTGGGCTTTATTTGTAACTTTTGGCAATTTTTCGTGCTTTTGTGGTGTCCCGTTTTGTTTTCTGTGAAATTTCTCTGGAATAATTCGTTTGTCGGGTAAGCTCGATTTTTGGCCTGGAGCAGCTGGAAAACATATACGCACATTATGCCCGGAGGAAGTCGCCATCGAGGTCTGGATCACTGGGAAAAAGTGAAGTCGTGCACAGAAAAGCCCCTGCAGGGATGGGCACATTTTTGGAAAACAAAGGATTTAAGCTGCAAGGGGAAAAATATAAGCCGCAGGCAGGGTGGGAATTTTATACCTGCCTAGCAGGGTACTTTTTCCCGTGTTATAAAAGTCACTTAAGTGCTGAGTGGGAAAAATAGAGGTCACAGTGGTGGGAATTTATTACTCACCTTATAGGGTAAAAATTCCCATGATAAAATAGAAGCAATGTAGACATAGGAGACATAGATCTAGGCCTGGAACCTCTTGCCGATTTGATAGATAGATCTAGAGCGGGAAAGACTTCACTCATGTATGCAGTCAAAAGTAGTGGAATTATCCGAGCTGCAGCTTTTCCATGTACATCCCAATTGCCAGAGTTCGTGATGGAGTGTGCTAGATCTTATCATCCTTCATCCAGATCAGTGTGTGATGCTTCGGGAAAGACAATAATTCGTTTGGACGCAGAGTTCATCAATTATTGTTTGAAGATTCCAGTGCGAAAGGTGGTGACTTCTATTAGCATTCGGATGCTGACAGTAGATGGGATAAGCATAGAGCTAATTGCATTAGCATCATGAATAGCCGATACATGAAGAAGCCTAGATCTCCTTCAAAGTTCCCAAGAACTCTTCCACGGTCCAATTTGGTGCAGGAGGTAGATGATGTCGTCAAATTGCTATGCAGGATGAATGGTGAAGCGAATGCTTACACTTTCCGTACATGGATGTATGCTTTCATCAGGACCATTGAAATCAACAAGGTTGATTCTATAATCAATTGGTCGGAAATTATTAGCAACAACATCGGTGAGCAACTCCGGAATGTGAAGCGTACTTTCAGCTTCAAGATGACTTCATACTTGGTGTATGCTGCAGCTTCACAAGGCGTCTTTTCCAAGCTGGATAGATGTGGTGTTCTTTCCAAGGACCCCATTTTCGAGTGCTACCCGCAGCTTACTGCACCTACAGGCGAGAAAGACTTCAAAGTGATCAACGATGACTTCTTCTATGATTTCATCTGTAGGCTAGACAAAGACTTGAAGGCCAACAGGGTAAGCAAGGAAGCGTGGGAAGCCGTGTCCAAGATTGGAAGTCTATTCATTCAATTTGTAGATTTCACATACCTCAGGGTTACGGGATTTTCTGGAGAACCAACAAAGATGCCCAGGTATCCGAATGATAGATTGATCACCATGGAGCTGAGCAGGCAACTTGTGGAGTTACACGACCTTCAGTCAAAGTGGCACAAGTCTATGGGCTTCTTCCCAATCACTGTGGGATATTACAACTGCATTAGCATTCACAGAGCTCGAGGGATGGAAGCGCAAATGTTATCTCGGTATGAGCAAGAATTATTCCCTGCACGACTAAACTTCGATCCATTTGAAGTAGCCAGGAAGACAATCTCCCAATAGTACACACATGTGCCTTCATTAGAAGATTTCTGGATGAAGTGTAAAAGTGAGTACGAGGTTAGAAAGAAAGATTTCAGCAGGCTATCAGCAAAGCAAGTGTTTGACTTTGGACTAGCACGGATACCTGCGGATATTAAAGATGATGGGAATGTGGTACTTGACACTTACCATCAAATGGGAGGAGATAAAGCCATACTACAGAATAACATAGGAGGCTACAACACAATTGAAGAAAGGTCGAGAGCTGTGTTGGTGAATACTTCAAACTGGTTGTTGACGAAGGGATATTGCCTTGATGAAGCATTGATGAATCAAGTCACGGGAAACTTCGGTGCAGGAGATTCCCTCAAGCGAAAGCACGGAGGAGAAAGTAGCAGGAAAGTCGAGAAGTTGAAAGTACATAGAAGATCTCAATCCAAGGAGAGGATCACTTCTACGACCATGACTTTAACTCCGGTTTCTCCAGTACCCAATGCTTCACCAACTATTGCACCGCAGCAGCAGGATGCTTCCATGCCTCCACTAAATCCAGCGACATTCATCTTCTCCCCTCAGCCACTTCGTTCAGCACCTGTTCCAAACGATACGTTGAAGCTACAGATGGTGGAATTTGAAAGGGCTTTGTCCTTGGATGACTCAGAAGATGGCAGCCATAACACTGTGGCACTTTCTGACAGAGAGGATGCAGAGCGGGAGATGGTAGTGCACTCAGCGACTTCTCATTCTCCGAGAAGTAATTTCTCGGAATGGTTAGCTTTGTAATTTTTTCCAGAAGTGAGAATGGAGATGAACCTAGAGGAGCACGACTTGCAACTACTCCAGGATCTGAGCAGAAGAGACAGAAGGCATAAAGTTGCTAAAGCAAATTCTAGGTTGATCATCGAGAATTCGGGAGAGAAGTTTGCTGAGATATCAATTCCGGCAGAAGGAAAGATAGAAGAGGAGCTCGCGGCAAAAGATGTGACAGTGACCAAAGTACCACTCGGTCAAGCCACCACTGAAGGATTGAAGCAGGACACGCAGACATTGATAGATGCTTTATTCCTTAGGCTTGACAGTGAGAAGGCGGAGAAAGAAGAGTTGCAGGTAAAGTATGTCAATTATGTGAGATCATAGCCAAGGTCGCTAAACCTTCCATTCAACCCATTTCGAGAGGGGTGAGTGATCATCTTATGCAGGAAATGGAAGATGCAAGCAATCAAGTAAAGGCCATTGACGAATGGAAGGATTTGATTATTCGTCAAGCTTCTATACAACTTGGGGAAGTGCCAGCCCGCCTAAAGGTTATGAACGATGCAGCAAATCAACTAAAACAACTGATGGAAAACATAGAAGGCATGAATACAGTTGCAGAGAGTAACCTGAGTATTTTGGCTGAGATCAACAAGCTGCCGGGAGATGTATTGATTGCTGAAAAAATTGTACCAGACGGATCAGTCGAGAATGGGAAGCAAATGAGTTTACAATATCTTTCCGTTTGGAAATCTGCAGAGTTTTGTTGAAGAGGATGCAGGCACTTGAGAGTAGAACATCAGATTTACTAGACAGCGTCATTTCTTTCACTAAAGAGATAATGGACGGGAATGTCACTTCATACGTGCGGATCGTCTCAACTAAGGTGCCTAATTCCCTGGAAGATTCTCTTCTGATGGTACAAAAGAGAATTGATAAAGCTACCAAGTCTTTCACGATGAATTCTATCGGAGATGGTGGCACTGCGCAGTAAACATTGTAAGGTTTGGGCCGAGCTTGGAAGATGTGGAATCATGCATCAAAGTGTTGAATGAAGGGTTTCTGCGAATTCGGACGAGAGAAAGAAGCAAAGGCAAAATGTGATGGAAGAATATTGAATTATATGTTCGACAAGTATATCATATATCGAACAAGAAGATGTAGGCATTACAATGGCATGACTTCTTCTATTCTTTCTTCTTCTATGTTCTATGTTCCCGGATGAAATTGCAAAACTTATGAGTTATTGATTTTACAACCATTACTTGAAGTCATGTGGAACCATTCTATTAGTTAAGTGATACATGTGTCACTTAAGAAGAAGTTAGTTGAGGATGATTGCCAAATGTCATCTTTACTTGTTGTTCATGCTTTAGTTCAGTTTGAGTTTTCCATTTGTACTTTCCCTCCTACATTCTATAAGTAGGAGAAGAACCTCCGGGTTAATGATCAATCAGAATTTGTAAGTAGCAATCTTGTGTTCTAGACTTTGTGCTAGAACCCTGAGAGCAACTTGGAGCAAAGGAATACAAAGGAGCAGGTTTCCAGAGAACTTTGTGTCATGGTGTACTTTGTTTCTTGCTTTTAATCTTAGATCTCTTAGTAAACTTTGTGTTATTATAGATTTGGATCTAGAGATGCCTTTGTTTTATAATTATGTGTGTTCATATCTATTAAGTTTCTTCTATGTGCATGTAATTAGCTCTGCTATCTACTAATTGGGATGCACATCTTCCCCATTTCTTCTCTGTATTTCCTTTACTTCCTTCTTCTATAATTTTCCTTTCTTAAAAATTTGCTTACTTGTTGTAGAACTTCTTAGTTATGGTTCATGAACTAAGTGGTTAAAGTAAAACCCCTGATAGGTAATAACACATTTTTATTGACAAATATGACATGGGAGCCTCACCGGTTAAATGAGGGAGATTTATCTCATGATCGCCTAGGTTTGATGCTATGCGAAAATCTAGCCAACAATATCACCTTGGTCTTTTCTTGAAGGTGGTTTAGCATAAATATTTCCTCTTTCCTTAAGCTCGTATATAGTCCCGGTGTAGATCATTAGGTGCATTTGGAATTAAACCAAACCTCAATTGATTAGGAGGTTAACTTGGGATTCGTGTGTAGTTATAATTCTTCCAATCATATACTTATTCAAAATGGTAAATAAGTACTTTCATAACTCTTTATGTTATAAAGTGACACCAAAAAAAAAGAGACCTAGCAAACATTGTAAATGAAATGAGAAACAATAGTATGTGTGATAATGGTTTAGGAACAAAAATTCACTTGAAGTCCTTATGGATGATTTAGGCATTGAATTTTTGTTAATAATGGATACAAATTGATTCTTGGTGGGACTAGGCCTTTGAGCCAATTTAGAGTCCACTAAAAATAAGATACAAAAAAATTTATTTCTTATAAATGCTTAACTAAATCAAACTAAATTTGATACTAAAATAACCATAGTACGAAAACAAATGTGCTTCGAATGGAAGGAAGTTTATAGGAAAGAGAAACTTGAACCTTCACCTCCTTTGATGTGTATTATTTTCCCTCGACAACTTCTAGTTGGTCCCCTTGCATAATGAGGGTAAAATTAAATGTCAACTAAACATATTTTGAGAAACAAACCTTTAGCATAAGAACGAGAGAATTAGGAACTTTGTATGTAATTGGAAATATGGAATTTAATTATGTAAGTTATGGAGATTTTCATAAGGGATAAAGAGAAAACTTAAATGGTCGAACAATAAGTTGAATGTGAAATGAATTGAAGAATCTGTATGTGGAAAATGGACAAAATTATCCTTGCATAATAATATTCTGGAATGCTAATCGTAATTAAGAGGTAATCATGGTAATGATGTGTGTGGGCTTGTCAATCCTTGGGTCCATTTTTTGTTTGTTGGGTCATTGCTAGCATTCATTCATTGGGGAAAGTGTGGCATCGACATGTATATGGTGTTTTCATGTGTCTATGTGACTAGATGACTTATGTAAGTGTAGTATGCGTTGTCGAGATTCTATATTTGGAGCCCTTGCGGTGTTGTGTAGTGATAAATGTAAGTTAAAAAAATATATCCCGGTGTTTTACTATTATTTTTCTCGTGTGGAAAATGTGGGCATTACAACTCAATAAACATATACATACACATCCATAAAAGCCGAAGTTAAATTAATAATTAACAAGGCCATGCTATGGCAAATACCTTGCCGAAGGTAATATTTTGTGGTAAGTGGTGAGGATGATTACTAGATATAGAAGATTTTAAACCAAAGGGATAAGGGTAAATTATATAAATTATTTTGTAAAATTATTTGATTTTTAATTTTTTGGGGATAGAAATGGTGTAATGTATCGTGACAATAGAATCCAAATGAATAGAATTAACTTTGTTGTGGTAGGAATGAACACTAGACCAAATTTCAATTTAAAAATACATTGGAAAATGGGGTTTATGTTGAGGAACACACTATCATTTTGTTCAAGAAAAAATAAGAGACTTAGCAATCCTTATGTCTCAATGATATTTTCCTAAATTTTTTTATGGTTGTAATAAACTTTTTAATATTGGAAGATGCCATTCAATTTTAAATCTTGAATATATCATTGATATGAAGCAAAATATTGTGTTTCACCGTGTAATTACAATCGACTTTCATATCATGCAAATGTGAACATAAACTTACCTATAATGATAACATTCCAAAAATGAAGTAATTAAATAGTGTATAAGAATGTGTAGTTATTGTTTACATAATATAAATATTTCAAGTTAAATTCTAATTTAACAAATAACATGTTTTGTTTTGAGAAATATTTGTAAAATGAAATCCATCATTTTTTCAAGAATATATCTATATTTTGATATTTTGTTTGAAATTTAATGAAATTAGAGAAAATAATTTCGATATAGACATTAGATTAAAGAATAAAAATCAATATAATTACATGATTTTGAAAAAGAGTGCTACCTTGGCCTTAATTTATTGATAACAAGAAAACTTCCTCATTTACCAAAAGAAAAATAATGATTCTTTGTTCCATGAAAAATAAGAACACATTCTTTTCTCAATTGAACATGTAATACTACCAAATTCCTCGCAAGTTAAAGACAAACATGAAACATAATTGGTATGCATAATGAAATTTAAAATACTATTAAAAATTCTAATAGATCCATAATAGTAGTTATTGATGTGTATGGCGTGTTAGTGGAGTAAAATTGCAAGTGCTGCTACATAGTCGATATATTTATAAGTATTGAAATATTGTCATATATCAACCCCAAACCATGACCTCATATATTTTTTTGACACATTTTTGTTGTCAGGTGTCCAGATCTGATTTATTACAAGTATTCCATTGTAAAATAATCGTAACTTTTTGCTACTTAACCACAAAACCACATGCAGGACCTTGGTTTAAACTTGAATATGGAAAATTCTAGAAATAGACAAAAAGGAAGGAAAATTTAAAAGGCATATATGATGGTAATATATTGATAGTATTGATTTGAAGTTGTGTTTTTGTGTGACAGGGGAAAAAGCTTCTATGGAGAAATTGGGTATTTCTGTTTACATTGGTTATAATTAACATGATACTTTTTCTCACTATTTATCACACCCATGAGGAGGGCACAAATATAAGACTGGTATTAACTATCTTAGCGTGGCAAGATAAGGGCATGAAGCATTTCAAATTCCATTCCTTTCTCTCCCATCCCAGACTTGCTAAGCAACGTATGGAAATATTAGTATGCATTTTAAATCCTAATTGAATAAGATTTAAATGGAAGATAATGGGACATTAAAATTTATTTTAAAAATTTAGAAAAAATAATTAAGAGATACACATGTGAAACTATTGTCAACAGAGGAACACAAATTTTAACCAAAGGTATTAACATCCTACAAAACTTAAGACTTCGGCACGTGAAGTTCCCTTACTTGTGTTTAAGCATTACCATAGTCAATTCCGAGAAAGTATGGCTTTTGTAAGGAAAACCATGCATCTTTTACAATAGATTCATGAACTTCTTAAGTTTTCACAGGGCAAATGAGGTTTTTCTGAGGAAAGAAACACTTGCGTTTTTAACCTCAACACATTGTATAAATGAAATAGCCTCAACTTACACAGATAGCAATACATATTCCACTAACTTAAATTGGGTTATCATTGATATGCTTAGTAATATATCGAGATTGAACAACACCAATTAGCTACAAAAATAACTACAAATATAATAAAAAAATTGCCATTAAAAATAGAATATTTATAAATATTATTTAAAGACATAATAAAATTATAAGAATATTTTACTAATTTTAATATTAAACTTTTTAAAATATCAAATCTCGTAACAACCTACTTTGTACGAATATAAAAATTATTATTCAACCATCTATGAAATGTAATTAAATATAATTAAAAAATATATATTATATAAAAATGCTTCTTTCTTAAAAATCATGAGAAACAATTAAACATTTTTAGTGTTCCGTAGTAATCCCATCATGGCTCTGCCGATATTTTATAAAAATATCTTACTATAAAATGCAAAATATAAAATATATATTTTCATATTAAATAAAATACATAAACAATCTTTAGATTCGGATTCGGATAAGACAACCCTACTAAAAACACAGTCTATTGAATCTTAAGAGAAGATAAACATGGGTAACATGGTGGCCCATAATTCTCCTTTCCTTACTATGGCGGTAGCACCAAACCGAACACCCAAGAACAACCACCAAGAACACAACGAACCCCAAAGGTGGGGGCCGACTACGTTTTAGCAAATGTTAGATGCATAATAATAAAGTTAAAAATTAAATTATATTTTACACAAAAATTAATATCATCTTTGTTTCAATCTCTAAAATTTAACAATCATCCAACAAATTTTACAAATCTCAAAACACTTTCTTTCATAAATTCTCCTAAAATTTAATTACAATATCCATACAAAAATTGCAATTTGTTGTGTAGATAATTTACACAAATCTTAGATAGAAGAAATTAAATAGCAATTAACTACCTTCTGTATTTAGTAATTTTTATATTAA
The DNA here is from genome assembly GCA_018340775.1 of Taxus wallichiana var. yunnanensis. Lineage (NCBI taxonomy): Eukaryota > Viridiplantae > Streptophyta > Pinopsida > Cupressales > Taxaceae > Taxus > Taxus wallichiana. The sequence goes on from CM031244.1 coordinate 516,918,642, forward strand.
TTCAAACAACCTATGTAAATCAGAACATGATAAAATGGTAGGGAAGAAGATTGATAGAGGAAAGCAATCTGCTAGATTAAAATTCAAATCTCGATTCCTCCTATCTATTGTAATCGCTCTCTTCTGCACATATAAAATATCCCTCTTGTAAAAAGGCAACTGTTATGTTACATTGAAAATATTAGTTTAAAATGAGAGGATATTCGTCGACTTTGAAATTCTTCCCAAACCATAACATACTTGAACGATATGTACGGTAACCGAAAAAAATTCCTTCCCAAACCATTAGAAGGCCCATCAGAAAATGAAATCTGTTATAAAAAAACCCCAGTTTTTCTTCTGAATCAAGAAGCCTCTCCTCTAATAAGGTTGTGAATACCAATATTGTCATGCCCTCTTAAATATACAACTATTTCATCGCCATTATCTATAGAAGCTCAACACTACAACAAGATTTTATTGATTAGCAAGGGTGCCGCACTGCACACACATGGGTAGATAGATTGTAATAAAGTCTTCTCAACCTCGAAAATTGCCACAAATAAATTTTTGAGCAAAATTTTGCGGGGAGAGAGACATTGACTACCATGAAAACAAAAAAACAAGCCAGGAAAAATATGGGCCACTTTACATGAGGGAAATTTATATCGGCCCTGCCATCATCACTTACCTCACCATTTGTGTTATTTTTTAGAAACTTACCTTATACACCCAAAGTGGCAGCAACAGCTAAACATATAAAGAAGTGAAGATGAAGAATTGTTTTGTGTAGCCAAAATGATGTTGTGGCCAAATGTCGTAGCCCAATTAACAAGTGACATGCCCCGATCAGTTGGATAAGACCCTACAATGTTCTACTTGCTTTCACTATAGTTATACTCTATTAATCCTACAATAGCAAAACAAAACACGTTTTCAAATTCACTTACAATATGCCCGGTGTTGCATATGTCCTCCATAGTTATCCGTGTTCATGTGCGGGAATCGAACATTGTATGTTGGCACCATAAAAGTTTCTCACAAAAACTTTCCCTTAGCAAAAGCTTCTTCAAGAATCGTCCATGGCGGTCGCCTATCATGGAGAGAACTACAGCGTTGCGGAGGAGTTCCAAACTTGTTACACCCTCCCGCATCATAGATCAGGTCCTCCTCGGCATCGGCTTGAGATGAATTGGTCTTGCCATCTAGAACATTTTGGTGCCACTGACGCCATTTACATGAAGAAAAATCATACAAGCATACTTTAAAATGAATGAATGTGTTCTTCTCTATGCAAAGACGATATCAAATGAATATAAAAATTCATGATGAAAGGTTAAAAGGAAAGCTAAAAAAATCTTTGTAAATATCTCAAAGCTACCTAGCTATTTAGGAACTTTCGGTTGTGTGCATACCATTTTTTTAAGAGTCCCAAGTTGCTTTTGGAAAAAATAGTATCTGTAATTGTGGTGTATCAAACACTATGAACATATTCTCAAAAAGTAACTCCAAGTACTTTCATTGGTTTGTTTCCCGGACAATATAAGGTCAAACTAGTAATCACTTGTCATGAGAGTAACTCTTCTAGGATCAAAACCTGGACTTGGCAAATGAGATGCTCAATGACCTAGATCAAAACATGCACAGATATTTCAATAATAACAATGTACATATTTACATTTATGAGAGATGAAAACAAAGAAAACCGAACTCGTGAAAAGAATAATAAAAAATATTCAAAACTATTTACAAAACAAACTTACAAATTTGCAAACGAGAAATTATTTTGTGCCATGATTTTTCATAATGAACTCTTTTTGTAATTTGGATTTCAAAGCACATTACAATTTCATGTAGCATTAGATGAAAATGGTGTCTTATTTGTGATGGAACATAAAGAGAAGGATATGAATAGATGTGTGAAAAAGTAAGTTGTCATGTCTCAAAATCAACACAATTTATATGGTTACAAGTGAAAAAAATTAATTTCTTTCATCAAAACTATAGTCCAAAGGAAAAATATTGGAATATTCCACAATAAAAAGGTAGAAAAATATTCCTACAAAAATTGATGTAAAACTTTACAAAAAAGAAAAAATATTACACATGGCATATTTCTCAGTAATCGATAATTTTTTTTTAACAAAAATTAATGCAAATGATGATGACAATTATGATGAAGACAATATAATGGTTTGGGCTATGTAATAAACGTATATAAAGTACCCCAAATTAAACGTTTACACATAACTTCATACACCCGTGTCTTATAAATCTCTCGAGGGTTTTTTTTTGGTAAATTGTATCTTATGATTTGAAACGCGTATTTGTCAATTCCCATGTTTTGTGGAGTATCTATATATATATATATATATAGAGAGAGAGAGAGAGAAGAAAACGCACGATAAAATATTTAGAAACTCGGACCACCGAAACAATGACACCATTTTCAACAAAATTTGAACCGTATATAACTAATAGTAATGAGATGAAGTTACGTTGAATGTTTTGTATAAATATAACCCTTTGGGTGTTTGTACGAGATACATTTAAGCCGAGGGTGACCCCTGGAAAAACTTACATGCTTCGCATAATTGGAACCTACACGAATGCCACATTTCTCATATCCACACGCCCTTATGCCATAGGCATAGGAACATTCAACAATTCAAATACCTAGAATGTTGTTGACCCGGACAATTGGCCAACCAAAAAATAAATAAACTGTTTAAAATAGCCGAAAAAAGAGAAAATGCTAAAAAAACTGTTAAAAACGTGAAAACATCTAGCAGTACCGTCAAACCGTCAAATTTAACTCAGTCGCACAAACGTCCGAAAGGCTTTTCTCATAGGGGAACGCCTTCGACGTAATAATGACATCCATGAGGTAGTTTACCAAAATATTTTTTTTGACTTCTATGTACATTTAAATGTTCTATATACATGTCTATCATATAAGTCACGACCACAATGCACAAAGATTCACTTTTAACTCATCTTAGATGGATATCAAAACTATTTTCTAAATCCCTAAGATTGGGTTCCTTCCCATACCACAAACACAACAACACTCGATGAATTCAATAACAACATGCAATCATTATCATACACCTTAGTTTCATTTAGGCTTATAATTCACCATATTGAAAGATCTTATGCATAATAAAATAACTATAATCTCAAACTACAAGAGCATATCAAAGTGTAACCATTATATTGGCATACTTGTATTTCAAAGGCCAATGTCAAGAAAAGCGAGTCATGCTTGCAACACCCGCGAGTCGACGCCGCATGCAACTTAACTCTGAAAGATTCCTTTACGTGTTGCTCCTTAGCATGCATGCGCATGTGTATCCATCCTCCCTCAGTTATATATACAATGCTTGGTTGAAGCCGACTTAGGACATTTATAGTGATATAGTCAGCAGTGGTGAAGAATGAAGAAGTAATTGGTGTTGAAATTATTAGCAGTGGCCCTCGTAATCGTCATCTCTTGGGCCCCTTTCACATTGGCAGGGTGTGATGAGAATGAGAATGTGGTCGAGAAGCAGAGGCGAGAGCAATCATGTGCGATGCCCGCAGACTTTACGAGTGCAAGAAATTTGTGAGAGGAGGAGATGAATACAAGGAGGAGGGGGAGGGGAGGCCATCTTCGATGTGCTACCAAGAGTTGAGAAGAATGCCTCAACGATGCCGCTGCGACGCCATTCAACGAATGTTCGACCAAGCTCAGAGCGAAGGAGAAGACAATAATCAATGAGGAAGAAGACATGGAGAAGATTAGATGGAATTACAGAGAGCAAGACAACTCCCTCAACGTTGCAACATCTCACCCTCCCGCTGCGACATTCAACAATGCACAGCACAAGTAGAAGCACGTAAGACTCCTTAACCTGCATTCTCTACAATTTTAGTACAAGATTCATTAAATTTATTCACGTTGTTTGTGTTGGGTGCAGGCATTTTCATGCCGGGGAACATCTGAAACACAATAAGAGATATAAATAAATAAAGCAGTGTTAGCATGACATAGCACATCATCGTGTGACTAAATCCGAAACAAGACTGGCTTTTTCTATTACTATGTAAATCGCCCCTGGCTTCAATTATAAATAAATATTTCAAGCTAATTATCATGACGTGTTTCTACACACCAAATCATGAATGTATATGAAGATTCTATATATTAAAACTGTCAAGTGACAATCTGCCGCCATTATGCGGCGGAGTAGCCCCGCTGTCTGAATCTGAAGCCGCACTTTTCGTCACCTGGGTAGATCTCGGCATGGCTGGAAGATGAACCGCCTTTGTTTCACAATAATATGAAAAATGCAGTCCTCTCAGAAGCCACATATCCGCTATTTCTTTATTGCTTGGTTAAGAGAGAACGGTAGTGCATTCCTCCTCTGAGTCCTACACAACCGTGTCGAATGCTACCCAAACTATTGTCCGCCATTTTTTCAAAAACTGTTAAAAATGTGAAAACGGTTAGATGGCCGTCAAACCAAACCGCAACTTTAATACAATTGCGAAAACATCCGAGAGGTCCTTTACCATAGGGGGAACGCCTTCGGCATAATGAGGAAGTCATATGTGCATGTTTAGTCGATAATATATTATTTAGATTTTGTAAAGTGGCCGAGCCTCTAGATATTTGATTGAAAGTTAGCTTTTCTTATAAAACCTCAAGGAATCATATTAAAAAGATAAAATTTTGGACCATCCGGATATTAAAGTTAGGTCCCTGCGTATCTCTCAAAAGGTGGTTTATTTTAACCCCGCCCCCAATATGTGATTTCATTGTTAGGCCTCGACTACCATTGCATTTGAGACCGCTCGCTTTTGGGCTGCTCCAAGCCAACACCAACACAACCCACTATTTCGAAGTCTAAAGTGACCCTCCAGGTTGATGGTTGAACTGTGGTTGGATCTAAGAAGATCTCGGGGTAAAACCTTCTATTGAAGTTCCACCTCCCTCTTCTTCCCCTCTGTCATCCAGGGATAAGCCAAGAGTGGTGCCACCCAACCCTCTTTCCTGTCATGGAATGTTCGGGGTCTGACAGAGCCCTTACAAAAATTATCTGTTCATTTAGTTTTCGAATTAATTAACAATTTAGATGCGATTTGTTTATAGGAAATCAAGATTTCTAGTTTTTTACTTTAGAATACTCTAACTTGCATTGCTCCAGATTTTATGTATTTCCGCACACAACATATTGAAGGCATAGGTGGTGCTAGCATTTCCATCATGCTGAAATTGTGTGGGCGATTATGAGTAGTAATGACCTTTCTTTTGGTATTCTCAATATTTTCGCCTCTAATTATGGTCCCAAAAGAACTTTATTATGGAAATGGTTATGTGACAACTTACCATTTTCTTATTGGTTTGTGTGTGGCGACTTTAATACGGTGAAGTACCTCGATGATAAATGTGGCGCCCTTCCAATGCGTTGGTGTATTGGTGCACGTGTGGCTTGGTATTATTTTAAAATTTTTGGGCCTTTCCGATCCTTTTCTCGGATGGAGACAAACTTTAAAGACCAAACATGGTTCACTTGGACCAATCTTCAAGAAGGGTGTGATCGGATTTTAAAGCAACTCAACCGTGCACTTCTTTCACAACAACCTTATATGGATTTTGACACGCAAGTATCCTTCGTTATCAAGGTATGGTCATAAGTGCTTTTGTCACACCAACATCCGATCACATTTAAGGTTGTTTGGTAGGGGGCCCTCCCAAGGTGCCCAAAAATAAATTTTATCTTAATGTTTATCTGTTGAGTCATCCTAGAGTGGTCCCGCTCATTGCCAAAATTTAGAACATGGCACCACGTCCACCTTTTGTTGTCATTTGGATTTCTTGGTGGGAGTTGGCAATTCACCGCACCACCAAGTTTCTCTTTCGGTTCGGTAAATAGGTGGCCTGAGTTCTTAGGCGGTCTGATTCGGTTCTGCACAAAAAAATTAGAATTATCTCTCTCATTCTTGAGTCCAATCCTTTCAAATCTCATCTTCAGTTCCAGTGTTTGGTATTTAGCAGAAGCTCAAACTTATTGAATCTCATTTGGCCCGTGGTCTGCAAATCCATTGAGACTTCACTAGCTTGGATGACAGATAAAGCCTCTAAAGGATTTTTCAAATACCTTTGAGCTAAGCATACTCGTCATCATATCAAAGCTATTTATGATTCTCACCAATGGCTTACTGAGCTCCCAAAGATCACTGATGCTTTTTTCAAGCACTATTGTCTGGTTTTTCAAGCTTAGGAGGATTCAATTAAGCTTATTCTTGCTCTGTAGAAATGTATTGATTTGGTGCCTAATAAACTTTTTCCCAAAGATCGTGCTCATTGCAACACCTCTCTCACTTTAGAGGAACTCCATATAGCCTTGCTCTGTCTTGTGGATGACAAGTCTCTAGGTTTGGATGGTTTCCCAAGCAAGTTTTACAAAGCGATATGGTCTTTTGTGGGACATGATTTGGTTCGGGTTTATAATAAAGCTTTCATAACTCTCTCTCTTGGGTGTTTCATCAATCAAGGAAACGTCAAGTTCATTCCCAAAGTTTATGACTGTTATGGCAAATAACAGCTTTCATACTTAGTAAAAACCTAGATAATGTAATTTTTGTAGAGGAATGACAATGCTAGAAGTTTTATTGGCTTTATTTACCGTAGTTGATTAGATAACATCAATTCTTTAGTTAAGGATTTTCATAAGAAAATGTTGGATTTTTTTCATGCACCCATGTCCCATATCTTATGTCTTATACACCCATGAGTCCAAGGGTTAAATTTGACGCCCACCTATGACTGTCAAACAATTTTAAGGTGACAGTAATTTTTCAATATTGCCCTTCAAAAACACAAAATAATGTTATTTTCACTAATTAGTCTATATTTATTATATCTTTTATAATATAAATTTACATATTGTTTAATAATATTTATACAAATCTATATAAAAACTGATGGTCACGTTTTAAATATGGAAGTTGCATGTGATGGTTAGATAAGATATTTACAAGTATTTTACGTCTCAAATCACAAAAAATGTCTAAATGGCCAGAAAGCTAAATCAAGTATTAATGTGCTTTTGTGAGAGAGAAAGCTAAATCAAGTGAGAGCGAGGAAGAATGAAGAAGACTTGTAGTTGAGATGGTGCAAGTGCACGAGATTATATAGTGGGGAGATGATGAGATGATGAGATGGCGAGTGGGGAGGGGAGTACTCCTAACTCGCCGCGTTGGCCATTTCGACGGTATACAATTTCCGGGAAATGACCAAAAGATTGTAGAAACTTTCCGTTAGTTGAACTAGGCTCGATACACATGCGAATTGTTTTTAAATCTAGATTTAATACAAGGGTCGGTTGACAAAAATCTGGGGAGTCACTTACTTTGAGCAATTAGTTGGTACTTGGAAAGAATGACGTGTTAAAATTTACAATCACTTGAAAAATTTGGGCTTTTGAGGCACGGTACCAAACACATAAAATCTATATTTATTTACTGATCCTAAATGAATAATCTACTTAAAAGATGAAGAAGATACATGATATGGGAGACATTCCCTTTACTATATACATATGTTTGAAATTTATAAACTAGCAATTACACGTGAGGTGTGTGATGTTGACGTCGAAAGTGAAATATTGGTGAGTGGAAAAGGAAATTGAAACACACAACAAAGCATTATGATATTTATAATTGGAAAATGAGAAACATAATGGAGTAGTGGAAACTGGAGTAGTATAAAAGATTTAGATTCCAGAAGAGGTGGAGTAGCTTGAAAGGGAAGGGTTGTTGGGGATTAAGAGGGGAGTGTTAAGGACATAGAACGAATATGAGATTTGTCTTACTTCTGAATGCGAAGAGGCGCCTACGAATTTTTTTCATAACGTTTGAATGAAAAGGGGTGAGATCCAAAGGATGGATAAGGAGGGAACTCTTGATATAGCTATGAAGGTAAGTACCTTTCTTTCCATGTTCCCGATGTCATCAATAGTGACTCTCTATAAAGGAAGTCTTTGAGATTTGTAGATTGAAAATTCCCAAGCCATGTTAAGTGGTAATTGCCTTGGCTACCTCTGAAATAGGTGGAATCGGGACATGGGAAGGGTTTTTACCATCCCATTAGGGCCCCATGTCTATCGATCAAATTTGATGATGAAAAATAAAGGAACATCAGACAAATCAGAGGTATTGTTGTTAACAAAGTCAATGATAGAGCCAATAGCACATTTTACAAGACATGCTTCAACCCACAAATTTACAGAAAGTATGATTTTCTAGTTGACGTAGAGAAAATATTTGTGTTGTAACTGATCATATTTATCCTATCTTGAGTCAATATGTTTGGTGTTTTGAGCAATGGATCTGACAACGAGAGAGCTAAGAGATTTAAAAATTTGAATAGTCTGGAGGCATCTTAGAAATCAAGGTGATGTCAATGAAAGCTTGAAAAGAAAACTCGCATATTTTGGTTTAATCTTGAAGTCAACATATGTTGAAAAATGCAATTTTGCATTGAGGGTTCATTATGTTGTTAATTTAATGGTCATTTATGATTATGGTTTATCTGTAGCTTTTAAGAATGCAATTAAGGTCCCCCCTTATAAAAATTCCTATTGATTCGTGGAAAAGGTGTGGGACATGATGAAAGAAGTATTGAGTATCATGAGTCAACAAAGTAGGAAAAAAATTTGACCCTTTGAATGACGGTGCAATGCATTAATTTTAACCCATATGAAGGGGTTACTTAGTGTATTTCATTAAATCATCTATAAGATGTATGGCACCATAAAAATGTTCATACGCAGTTGAATGTAATGGAATATTTTGAAATAAAAAATAGAAAAGGCGGCTTTATGATTTTGATAGGAAATTGTTCATGGGGATGATGGCTCATTCTTAAATTGATCACGAGATGGGGAAACTCTTTTCCTTTCGCTACGAGCAGGGGCCACCATTTCTGAATTACGTCTAGGTGGTGCTAAGCAGGGAGAAGGAGCCCGACGTGGGGATCCAGTTGTTGCGTTAACTTCTTTTTACTCATGAATTTTTCATCACGAATAAGTACACCATTTTCATGCAAATCATGGTGAGGATGTTATACATGATTGAAAACATCAACATATTCAACAATATTGGTTCGAGGATTTACACAAAAATTAAACTGTACATTGATGTAACTCGAACACATGACCTGTAGAAAGGTGTCGTAAGTAAATGTAGACAAAGGGATTTAATTGAAGTCGTCGATACGGTCTACTCAAAGGGATGACAGAGATTTTCCCACATTGTTACAGATGTCATACACCCTCTGAATTTTTACCTTAGTAAACACCTTCGATGTAATAATATTTTAGATTTGACCATATGCGTAATTTACAAAATATTACATGGCTCAGAGTACTCCACACCCAATTATGTTCACTACACGTGTACATACATATTTGTTGTTTCAAATGAATATGTAAAGCCATGCAAATATGATATCACTTTTCTAAGTTGAAATTACAATCAATCATACGCACCTTCACTATCCGATCACAAAAATATTTTATTTTTTTTCTTGGAAAATCCTTTGAAATCAAAAATCCATGTTATCTCTGGTGACGAATCCCTTGTTAATACATTTAATAGAATGGATGACTAAAATTTAAATGCATGGAAAATGCATCTCATTAGATTCTGCTAGAACGTTTCTTCAAATATTTTTAGAAAACAATAAAAAACACAAATAATGTATGTTTTTCCACAACCTAGCTATTTTTTATCGCTTAGGGTTGTTTTACACAAAAAAATCTTTGTCAATTGACAGTGATGCATCACTAATTGTTGTTTCTTCAGTTTGTAGTCTAGAGACGATGGAAATGATGAAGGTGAATAATATTTCTGCATAGTGTCTTAAGGAAAATCCCTTTCATCAGATCAAATTAAATTAATGTTATAGTGTTGATGCACATATGTAAATCTAGGCCATTCAAGGGGGAAGCCTCAACCCAACATTGAAATCCTTCGACGTAATCAAGTAGCATAATTTCTTTAAGATCATAGCTCCTCTTTTTTGTTGAATTGACGACACTTACATTTAGCAACAAAATTAACTGGTTATATAGTCTTTCACACTACAACAAGAATACCACCAATGCATGTTTGTCAGCTATGTGGAAACCCTAGCCATATTGGGTGCCACAATGCAACATGTAGAAAAGTAGTTTAACAATACATGTTCCATTTCCATTTGACAGATGAAGACAGTCAGACACACATTCCATTGTTTATTTTGCAACATATTCTTCAACTCTTCCTACTGAAAATTAGAGCATTCTATTGTTAGCATCCTAGTAAAATGGTGACATCAATTGAAGTTGTTTATTGAATCGAGACATATAATGTTCGAATAGATACTGCAAGAGCCAAAGAAAATGCAAAGGCTTCTAATCAAAAAAGGAAAACAACAATATATGTATTGTATAGAAGGTTGAGAAACTGATGCCAAAATAAAATGATTCATAACTTGGATGGATATTCAACTTCAAAATCAGCTAACATGGAATTATCTGAAACAACCCCAGTCCTTCAACACTGGTCAATGTGAATGCACTGGGAGTTTACTTTCATCCAAAATCTCTAAATCCACAGGTGGAGCTGATGAAAGCGATTAATCTTCAAATTGAAATATACATATTTACTTTTTTCTGCCATAGATTTTCCTACATGTTTCTTGCGGTGTCAATAAAGAATTTCACCAATTTGACTATTGTTAAGTGATGTTAATCTGTTGTTGATTAGTGCATGCCTGGAATTCATAGTGTCTTTGTTTCCTTGCTAAGAATTATATGTATTAATTGGTTCATAATTCATCTTTTAACAAAAGCAACACTGTAGTGTTTGGTTGAGGAATTCAACAAATTCACCATGTAAAGTGTTTTTAACACTGCACTTGTTTTTAAACACAAGGCTATAAACCCATGTATGTTTACAGTCAAATTCAATGATAGCAAGTAGTAGGTCTTTTCGGAATACGTCAAAGATGTCTATTAAAGAAAGCATGGATCCATATCGTTTCGCAAACAAATGGAAGTTGAAAGTGTAGGAGATGATGAAGGAGATGGAGATATAGGTAACAACGAGGATGTTATAACATGTGTAGAGGGTATCTCATTTTAGGTTTAGCCTAAAGCCTTTGGTCTTTATTGTGTCCTTGATGAAATGATTTTTCCCCACCTAGGCATTATAACTACTTGTAATCTAACAGAAGAACCTACAAAAGTTATTGGACCACTGAACAATGGGTGTAAGCTAAATCCATTGGCAAAAGGGTATAGTGACGTGGGTGGGGTGGACTATTTATCGGTGTTGGTGTTGCTGGTAGAACGTAAAAGAATATTTGTTTTTGTCTTATGCTTAGAAAATTGAAATCATCAAAAAATTGTAGCATGTTTACAGTTGATCTCAAAATATGATAAGGAAAATTATGGGAAAGCATAAATATTAGCGAGCAAGCTTGTAATTCAGTGAAAATGACAACCAAATTACATCATTCACAGGATAATTTTACATTACAATATGCTTTGAAATTTAGGATGATGACACACAATCAACTAAAAGTGAAATTCAAGAAAGTTGTCATCCAAAATTAGCTCAATACATGATTATTAGTAACTGTCTTTTTTTATGCATTCACATATATTTTTTCGCACATAAAGCTTAGTATTGGTATTTATTTTACATCACAAGTGGGATATTGTTTCTTTTCTACAATTGTGAGTTGCACTTTACATTTATCTTTCAACGGTAGTATTGCTCATAAGCCAAGTGTTGCGTACAATGTGATAGGTATCTTCGACAACGATGGTGGTCTGTGTTAATATTTGAGCCGTTATTAGAGCAACAACAATCATCATAGGACTAGTGAGCAATAAAACATTATAATTCTAAAAATAAACTATAGCACGAGCATTCATCGTATTAGTAGCTAAGTAACCACGTGAAATCAATGTATAACAAATGCAACCAATACAATAGGTGTGAACACTATCTATTGGGAAACAGAACAGGCAAAGACATTGCAGATACGTGTAATGAAACACACACAATGAGAACATGAGCTCGCATGTTGGTCGCAATAGTAAACAATTAGGATGCAATGAAAAAGTGTTTACGCAGATTGCCATTTTTTTGTTGGCTGGAATAATAATATTAGGAAACAAGGCATTTTGTGAAGGCATATTCAGTTACTTTAAAAGCGGTAAATTGGGTTAACAATACACTTTAGTAAAAGATTATAATAGTGTTGACAATATAAGTAAACAATAATGAGTAAATGGATCAAAGATAAAATAGTAAATGTATATGTACACTTTATTACATTTTGTTTTTACGGTGTAATACATTGAAATGGAGGTTATGAGTGTGTGTTTACATATGAATGGGTTGTAATACAATAACCTTTTTATTAACTCAAATATCCATCTAGACTACGAAAATAGACCCCAAAATATTGACCTTGGTTTCTAACCAATGATATTCACATACAAAAGTTATTTAAAAGAAATATCAAACAAAAGATGTTTTGTTGCATGTGGCTACTAGATTAGTCAGTGAAATCCCAAATTGTTTTTTTTAGAGAAACAAATGTTGAAGTGATACCACAAGTTAGAAACCAAGTTCAATATTAAATGAATTGATTTGGGGGCGTATTTTTATAATCTATTTAAAAGTTTGAGTTAATATGTGCCAATAACACCTAATAATTTATACTAGTGAAATAAACAAGTATTCAACTTATGCAATTTAAGTGGGAGAAATGATAGGAGAAACATATTTATTTTTAAACTTTACCATTTCAAAAGGAAAAATGACTTATTAAAAACAAAATTTACATTTTTAACACTTTCTAAGTCAAATTTATGTTAGGTGTTTTGAACCCCTCTATAGTTGATATGTTTTTATGCTAATTTAATATTTTAAACTTTGTTTTAATATTAATTTATGTGAACCAATTTAAATCCTTTTATGATTAAATCTTTGACGTCATTAGCATCCCACGTGGCTTTCAGGATAATATTCAATTTTTCTCCATTCGATCTAAATTATTGAAATTTGGATACATTTCATACGGTCTTATTCTTGCATAATGGTCATAACTGACAAGAAGTATCGGTGGCTGTTATTTTATGACACACTCGTTTGGCATTACGGGGTTTATATCGAACACCCAAACGTTTCCCTACGGTTTTATATATAGCTGCTGATTATTTTTCTCACGGATTCAACAGTTGGAATTTGGCAAGAAATCCGTAGCCTGAACATCATATTTAAATTACGAAATCAGGGAATATCTTTCTCACCTGAACTTTACATGATGAAAATCATATACACAAAAAGCATATGTATCTCAGTCAAAAACTTGCAAGGCAACATATAAAATACACCTTCCGCTACAGGGGCTCAATAAAACAAAAAAAATAGCGACATTCCCTCCTTAGTGCGGAAAAGGCAGCGAAGGAAAATGGGTACAAATAAACACCATTTCTGTAAAGATAGGTCAGGAATTACAGCGCACAGGTCACTAAAGCGAGGAGAGTAAATCGATGGTGCTAACAGCAGCAGCAGGCAACTAAGGAGAATGGTGGCGTGATAGGTAAGTAACCAATGCAAAACAAGAACCCGTTTGACGCAGATAACATCACCCACAAAACCAATGAAAAACCAAAACAAATTCATGCAAAGATAACGGAACAGAGGTTGTGCAGGCATTGGAATGTCGTTGCAGAAGGTGGACGATGAAAATGACGGGCATGGACGCAATGTCTGTTTACCTGTATCAATGCATGTACCTCGGCCCCCTATTTCATGTCAGCCTTTCATCCTCCTGACAAACTGTCAGTGCCAATACCTTGCGACTCCAGCTGAAAAGTCAGCGTTTCAGACCTTTCAGTTTCTTTGCACCCACAGGCCATGTAGACCACCCTGCTAAACTAAATTGTTTTTGCCAAGTGTAAGGCTAGAAAACTGCCATGCGTCATCGACCAAATCATCGCAGCCATCGTTGTCACTGTCAATGTCAGAGAGAGGGAGACTTTTCACATAGAGAACACACCTTTCGGCGTAATGAGGAAGTCATATGTGCATGTTTAGTCAATAATAGGGGAGAAGGGCCAGTATGCGAACACCCTAAGTTCGCAGGTCCATGGAGCCAATTCCTTGCCACGTAGGAGCGCCAATTTGACAACTAGTTATAAATAAACATTTTTTTATCCTAAGCCTTTAATTTCGAATCATATTTTAATATTATTTGCTTCCATATGATCGATCAAATAAAATATCTCAAAAAAACACATTTACTGGTGGAGACCCGAAGTGGTTCACCGAACAGGACAGGTGTTGAGCATTAAATTCGAAATAAAAGAGGGAAATGCAATATGTCCTCCACCATTTTGACGCGCGTAATAGATAAGACACAAATAAATGCTCAACCACCATTTTTGTTGCTCATTGACGGGCCTTACGGTGCTCCTGCGCAGGATTACAGAAAATATGATATCTTGCTTTTGGTTGGACTGGGCATCGGAGCGACTCCTTTCATTAGCATTTTGAAGGACATGCTTCATAACATCAGGCGGACAGAAGACTTGCTCGTAAGTATTAGATTTCATATTATAATGATCATTTGGGGAAAGAAAAGGGACTAGTTTTCATGTTGATCAGTATAATCTGATGGGGTTTTGGACATTAATCGAGTAGGATTCCAACACCGATTTCAGCGAGATCAACTCTCGATCTAGACATTAGCGATCCTTCAAGTACCAAGTACTCAAGATTCTTCATCTTCTTTTAACAAACTGCGCAGAGAAAAGGAAGGCATTCCACACATCTCGAGCCTACTTTTCTTTGGGTTACACGAGAGCAAGGCTCCTTCAACCGGTTCAAAGGTGTCATGAACGAAGTGGCTGAGATCGATCAAAAGGTAATGCATTTGACCAACTGTAAAGGTTTCCGAAGCCATCTTAATAACTCCTTTATAGTAGACATTAAGAAAGGAAATATAAATGGGTGTCGCAGGATGTGATCAAAATGCACAACTACTTGACGAGAGTGTGTACGAGGAGGAGATGCGAGATCCGCCCTGATAACCATGGTTCAAGCTCTTAACCATGCTAAACATGGTGTCGATATTGTCTCTGGAACATGGGTAAGTACGTTCAATCAATTCACAGATCACAACAAACACTTGTTTGTCTTGACAAATTTCTTGATTGCATTCTCATTTTTCCATACAGGTGCGCACTCATTTTGCAAGGCCCAATTGGAGAAAGGTCTTCTCACGAATATGCACAAAGCATCCCAATGCCAAAGTTGGTGAGTATTACATCAACATGGACTTTGTGTTTCTATTTCCCATTAGGTCCCTGCATATATTTTTTGGCATTTCCGCACTCCATACGCATGGTCTAGTACAAGCTTCTAGAATGTGATGTTTATTATTTATTAAGCAAATTTTGTTTTTGGCTGGATGTGTAGGAGTATTTTATTGTGGAGCTCCAGTGTTGGCGCAAGAGCTGAGAACTTTGGAACGGCAGTTTTATGCGTCGAGATCGTTTGAAGCAGGGTGGAAACAATGTGTATTCACACTACTAATACTCAAGGAAAATGTTACCTACAATTCTATGTTTTTAAACCATTTAGAGGTGAGGTTTCTACCTCACCAAGATTCAAATAAATCATTGTCTTTCGCTTTTATTTAATGGTGTTCATTTTAAGTCGCAACAATTTAACGTATTTTTTGAAAAAATTATGAGCTGATTTGGTTTCCACATCTGAAACAATGATTACATTTCGAGAAAAATGTATTAATATAAACTACATGTCTTTATATTTCTTACATTTGGAGCAAAACATATAAACTTATATTGTATGTGTCCATATTCATTACATTCGGAGCAAAATATACCAACTATAACCTATAATCGTGAATGCAATAATTCATTGTCAATTGATTTCGATACATATTTTTCTGCAACACAAAAAAAATTCACCTCGATTGCTGCCATAATTTTGGGATCAGTTTGTTAGTCAATTTCCATGTCACACCTTCAAAAAGGCCCTCAGTTTGGACTATCAGGAACGATTGTATCATTGACAGATGTTGTTGGAGTCATTAAGAGGTTCACTGGACGAACCCATGGTGGAATAGGAAAACCAGATATGGTATGAAAGGTTGTATGTGAAGTAGGAGGTTGTGGGATAATGGGGTGTGTAGTTGGAGTTGAAGTTATTTGCATTCATTGTTGTGTCGAAGGAAGTAAGGGTGGTAATCTGGGATAGGAAATTTCAACATATCTTGTAACATAGAGTTCTCGTATGGGCATGGAATGATGCATGGGAAACAATTAGAAGTATCTCTCTCCTTCTCAAGTCCAATCCTTTCAACTCTCATCTTCAGTTCCAGGTTGTTGGTATTTGGCAGAAGCTCAAACTTATAGAATCCTGGTCAAGACTTCACTAGCTTCAGATGACAGATAAAGCCTCTAAAGGATTTTTCAAATACCTCTGAGCTAAGCATGCTCATCATCATATCAAAGCTATTTATTATTCTCACCAATGACTTACTAAGCTCCCAGAGATCACTGATGCTTTTGTCAAGCACTATCGTCTAGTTTTTCAAGCTTAGGAGGATTCAATTGAGCATGTTACTGCTCTGTAGAAATGTATTGATGTGGTGCCTAATAAAATTTCACCCAGAGATCATGCTCATTGGGACACCTCTCTCACTTTGGAGGAGCTCCACGTAGCCTTGCTCTATCTTGTGGATGACAAGTCTCTAGGTCTGGATGGTTTCCCAAGCGAGTTTTACAAAGCGATATGGTCTTTTGTGGGACATGATTTGCTTTGGGTTTACAATAAAGCTTTCAAAACTCGCTCTCTTAGGAGTTTCATCAATCAAGGAAACATCAAGTTCATTCCCAAAGTAGGTAACCCTGAAAAAATGAATAATTTGTGGTTGATCACCATGTTGAGTATTTATTAAAAAAAATGGCTAAGGTGCTAGCTCTCAGCATTGCAGATCTTCTTCCTGAAATCATCCAGCCTAAGAAAATTATTGCTGGGTTTTCGCAAAGGTCATTACATCTTGGATAATCTTATTGCACTTTGGGAAGGCATAGAATGGGCTCAAGTTTCATCGCAATGACCTCTCTTACTCAAGATTGATTTTGAAGAAAGCTTACGATCGCATCGAGTGGCCTTTCATCCTTGCCATGCTAATAGCCCTTGGATTTGGCGATTTCTTTCAATATGTTGTTAGCACCTTTTTTTTCGAATGGTTCTACCTAGCCCACCATTAATGGTCACTAATCCACTTTTGTCAACCTTTTCCACTCTATCAGACATGGGTTCCCTCTTGGGTCGGTGTTATTTGTACTTGTTGCTGATGCATTGGGTTATTTATTTTCTCAACAAGTTTCCCAAGGTCACATTCGGGGGATTGTCCTTTTGGATCATATGACTCAATATATCAATGGTCACTTCACTGATGATTCATTTCTGACTATTGTTGAATCGGAGTTGAATGTTGCTAAGGTCTATGAATGTATTGACACTTTTTGTTTGGCTTCAGGTTCCAATATTCAAATGGCTAAAACATTGACCTATCGGTAGAGTTGTTTTCCTCCTCTGGACTGGTTAAAGGAATTTCCCTGAAATGGATTAGTCGTGGGGAGAAATTCATATTTTTGGGCATTCCTTTTGCCTTTGATAGTGACTCTATGAATTTGTGGAATTATGTTATTAATAGGGTGGAGTAGAAAGTTACCAAATGGTCTTCCAAACCCTTATCTCTGGCTAGTAAATTCCAAGTTTGCACTAAGATCCTTGCCGCTACTCATGTTTATTACTCGTGTGTTGGTGCCCTTCTCACAATTCATTTTCCTAACTTGCCAACCTGCTTTGGGAATTTTTATGGTGTAAAATTTTTGGTTCATCTGGTTTTCATGAAGTTTCCTAGGACGTCTATTGTCTTCCTCGTGATCAAGGTGGCATGGGGATCATTGATATCTACCGAAAATTGTTTCCTTATGTGTTAAATGGGTTATCCGGTGTTTATCAGGCAATCATGCCTAGAAAATCTTATTGCGCCATTGTATTGAATCTGAAACCCCTTAGAGACTTGAGATATTACGGTAAGAAGTGCTAGAATAGTATTAGGTTACATACTATTACTTATCACTTTGGTTCCCGTCAAAATTATCGATACGTTTTTGCTAAAAGTATTTGGAAAGCCTTCGAGAAGGTCAATCCTTTGATGCGGTGGGTTAGCGATTGCTTTCGCACATGGCTTTTGTTTAATTCGTAGAACATTTGGTGGTCTCCTATCATCATTGAAGGTGATATTTCGCTTGTTTAAACTCTAGGCATCAAAGCAATCTGGAACTTCCACAAGTGAATTCATACCATTCGTGAATTAGTGAGCCACAAAGACTGGATTCTTTTTAAGGCCTTTGAGCTAAAGATTTGATGCGATTAAAAGCTAAAATTCAATCTTGCCAATTCATACCTTCCTTTTATCTATAAAATTCAAGAGCTCGTACTAGATGTTATGATCCATAAATTAGGTGCTTTTAACCTTCTACACTTGGTGGTGTGACTAGCGGTGGAATAAGGAAATTACCTTCTTTCGATATAACACTCGGATTGTTTAGTGTTATAAAGCTTATTGAGCCCACTCTCGCTTTGGACGGAACCCCCGTTGATAAGCTCAATGCTCTTGATGGGGTAGTTACAAGACCTTAAGACAAGTATCAAACCCTAAAAAAATAAAGATGCATATAAAGGGTTCTCTTGGAAAAATCGACTATCCTCAAGAAAATTTGAATCTTGTAATTGTTGTTTAATTACTTACCACAATGGTGTACTTACTATAGGGCCAAAAGGCCATTCTCTTACGAGCGCTACACTACATCTTAGACCCAATGTAGTTCTATGTGCTTGTGTGTGTAATCATGCCCTAGGTTCTCTTGTGCTAGTCACACTTTGTGAAAGTAGTGAGCAATAACTATGTGTAGAAATTTAATAAAATGGTGGATGGAATAGAATAAACTTCCCTCATATGTCGTGTATAAAAGTGTGAACTAAAGATGAGCTAGCTTCGTATATGTGATGGAGCTAGATTGATGTAAATGGAGCCTTTAATGGATGCAACCTTAGGTGATGATAGTATTGATTAGTGTTTGGTACCTCATTATGGTCTCATAACTTTATATTTATATGGTTCTCTTGTTCTAATTTCGTAATTAACCTTTTTTTCTTGATAAGCGAATTAAGCAAAAAGGTCATAATAGACCACTAAAAAAATAAAAAAACACAAATGGCTAGAAAGTGCCCAAAAATCTCCTTGTGGCGTAAAACTTCATGTAAAAAAAATTATCAAGGTGCCCTAAATGGGACCAAGGTGCTTGGGTGCCCGAAAAAAATCCTGTATTTCACCTTTATGGTTGGGTTCCCTTGTTCTAATTTCCTAATTAACCAAAGATAAAATGACACCAAATGGCATAATTGATCAGGGGACGAGTAGATGTGGGAGGTCGCGAAATGTGACTACAGGAGGTCATGTAAAGTAACATGTCCAAAGGACATGGGTTAATTAGTACTTTTTCACTCAAAACCATATGAATAGTAGTATGAGAGACGAGACTAAATAGTTTCTAAAGTTTGTGATTTTGTGACTGCAAAAAGAAACATTATGGACGTTGAGTGGGAGAGGTAAGAAAAATGTTAAAGGATAAATGAAAATGTATGATTCTAAGGAGAAGAGGTGTAGAGGATGCTGTCGATGTTAGAGAGGACAAAATTGAAGGAGAAGATGGTGAAAACCAATGTTATTACATTTTTAGGGTGCAATTGTTAACTTTATAGTGTTTCAATTTATTTTAAACTAAATTTTTCATTACAATGTGAGGAGGAACATGAAAGGCATGTGAAGGACAAGGGAAACGTTGAACCCTTAAGGACTACTTTTGGTTTCGATGAGGTGAGCTATCAATTAGAATTTAAATGTAATTTTTTTTGTAATTTATGCCAGAAGAGCTTTGAATGCATTAGTACTTATTTACTATATAGGAGTTGGATATTTATCTCCAAAAATGTTGAGAAAAGTAAAAGGCAATCAATGAGAAGACAAGGTATAAAAGATACCCTCAAGAATATCTCCTTGTGGTCAGCCCTAATTGTAAGTGTTTTGTGACAAGAGACCACCCCCACAAGTGTTGAGTTAGTGTTACCTTAGGAATGAGTGGGTATACATATTCTCCACCTATTTTTATAGGGACCGACCATCTCATGTAACACTAAACAAGTAAAAGCATTAAAGCGCGAGGGAGTTTGTATGTGAATCATGACATGAAAATATTACAAGATGTTCGTGGAAAGTAAGTTTAAGCTTACATTTTTAATTTAATAATCTTTTGTGACTTATGAAATTTTTAAAACAAAATTAGAATACTTTAATTTCAGGTTTTTTTAGGTTCTTAAAAAAAAATTATGTGAATATATTTTTTTTACAATTGCCACTTAGAATACAAGTTACAACTACTTAACTGTAGAAAATATTTTCTCACTTCTACTAAAAAAGATTTTGGTAGTTCCTACTATGATGTGTGAATTATTGAAAAAATTGTGATAAAAACACTTAGGATAATGAAGCACCCTTCCCCCTTCCCCCTCCATTTATCTTAGGAGAATAAAGACACCCTTCCCCCTCCATTACTCTTAACGTAATCTTAGGACTCATTGAGAACAGTATTCCCTCTAAAAATTGAAGACAAACACTATGAAATCATTGGATTGTGAGAGAGATGGATTGAAAATGAGTCATGCCATTTGACAAGCATTTGGATGTAATAAAAGTCTTTTGAAAAAATTCTTCCTAATTAATTTGTGAATTTTATCAATGAGTGTTATAGAAAACTTACGATTTTATTTTCCCTGAAAGTATTCTAATCTAAACAATGTTTTTACAAATAGGCTATAAACTTAATTGAGAGAATCAAAGTTGGATCATAGAAGTTATTAGAGACCTATGAAAAGGGATATATTTACGTCGAAAGGTGTTCCTTAAATGAACATGTTATGTCGAATTCTGACACGGAAAAGAAATTAAGCTGTTGCTATTGGTGGGAAGAGGGCATTTATGTACGTGCGAACCAACGTCATCCACGTGGCAGAGGAATTCCTTGTATGATGCTAGATTTCAAGAGCTTTCAAAATGAATTTAATTTTGTACCACCTTATTTTTGTGAACCTTGCATGTTGGCGTAATTTTTTTTGGGTGTTGACATGACGGCATGGTAGAGCACGCAAAATGATTTTTGAGCATAGTGGTCGTCAAGGTTTGGGAAAATTTTCTAGGGGATCGACTTATTGCATCATATTTTGCTGTTATGCGTTGCTGCTATGGTATGGAGGATTGCTCGTGAGGCATCATGATACTAAGGGAGGATCGGCAATAGCTACAACGTTTTCTGTCGTCATTGGTGGATTGTATGTGGCATGGTTACCTTTTATCTCTAAATTTTTAGGCCGTGTTTGAAAGGGTAGTAATTTTCTGTGTGTGAATTGCAGGGCACTGGGGCAATCGGCTCCCAGTCTGACGGCATTTGCCAAGGCAAAATCTGCTACAGTGAATATCTTCCAAACCATAGAGCACAGGCCTAAAATTGACAGAAATTATTCTACTGGAGCTACACCATCCACAGTCACTGGTCAAGTGGAGCTACGAAACGTGAGTTTTTCGTACCCATCCAGACCCGAAATGTCCATTCTCAGTGGGTTTTCACTCAACATTCCGGCAGGGAAAACTGTAGCCATGGTTGGTAGGAGTGGCTTCTGAAAGCACTGATTTTGGTGCTTGATGGCATCCATATGTATTTAGCCTTGGATATTGTTTCGGTATGCCTTTCAGTATTAGCAAATTTTTTAATTGGGGTTCAATTAAAACCTTGATCCAACAAAATTTATTTTGTAAGATCATTGAATTATTTTTTGGGTATTAAATGGAATCTGATTGTAATAAATGTCCTTAGGCCTTCTGTTTATGGCCGTGTGTTGAGTTTATGTTGGATAATCCACAAAATGTTATATGAGAAGGGTCACGCAAATCAAACAATACAAGCCAAGCCTCGACTTTGGGAAAGAGGAGTTATAGTGATTTTTGCATTTGTATTTTCTGGGCTGATGCATGAGTTGATTTTCTATTGCCTTGCCGAGAGGCCACTTAAAATTGTTGTTTTCTGTAACACCCACATCTGCTTTTTAAGGTTTGTGAAGTGGGTCAATGTCAATATCAGCTGATAGCTAAGATCTCTTATGTCCACATAATAAGTATTTGATCTTTAGGAGTGGCTCTAGAAAGCATTGTGGTTAGTCTGATCGAAAGATTCTACAACCTTTTGCAGGTACTTTAATCATAATTTAAGCTTTGCAATGAAATATATGATAAGCATAAATTATAATATTTTTCTCTCTGCAAATGTGGGGATAAGATTTATCTTTCTACAACAAAGGTGAGGTGCTTCTCGACGGGTGCAACATCAAAACATTACATTTGATCATGGTTGAGGCAGCAGATAGGACTTGTGAGCCAGGAACCGACGATGTTTGCAACTAGCATCAAGGAAAATATGCTGCTGGGAAGAGAGGATTTCACCCAGGTGGAAATGGAGGGAGCCCCCTCGATGTGTGGTTTATTATCTCCCTTAATGGTTCACGGATTCAATATGACTCAATAAAGTAAGTTTATAAAATAGTGCAATTTTTTTTCCTAAATTGTAAGATTGAATTTCTCATCTTATTATAAGTGTGCATTTTGAAAAAACCAACCATTAACCGAAGGTCACTACTTTCATGAATTATCACAATACTTGTCATATTTTATTGCGGCTTTGGAATGTTTTCCCTTTACCTTGCACCACCACCAATCCAAAAATATATTATTTCCTAGCAGTTCTAACTTGAGTTTGTTTACTCAGAGTCGTCTTCTTCGATATAAGTACATGAATTGATTTGACTCGGTTTGTATTAATCAAACTTTGGCATGAAAATTGTATTAATCGAACAAAGAAGGGCGAAAATTGTTTTGTGGGTACATGCGTTGAATATCGTACTGGACTGTCCAGCTGATTACTTGCCCTGATAGTGTGCAGGGAGATTAAAAATTCATTGTGCAGGATTCCATCGGATCCTCTGTAGAATGGAAAAGATATTTGGCTTGTTTCGTGGCCAAAATTTAGGGAAGCCGTCCACATGTCTTTGAACGTCTTGTAAGCTTGGCAGTGCTATGTGAAATAATTTTCATGTAATGCTTGTTGTCTGGTATGACAAAACTAGAACAAAATAATATTGATTTTCATCACAGAGGGTTTGTGAATTGTAGTCTATGTGCTTATCATCCAATCTACGGGTTAAATTTGACGGCCACTTATGCCTTTCAAACAATTTTCCTTTTGGTTAAAAATACAAAATAATGGTATTTATACATTATTTATAAAATTTATAAACCATTAATGTATATTTACTTAAATATGTTTAGCATATACTAATATAATTTACATATGAATGTATATAAAAAATTGACGGTCACATTCTCAATATGCAAGTCACACGTGATGGTTCTCTAAAATATTTGCAAGTATTTTACATCTAAAATCACAAAAAACATCTAAACGGCCGTCAAATTTAACCCCTAGTCCAGGGGTTCATTTTAAGAGACCTATTAGAAATCGGAGGTGGAAAATACCTAGCAAATATCCTCGGAACCGGTTTCGCGGGAAGGTGAATTTTTTGGGGGTCAGTCAACAAAATTTTCTCTTGATTTTTAAGAGGTGTGACAGAAGTCTGCAGACGCATGATAGGAGATTTGTTGTCGCGCGTCAACAAGGTGGTTGACGCACGACAACAAATCTTTTTCCACACGCCGTACCTCTTCCTCTGCAGCCTCTTCCCTCAACAAAATCTTTGTTCGCACGTCAACAACAAAATCTTCGTGTCGCACATCAACAAACTCTTCATGTCGCGCGTCAACAAACTCTCTATGTCGCGCATCAACAAACTCTATGTCACTCGTCTGCAACCTCCACCCTCCTATCACGCGTTTGTAGCCTCTGCCCTCCTGTCGCGCATTTACTGTACTTGATAATACATATGCCCCCAGGTGGTATGAGTGATCTAGTAGTGTTCTACCTAGCGAATAATCTAGGATTATATAGGGGATAGTTTCAAGGGTAGGCGAAGCCGACCCCTAAAAAAATTAAAACTGTAATTTTTAGGTGAATAGGTCACTGACCCATGCCAGAAAAAATTCACCTTTTCAAATTTTTCAAAAATGGAATATTTGCCATATTACAAATATTTGCCATATTACGAATATTTGCCACTAAAATTATCCTCGCCTTACTGATCCAATCCATCTCAATTTTCTCATTTCGAGTGAAATATTTGTATATGTCTTTTTAATTAATTTTGACATATTTCTATCACATCTTTCTAATTTAAGAAACTCCCACCATGCCGGGAAATCCAAATTGTATGTGCTTATCAAATCAAAATTTGTTGACGGTCTAGCTTTCTCACGGGGTTGTATTTTTTTTTTTTAATTTTATGTTTTTCTTTACAAATATATTAATAAGTTGTACATCGGTTAAAATTACAAAAAAGGCCCACAACCTATCAATTTATTGTCCTAACCTACCTACTTCCTCAATTCATAACCATTGGTTTCCACTTTGAATTTGAATGCATGTGTTAGATCCATGAGGTTTCATCTCACTTACTAAAACACTTTCAACATAACTAGAATTTTGGTTAATTCAATTGAGCAGATGATGGAAAATGATTTCAATGTTTATATTTCCCATATTGATTTGATATAAATAGTGCAGCTAATAATTCCTAAGGGCTCTGTCTTAGCGGTAATCAATACTAACAACAAAATGTTTTAGTTGTCTCCAATTCACAATTGATTTACCCATGGGTGTAGTGCCCCACACATTTTTAAAATAAATTGAAATAAAATAAAATAATAAAGGATTTAGTCCTTTGCGTGTGATCAGAGTTCAGGATGATGCATTGGAGTGTGGCAAGTGGCTACAGATAATGGTGGTTCTTCCCTTGTCACGCATCATCGCAATCTTTGTCAGAATTTGTCTTCCCTGCCTTTGACCTACTTTTCTGGCTGGATTTGTCTCTTCCACTCTCCCTGTCGTGCCAGATAGGGAACCATGAAGCAGGGTAAGGAAGTCCATCAAAGCATAATGGAAGCTCTGACCAGTTCTACGCACCCTTCAGATGTAGAAGAAGGCGTGAAGGGGGGAGTGGCAGATGTAGAAGAAGAAGCTCACTAGGTTTTGAAAGATCCTCCCATCCTGTGTCAAAAAATGAGCTCCTAAACCCTACGTGGACAACTATCAAAGCATAATGGAGAGAGGGATTTTGACAGATGTTGTAGTTGCAAATGCTAGGGGGATGTGTATGAGTCTGCGCCATTCGCAGGCCCTTTTCTCCAACCCAGATCAGTCTACATTTGTTAGCATACGTCCAACTTGTGCTAGCATCCTCCCAACCTGTGTCAAACTCGAACCCCCAAACTTGCGTGGGCATTTTTCTAGTTCAGATTCAAGCAAGTGGCAAAACTACGCTACGTGTGGTGGTTTGACGTGTGGCAACGATTCAAGTGCACCATATTGTCTCCAAATACACACTACACTGTATCATTTGTTAAAATGGATCACAATAGAGTTGAGAACCGATATAACCCGTACAGGTATGAATCACCTTTCATCTTTTCTATTACAGCGCCCAATAGGGAGCGTATGGAATCCGCTCGATTTCTGGATGATTTAGAGCAGCCCCTAGGTTCTGAAGATGTAAGAGTACAAATCAAGGCTGTGGGTATTTGTGGAAGTGATGTGCACTATCTTAAGCATATGAGAAACTCCCGCATTGCATTGAAAGAGCCTATGGTGCTTGGCCATGAAAGTGTTGGTATTGTGATACAAACCGGTAAACATGTTAAGAATTTAGTAATCGGCGATCGTGTTGCATTGGAGCCTGAATCCCTTGTAATAGTTGTTCACTTTGTAAACAAGGAAGCAATAATTTATGCCGAGAAGTTAAATATTTTGGATCACCTCCTGTTCACGGGGCTCTTGCACAACAGGTGGTGCATCCTGCGTATTTGTGCCACAAATTGCCAGACAATGTGTCTTTGGAAGAGGGTGCTATGTGTGAGCCTCTCAGTGTGGGTGTGCATGCTTGTCGCCATGCTAGCATCCAAGCTGGTACACGCGTGTTCATATTGGGAGCTGGTCCCATTGGTTTGATGAGTATGCTCATTTCCCATGCCTTTGGTGTTGTATGAGTTGTACTTGCAGATATTGATGAGAAATGCTTATCTATAGCAATGGAATTGGGAGCTGATTCTATTGTCCTTGTTAGCTCAGATGTAAAGATTACTATAGTGAACATAGGAACTACTGAAGTGATTGTACACACTGCTACAATGAATGTACAGACACAAGTATTTTTAGCAATGGTATCTGAAAGTTTCAGCAGCAACAATCTCTACAAAAGCAACAACTCCTTCAGGAATGTCTTCTGCCTCGCCAGTTCATTTCTAGGCATGGTCCATCTTCCCTTACCTCTCATAATTCTTGTGTTTTAGTTCTCTTTTGCAACTTAATAGAATTTCAAAATATTAGGATTTTAATACAGTTAAATGTTTATATCAACTCATTGCAAATACAATGAAATGTCATGTCGTAACTCACGAAATCAAAATAACTCTTCTGCATTAAAACATGAACTTCCAACCTCATTCTATGGTGATTTAGAAAACTTCCTACCCACCTGGATCGCTTCAATATTGTTTTATCGACAAGACGAAATTGACTTCCCATTAATAAAGTTGATCTTCTCCCTGTTTAAATAGTTAATTTTTGCATTTTTGAAGACTCATTAAGTACCCTTCGTAACTCTGAAAATGAGATGTGAAGCTTCATTTGTATGCCTTGGTATGCGTGGAGTCACCTTGAACTTTGGATTGACCCCGAATGAACATATGAGATCTTTTTGACGCTCTTATAGGAGCCCTGCTACAATGTTTTGCAATAGTAGAAAGTTGGCTTTTGTTTTGAACCGCCATTTGAAATTTGGATAGAGAAATTATTTCCGTCTTCGTAAACCTCTAGTGTTTATACTAAACAATTGCATGGAACATTCTGTTTTAGGAAAAACACTTTTCTGGATAGTTTGGAAAAGCCATTTTGTAGGCCTTTGGTCACGTTTGTGAGGTCAAACTGGACCAATTTCGACTTGTCACTCCAGAAAACTTGTTGCCATTTGAAAATGGTTTTCTAGTTCTCAATCCTATTAACTATGATGAATTATCCTTATATAGGGGAACTTGTAGGAAGTGTCTCGTTGCGTGCTCATCCATCGAACGTCAGTTATGGACGTGGTTTTCTGGCCCTCGAGCTAACTTTTGTTCATTTGCAACTGGGTCAGCTATGACCAGTAGCCTCCAGAAAACTAGCCGCCAAACACAAACTGTCCACTTTTTCCCAATTCCGTCAGTTGCTATGAACTCTTGGTATATCTGGGAATACTTATAAATTTGATCGTGGTGTGCGTTCTCATTGGAAGATAACTTTTGGAAGCGGTTTCTTAGCCTCTCGAGCCCGTTTTGAACGTTTTGTAGCTAGTGAGAAAATGTTAAAATAGAAAGTTGCGGGACCCTTGTAGGGTTGCCAAACCACCCTGAAACTTTTAACACATGCAAATAATTGTTTAAAACTCTATAGTGTAACTTGTTGTGTAATATAGAACTTTTGACAAATGGTGTTTTCTCTCTCTTCCCTTCTCTTTCTCTCTCCTAGGTTTCAAAAAGAAGAAAAATGAAATGTGATGAATACATGTCTCTAAACCTTTTATTTCGATTGCAAAATTGTAATTATTATCATATGTAAATGGGAAACTGAAAAATGATAATTATGATTGATTAGGGTGGATGCCATGCCAACGAATTATCGCTGATATCTTGCTCACGTGGTTTTGCAAGATGAAAGAATGATGGCGTAACGGCATTGTGTAATGCATTAATTATCATTGTAATTTATATAGTTCATTGTTAAATGGATAAACGTATAATGTAGTCTCATGTTACAGAAGGTTATATTTGATAATTTGTTGCTATGTATGAGATGCTGGATTCAAGGACATCTAGGAAATGTGCATTTAATCTTAGGTTCAATTTTGATTCATAGTACACCTGGTAAAAAGGTCTGATATTTGTACAAGGTAAATGAATTTGAAGTAATATCTTGTAGTGCATATTTAGTGCTCAATAAATGTTTAATGAGTCATCTTGTGCTTTCATACTTTGTAAATGTAATAAAGAGAATTAAATCGAAACACTCTACCCTTATTCAATATCGAAGCATAACTTGTTTTCATGTGTGATACTCCTTACCATAAAAGACTTTGAAAACCGTAGAGTGAACTTAAACTCTGCACTCGATGGAACCTCCTAGTTCAAGTAAACAAGAGCCCAAGAATGGGTTTATCGTCTTAGTCAGTGTGATTAGTGACATTGTCATAAACCAGGAAGATAGGAGTGACACAGTCAAACTTCTTTTGGAGTAAGTAGAGCTAACTCCTCCTTCGTAGCCTAGTGGATTACCTTGTTTTTCTGAAGATAGATTTAAAAGTAAATTTCTTCATCAAATGAAATCCCTGTTGGATCCAAACGACATAAATGGAGATCAGGACATAGTTGTTCTTTGCCTTGCACTCTTGTTAATGAACCCCCTTGGCTCCGCATAGCTAAATGTGTTACTTTGGTTTCTCTCATCATAGCACCTGGTCTCTTCTGGAAGGTGGTTTAGCATAAATTTGTCCTCTCACTTAAAACTCTTATATAGTTGAGGGGTAGACCCTTAGGTGAAGTTAGAATAAATCTGAAACTCAGTTGATTTGGATGTTAACTTGGGTTCGTGTGTAGCTACAAGTCTGCTAATCTTTTATGTCTTCAAGAGGTTAGAAAACACTTCGTAGCTCCCTTTACAAGACAATTCTAAGAATAAGGCCATAACGTGATGTAGAAAATGAAGCATATAAGAGTAAAAATGGGATTTGAGGTTCGGAATAATGCCTCTCTTGGAGACCTTATATCTCGATTTAAAAATACTCTTTTGTTTCAGAGAATATGAATTGCCTTGGTGTGTTCAACCTTCGAGCAAACAAAATACATGTATAAAAAAAAATGGAATTTCACAAGTCATTGAATTAGAATAACTATGGTAGAGAAATAACTAACCCGTGATCGAGGTATGTTTTCGGTAAAAATCTATCTCATGTTTTAAATCTCCGTTAAATCCTAATATCACTATATGGACACCAAGTCACATTCACATGGGTTGTAAGAGTAAAAAGGTAGACATTGAATATATGTTCGAGAAGAATATTCTTCACATAAGAACAAGATAATTAAGTATTTTATACGCATTTGAACTAAGCCAAATAAGTATGCAAGTTATGGAAACTTTTGTAAAGAATAAGAAACCAACTATAAAGGGGTGAACGATAATTTAACCGCGGTATTAACTTAAGAATCTACGGGTGGACAAACGATAAATTTATCCTTGCACAATAATGTTCTTAGAGTGTTAATCGTAACTGAAATACAATTAAAGAAATGATGTGTGTGGGTTTTCCTATCCTTGGGTCTTCTTTCTATGGTTGGGGCATTGCTAGTATTTGTTTCTTGGGAAAAGTGAGGCATCGACATGCCTATGTTGTTTTCATGTGTCTATGTGAGTCGATGACCTATGTGATTGTCGTAGTCGAGTTTCAGTACTTGGATCCCTTGTTGTGTTGTGTGTAGTGAGCAATGTAAGTCAAAAAAAAATTATCCTGGTATTTTACGGTTGTAATTGTGTGTGTAAAATGTGGGCACTTCAATGGGAATAAAAACGGTGATAATCTCATACGCTTATTACTCCAAATCTCATTGGGAGCCTTTGCGACCATCAAGAAAGGAGTTGGTGGTTTGTATAGCAAGAAATGGAGGGCCCTTACGTGAGACTACAATAGACATTTCGGTTTCGTTTCTTAATATTGACCGAGGTACTATCAATAGGGACTACGTCGTCACCTTTCTGGTGAGCAATGACAATATTATTGTTAAGGTGGTCTCTTTCTTCCTTGACAAGGGGAGAAATTTCACATGGATATCCTAGGCTCCGCTCCTTTTCCAATTCGGTGATCATGTGTGCACACAAGAGAGAGAATTTGTTTATTATAAGGTGAAAAGCACTTAGATTGAAGTGTGTTATTACAATTAAGTTGTGGAAGATATATTACATGATCTTCGTGATTAGCTGTTGAATGTACCTTACCACTATGAGTTCTGAAGAAAAACTATGAGAAATAAAATTATCGTTCCAGATCTGCATTGAATAAATATAAGTCAAAACTTATATATCATTGCCTTTCCAGTTATTTAAATTTGTAAAAGTTGGTTATTTTCTTTGTAATTCAAAATTTATATGACAACATTAGAATCCTGTTATTAGTCATCTATTCTTTTCGTATACCATTAGACACATAATTGTTGCAAATGAACATAAATTTTTCAATAAATACGACATGAAGCTCGTCAAATCAGCTTCAATAAGACCCGCATCCAACTGATTTAGTTGTTTAGGTATGTATTTAGTTGTTTGGTTTGAATTGTTTTTGAGATTTGTTGGAATTGAATTTTGAGGTTTTTTTTAACATTTTCTACACACTTTAATTTAATTGCATATTTTTAGTAACTAATTATTCCATAATTATAATTTACAAGACATGAATTGCTCTAACATATACTAAACATATTAGATCTTAAATTAAGAAGACAAGCAACCTCTTTTGCGTGTACATTATATGGTACAATTTTATGGGTTCATAAGTTCAAATATCTCTTTTGAAAGGTGAATAAGAGGCACCTTTCTCTCATTTGGAAAACTACTTGAAGAGTTTGAATATCAATCACTTTTTGCGTCGAATTTTCTCATGTGCTCGCTCAAGCTTAAAATGATAAGGGGATTTTCTTGGGGTTTTCTTTTATTTCATGAACATTCCTCTTATGCGTCCTTGCTACCTGATTCTAGGGCAATAATTTTAGCTACTGAATTGTTATCTCAACACACCTCTCGTGCGAGAAACTCCATTTCCAAAATCAACTTCTATTTCCCTACACACTTCTAAGGTGTGTTTCATTTACATCATTCACATCTACAAAACTATGTGTCTCACGGCTAGAGACAAACTATATTTGTTTTTTTGATAGCTATATAGAAACCCTAATCGAAATTGTGTGTGAAACCCCACATAACATATATTATTTGGGTAGAGTTGATCTAAACCGAGGAATAAGTGTGGGAAATGAAAGGATTTAATTAACACATTTTACTAAGTTGTGGAATAGTCGTGGGATATCCGATATTTAATTTCCATGTTTTTATTTTGAAATTCCTCTTTCGAATGAAAAATACGCACCTCTCATGCGAGAAACTCCATTTCCAAAATCAGCTTCTATTTCCCTACACACTTCTAAGGTGTGTTTCATTTACATCATTCAATTACAAAAACTATGTGTCTCACGGCTAGATCACTATATTTGTTTTGTTGATAGATATAGAAACCCTAATCGTTTGTGTGTGAAACCCCAAAACATATATTATTTGGGTAGAGTTGATCTAAACCGAGAATTTGTTGGGTTCTCCTGAAAGGATTTAATACATCATTTTACTAAGTTGTGGAATAGTCGTGGGATATCACATTTGTGCCCTTTAAACTTAAATTGTATTTATGTGCATAATACGTTTGAGAAAGAGACAAAAAAATGATCACATAAATAGTTTAATTTTTAACCTTGAATTCATGTCTTTGCCTTCCTTGAAGCGTTTCTTTTATGAAATCCTTTTTGCCTTGAATCGAAGGTGTAATGCCATTACTGGCTTAATTATAAATGATTGTTGAATCATCTTAATCAAGCCTCCCTCCCTCATTTTTACATTTGTGCCCCTTTAAACTTAAATTGTATTTATGTGCATAATACGTTTGAGAAAGAGACAAAAAAATGATCACATAAATAGTTTAACCCTTCACGTTTTGCCTTCCTTGATGTATTTCATCCTTTCATTATCAAGTACCACGGGTTGAAATATGCCTACCTCTTGGCATCGCCACGGCCAGAGACAATGTAACCATGTCCATGTATTTCACCTTATTATCCAAACTGGAAAAATATATGTACCTCTTGGCTAGAGACAACCCAATGTCCATTGTTAATAGCTACCCCTACCCTAATTGTAATTTTGTATCAACCCCTACCCTAGAATTTTAGGTTTGCATGTTTCTACATTAACCCTTTCATTTATTTGTGTTCTAGCTACATGTACAGTGCAAGAACTAAAATTGCAAACAACAACTATTGACATCGGCGGTACTGATTGGTCACTCTTTTCTTTTTTAGATACCTCCAAAAATATGTTTCCTTGACCTTTTTCACATGTTTTTTTGTGTGGCCAATTTCCAAAGTTGGAGCATGTTCACTTTTCCCTTTTAATTTTTCCCATTTAGATGTAACTTGCACTCCTGTGAATACTACACTACTCTGATTTTTAATTTCATAGTTGGACTAAAACACAAATCTAAATTTTGCATGAAATCGCAACCTAAGCATTCTAAGTACACTCTGTGTCTTTGTCTTCTTATCCCTATCGTGTCCAGTGAAACGTGCATCAAATTCCCCTTACATTTAGTTTTTCTCTAACAAGCCAATAAATTAAACAACTACAAATTCAAACAATTATTCGCCTTGGCAACATTATCCATCCAATACTTGCATTTTTAGATAACTCCCTCTATAGTTTCATCTGTCTTACTCGAAACAAGTTTTCTCCTTCTTTTGATTGAAATACATTTCATGCTCTTCATTGAGAATTTATTTTCTCATTCACTACTCTATCTCACTTTTCTTTCCCTTGCCATTCTCTACCCTCAAATGCCATTCACTACACCCATCTTCCTTTCCCGTTGTTGCCCTCCATCCATTTTCGCTTCTTCACTATATCACTTTCGGCATCCACATCGTACTTTTCACGTACTTTTCACATACACGGTAACTATAAGAAGCGAACAAATGTGGAGGCGGGCCCGACTTTGGTTTATTTCGAATATTTAGAAAGTTGGACCAACGGAACAATGACACTAGACCTATTTTTGTTTTAAAAACAATTTTTTCTATTATTCCATCGCACTTGTTCTTTCAACAACAACAAACAACAACACGTGCGGGCGGGTTTTTAATTAAGCGAGACATTTTTATTAAATAATTTACTAGGGGAAAAATTATATAGCCAAAAATGCCAATGAATGGCCAAATTCAAGAATAGAATGAATGAGGGAAAAAAGAAAGAATATGGATCAACGATCCATCAAAAACTCCAACAAATGATCTATCATCTATAGCAGTTGTGCCTCCGAACGAATTGAATAAATCATAGCAGATGTTCAGAAATACTAGATGCACCAACATTGAAAAAATGGAGTAATTACACAAGTAAAGCCACGCCTCCGAACAAAACAGCTCCAAATATGCCCATTTTATGTAATCCCGTGTTCGCAGAGGCGCCCGATGAACCGCTCTCCCCGTGTAGATGGGGCGGGCACTTCGCAAGTGGGTCGGACTCATTGTTGTGGGAACTCCTACTGAGGGTGAGGGGGCAGTTCCGTGTTCAACGGGGAAGAAGAGGGTGCGGGGATGAGGCTTGTGGTGCGGTTGCAACCACGGGAGCTGGTGATGGCGATCAAATGAGCGATCTTAATGGGGATGGAACCGGTGACATCTTGGGCGTCGACGTCGGAGAAGCTCTGGAGCCTAGGCAATACAAAATCTGTCATACCCAACACCAAAACAATGTAAAGGACTGCACCGAGTTTACCCATTTTTTTCCCCAGTGAGAGAGAGAGCTAAATCAATTGAGAGCGAGACAGAGTAAAGTTGGTGCAAGTGCGGGGTGTGAAAAGAGAAGGGAAAGAGGGGATTGTATGTAGTAGCTCGCAGATGATCGGATGGCGTTTGGGAAGTGTGGGCGAGATGATATCACACCGCGTTGGCCATTTCAACGGATATACATTTCGTGAAACGCGCATGTGTTCTAGTCTTCTAGACATCTATTGTTGGGTCCAAAAGGTTATAGAACTCGAGGCTGACCAAAACTTTCCATCGAGGATGATCTGTGCAAATATTTTTAAGTGGACTTTTAACGACTTCAATTATTACGCCAAAAGGCCTTGCCCCTTTGGATTAAGGGTCTTTGTATCTTATACGTGATACAGGGTGGGCCGGGTGGTCGAGATATGTGGAGGATGAACTATAACATACACTTTCTCTTTAATCATTGATGTTGAAACCCTAAATTGATGTAAGCCCTAATTGCTTTATGTTGTTTAGAAACTTTAAATCGTTGTCAAATCTAAATGTTTGCATTGTCGTTGCTAAAGGGTTCGATCTAAGGGTTGAATCCCCTATGTTTGTTCCTTTTCCCTTCTTGGTCGACTTCATCACATATGAACCCCTTGGTGATAACCCAATTCACTATAATTGTCACACTTACCTCGCTTTGCACACCATTGTGGACAAACACCTCGTCGTTTCCCAACTCGGTGACCTCCTACATATTCACCACCACCAACCTTGTAGTGAATTATTTTCATCAATAAACCTTTCCACTCACTTAGACAAATCCCAATCTAAGTGTCACGTGTAGTCCACCACATGTTAAATATGGTGGTATTTCCCATAGGAACGCAAATATTCCATCAGTGTTTGATATTCATTGAGAGCTCCATCATCTACATATATGTAACAATATTTAATAAGGGGCCTTTAATCCTAGAATGAGATGCTTATATTTTGGAAATATTTTAGAACACTTATACACTACTATTATATTCAAATTTAATAACATTTAACAATTTAATAAATATACATGGTAATCATGATAGGGACATTTCCCCTCCAATTTTTGATAAAAAAATTACTTCAAAAATTGCATTTCTCAATGTGATTCCCAATTCAATGATGAGAGAGTTGAGAAAAGAGACATAGGGATGCATCCTATGTAGAGGATGGTGAGATCTTTCCAAAAGTCCTATTTTGTACAAATCTGAGCTCCCAATCAGAAGTTATGGCCATTTGAAGATGATGGTGTCGTACTACAATAAATGTCAGTTATTAAACTACATTTTCAAACTTTGAACCTGCATCGCACCCTCCCAACTCCAAAATTTCAGGCTTTCAGGATTCATAGCAACAGAAATCTGTACTTCGGAGGTCATTGTCACTATTCACCTTTCAAAGCTCATGAAACCTCCGAAATACCAAACCCCGAAGTCTAAAATTTTTACTTTGGGTTTCGGACTTCAAGTCGTGATTTGCGTGCATTGGGGCTTCAACGTTTTGAAATTCTGAAACCCCAAAATCCAAAATTTGGACTTCAGGTTTTAAACCTTTTTATTTTTGGGGGTTCGGGTTTCAGGATTTTGGGTACTGTTCATCTTTTGAAACCTCTGAAATCCCAAAGTCTGAATTTCGGAATCCGGATTTTAGACTTCATTTTTCCTCCCCGCATGACACTGTTCATTACTCGTCCCTACGGCCAACTTTAAACTCCCGAGTGTCTAAATTATGAATTTCAAACTTCAGACTTTTACGTCGTTCGGATCTTCTAAATCCACCTATTTAGGATATTTTTCCGAATACGAATGCTTCTACGTCACTTCAACTCACTCGACTCGAGCCCGAAATGTGAGCTCCCATAGCCGAATCGATCATGCTATTTTATTTTTGTGAGTCCAATTTTACCCAAGGGGAAAAATCAGATAACAGAAAGTTCGTATGAAAAAGAGGAAATTGCTTCTAAGAAGATTTCCCTTTCCAAAAAACTTGAGGCATAAGCCTTTTGCTAGAAGAAGTTCATTTTATTTCATTTCATTAATAATTTTTGAATACATTCTTTTATAATGGCATTGTTAGACAACCTGTAATAGAGGAATAGCCACATCCAGCTCTTCTCTATTTTTATTTTATTTTACTAGAAGTAGTAGTATTTTATTTTAATTAGCTTCATGTGTCTGTAGAATATTTTATTTATTTGTTTCATTTAAACTCTGAAAAATACAAAAAGATGTTATTTTTTTAATTAGTTTTCTTTTAATTCATTTCTTGTTCAGAAAAATAGAATAGATGGTATTTCATTTCATTTTATTTAATTAATCGGAATGAATTTGGTTAATTAAAAGATTAAACACACTTGTCTTTTATTTATGTTAAATTTACTTTCTTTATTTATTTAAAACGAGCTTTCAACTTAGTTTAGAAAACAAATAAAATCAAACAATTAAACAATAGTGAACTTCTGATGCCCATAGATAACATCTAATTCCCCTTTGGCAAATTCAACTACTAGGAACTCACACTACTTAATATTAGTCCATGGTTCTCCTATAGTTTTCCATCAGTATCCCCGTAATCTTGCATATTCTCGCTGTCCCAAAGATGACCTCGGGAGGTCGAGTGCATCTAGAATCACATGTTGATTATCAAATGTATAGGTGCCTCCCGAATGAAGGACATTGTGAGGACAAAAGGAAATAAATTAGCACTTTGTTCTTATGTAAAGGATTTATGGAAATCTAAGAAACCACCGAAGTGTATAGTTGTGAACTCCGATCGCCTCCGGGTTTGTGGTGAACCTACAAATCGAAAAACCATAGGGGTTCATGTTCATCCAAGGAAATTGGAAACCATCGAGGTGTTCTCATAGACATGTACTCATGTCACTTCTAGGTTTTTGGTAATCCTGCGAGGAAAACCTAAGGTGTCACCAAGACCAAGAATCCATAGAGATGGTATGCCACCTCAAAGATGAGTAGGCTACAAGGAGAGTGTAAATTTTTTTTGCCATGTTTGAAATAAGGGGGGTCCATTATCTGGAAATATGATGTTTACAAAAATCTATTAAGGGGGGGATTGTTGGAAAAACTAATTAATACATTTCAGTTGTAAACTGACTTGATCAATTATGTCTATGTGGCATTTAGTTTCTTAGGATGGTCGATGACTCCCTCTCCTTCTAACCGTCTTTGTTCTGTATATATTTACATATTGTTGCATATTTTAATTTAAGGAATTGAATCATTTCTATTCTCGTCTTTTCCTTACAATTAGTGCCTACTTGCGATCTCTCCAGCCCAAATTTTGAATGAAAAAATTGAAACATTCAATTGCATGTGCTTATCCGAGCTTACTATTTTCTTCCATTTTAAATTCCTTCCGACACAATAAATGCATCAAGATAATTTTCATTGTTTCAATTTTTGAATTTACACTCTTTTGCATTTCTTCTTCAGGTTATTTGTGGCGGGAGAAGATTTAAAGTTGTTTGTAACACCCGCTAAAATCTCCCACTTGAGACCCATGAACAACTTAGGTTTAGTTACAAAATTATGGAATTTTTTTTTAAAGTGTTAACAACCAAAGTCTCAAGGACAATCAAATTCAACTGATAACTTTTCCCATTATAATAATTACTAATTCCACATTATAAAGCAACAAGTGTAATAAGTCCACACCTAGCTCAAATCTCCTTAGGGATTAATTTAATCACTGATTCCATTGACATTTTAGCTAAATATTCCCTGATTAAAATTTTAGGGTTAAGAGACAAAAATAATTAAATACCCAAGGTATTTATTTCCACAAGATCTAAGACAAGAGCAAGTTTTAATTACAGTGGGGGAAAAGAATACATATTTAAAATCATCAGAGTAAATTCTTACTTACTCACTCCCAGAACTCGGTTAAAGATTCAATTTGATTTTTTCCCTGATTAACTCAATTAAAACATCCTGAAAACCTTCCCATTAGATAGATAATTTCCTCACCTTTCCTAAAGAAGTCCTCCTAACTCCTCATATTTCTCAAGTTATGGACCTATAGAACTTGGGGTGAAAATTTTCCCAAGTGCGGGTCTACGGGCCTGGGGAGGAAAATTTTCCACAACTCGGGCCTGCGGACTTCGGAAAAAAAATTTACTCGAAGGAGAAAAAGCGGACCGGCGGAGCGGGGAAGAAAACTTTTCCCATATGTGGGCCGGCGGAGTGGGGAAGGCATTTAGTGCTTTTTCCCTTTTGGGACAAAGCGAATTTTACACCCGCACCTCCGCCGATGCCCAAGGAGGCCATGTGGCAGCTCCTTATTGGCTGAGTCAACGGGTCGGCGGGAACATTTAGAAAATTTGACTATTCAAAAGGAAGGGCAAAAAGGTTAAAAAGAACCGAGAAGATGCCACATGTCAGCCAACCATTAGCTGCGGTTTGGTGGGCTGGTGGGGATAATTTGGAAATTTTGCCCAAAAGTTTTCTGAAGTGTTAAGGCTTAAAAAGATCCGCTCCTCCGTCGACGCCTCGTGAAGCCACGTGGCAACACCTAATTACCTGCGGGCCGGCAAGGCTATGAGGAAAACTTACAAATTTTTCCAAATTTATTTTTGAAAGCGCTTAAGGTTAAAATTGATCCGAGCCTCCACCGACGCCAAACAAAGCCATGTGTTGATCAATGATTGGTTGCGGGGTGGCGGGGCCGCAGAGGAAAAACTACTAAATTAACTTTTTGGACTTAGATAATTTTTAGATAAATTGAAGGCTTGCGGATTGGCAAAGTGGTGGGAAACTTCATGAATTTGCACCTTTTGGGAAAAAAAGGAAAAAAAAGAAAATTTTAGCCCACGGGTCCGCCCAAGAATATTTTATTCATTTAAAATTTGACAATTAGATTATTTTGAGCCTAAAATGAAGTAAAAACTTCATAAGGCCATAACTTTTGATTAGGAACTTGGTTTTTGGAAAACAAGTACTTTCTGAAAGCTCTCAATGTTATCTTTTCACATAAATATTGGGAATTTGATTTTGATAAAGTTTAAATGGTCAATTTTTAGAAAACATATTTCTGTCACTTAGAAAGTGAACTAGTATTTTTAACTTATCAATTTTGTTCAAATTTGTCGTTAATTCATTTTCCACTTGCCAAACAGGCATGGAGGATTTTACTTGGAATATTTTAGGATAGATTGCAAGGTTAAGTTTGCTTGATTTATTTGCATTCGAAATTTATCAATTTTATACAGCAAAAAGTCTGCAATTTTGACTTTGCCCGATTTGAAAGGTTCTATAAAATTTTCATAAGTATTTTGGTATGTTTGGGGTCATTTTTACCTTACAAATAAAATTTGATATTTCATTTTGTCCTTTTGATGTTGTAGGGTCATTATGTTCAATTTCCGATTAATAATTGCCAGTATGAAAGTCATTTAACAGAGCTCAAGATCAAATAGATTTATTTTCATTTGTCAACTTTAAAATATGAATTTATTCCAACCCAATCTAACATACTAATTTGACTCAAGCAAAGTATTCAAATGCCAAATTACAATTCTGATTTCTAAAACATTTATTTAAAAACAAAGAGTATTATGACATTTCTCCATATGTATTCAATTTTTCATCCTTCCAACAAAATTTCAAAATACATTCAACAATCAGATTTCAATACCCAATAATGCCATTTGATTAAAGTAATACAATCCTTTATTGATTCAAAGAGATACCTTTACAATTTCTTCTTTCATTCCTCAATTACAATATACAGAATATGATTTCTTTCACATTCTTTCAAAAGAAGAAAAATAGAGTATATCTCTTTCACAATTCAATTTACAACTTTCATAGCCCATACAGACCATCTTTCCATCACAAATAATATACAAGATCATCCACTTCAAGTGGGAAAATGTTACATTAAGAAATGATTTCAGCAAGGATTATCAAATTGTCTTCTTTCTTAGTCGAACAACAACGGTGATGAATTTCCATCATTCTCCAATTTTGTCACAACAGAACAAGTAAAAGGCAATGCTCTCCACCCAACCAAGAAATCCAATGAAAAGGGAGAATCCATCCTTCTTCATTGGCCCCCGAGCCCCAACCACATTGCAATAAGAAATGTTTTTTTCAACTCATGGCAACAATAGGCTTCCACAACACAAAGACAGATTTCTCATTCAAACCACAATCCAAAACAAAACTACAGTTTGCCACCACAGAACAAAACAACAAACAACACTTAGGCTTCATCATGCAAGCCAAAGGAGCAAGAAACTATGGGGGATGCTACTTATGCCTCCCAAAGGGGAAATGTGTATCACCACCTGAGAACAAAATACCAAAATATATATCATTTCAATCCCTGACATGTCCTTATACCTCCCCCAAGTACCCCTTCTTCCTCACATTTCCTTATGCCTCCCCTATCTCTTATGGCACCCCATAATGAGTAAATAAATGCAATCTATTTCTTTGTAAGGTGGAACTCAAATCCCAACTCCCTCCACACTTATACCTCCCCAAAACACTTATGTCTCCCACAAAATACTCCATAGTCTTCTCCTACACCTTCCCTAGGCTATCTACCCAACCAGCCAACAAATAAAACAACACATTCAAACATTCAACCATTCACAAATGCATACAAATAAAAGGAGAGTATTTCCAAGAGCTAAGCTCTTACCTCTTCATGATGGAGTTTGGTCCAAGTTCAAAACAACAAGCTCTCCAATGTAACACAAACCAAGAGATCAACAACCAACAAGTATGCAACAATCTCCAAATTTCTCCCAATTTGCAAGAGCTCCAAAAATCCAAAGCAAGTCACCAAAAATGAAGTGATAAAAGTGAAGAAAAAAATCCCCAAAAACAAGCCAAGGAATTCGAATATATAGAAGAGGAAAGAGAAGAGGATGAGGTGGATCCATGTGGTATGCCACATCATACGTCCTCAACTCCAACTCATAAGTCAACTTCGGTCTCCAAGGCACAATAAATAAGCAGGTGAATAAATGAAAGTTTTACTTACACACTCAAATCAAACCCACACCTAATAAGGACTGAAATTGAAAGCATGTAAAAAAGTTCAATAAAAGCATACAACTTGACTTACAAAATAACATAATGAAGGCTAGATTTAAACCCTCCAACCACATGTAAGGTTGGCATGCAAATTTAAGAGTTATGGTGTTATGTTTGTGGAGCCTATTTTCATGTTAGAGTGTGGTACACCTTCTATGTGTTACACTCGGGTATTTTTACGGTGGTCCCGCTCACCGGTGAGCGGGTCGGGGGGTTCGGGGGTGAAGCCCTCGAAGTAAATTTTCATGGGTGGTTTATTAACCCATGGGTAATGGGTAACTCATTATGGGTTGTTTTTGGGCCCATGGTTTTTTGGTACCCATTGTTTTGTAAAACCACCTCTTCAGCTACCCATAGGTTTATGGGACGGTTTTGTTTTTTCCCATTGTTTGATACCCACGGTTTTGTAAAAATGCTTAAGCAGTTGTCTATTTATATGGTCTTATGCATATGATAGATAGACAAGTAAATGTATTGTAGATGTATTTTGAATTCGTGTGTGAATTCTGAGAGTTTGTTGAGCATAGCTCCAAACGGATCTATCATTGTATTGAGAGAGTGGAGGCTTGTAATAAAATCTGAGCAAGTGATTCTTGGTGGACGTAGCTCAAATTAGGTGAACCACATTAAATCTTGTCTCTCTGTGTTGTATTATTTATTCTCGCACTTTTATTTGAGATCTATAATATTTTCGCATATTAGTTTCTACTTGTTGATTCTTACAAGGGATTATTCCACATATTTTATCACTTATTTCCTAACATATGGGACAAGTTATACTTGTCCCATAAGCTTCCAAAATCATCCTCCAAGGAAAAATTTAAATTTCAAAAGGAGGTGGAGTGTTTCATACTCAAAAATTTATTTACACATCTCTTACACATTTCTTACAACACTTTAATTTTAGGCAAAAAACTCTAATGATTACTTTCTTATGTCCCAATTTGATTAATTAATTTTAACAACATGTTTACTCACATTAATTTACCACAATTAATAAATAATGAAAGGGGTAAACACATCACTTAATAAACACATGCAAACATCAATAAAAAGGAACCAAATAAATAAATACACATAACCCTTGATCACATTTAAAGGTGATCCCCCCATGGGAATCCCTAAAAATCAAACACACACACACGAACAATACAAGTTGCCATGGTGACCTTATTGAATTCATCTAGAATTCCAATGTGGTTGGTATCCAATCCCCGATGTTTGTTGTGATATTTTTAACCTACACAATACAAATACCCCTTCATCCTTGTGACCATATCAGAACATCAAAATGAATATAATATAATTTCCAAATCATCAATATATATATAAATCACAAAAACATCCAGACAATCAACAATATCACTTATAATTTCATCAGCAACTATATAATC
The DNA here is from genome assembly GCA_018340775.1 of Taxus wallichiana var. yunnanensis. NCBI lineage: Eukaryota > Viridiplantae > Streptophyta > Pinopsida > Cupressales > Taxaceae > Taxus > Taxus wallichiana. The sequence goes on from CM031244.1 coordinate 516,961,145, forward strand.
ATCAATTTTAAATTCAATTTTTGGGTATACTCAATATATCCAAATATCACATGTCCTAACAACATCCATATATATATAAACATGTCCAACAACATGTCAACATCTATATAAAATGTCTCTAACAATAATCATGCATCATATATGAATCAGAGTCAACAATAATCCATGATCTGACATCTAACACCATACTAAATCAAAACTATAATAATGTCCATAATATAGTCAATAGTATCATGATCAATATCAAAAGTTTCAAAGGGAAGTGGGCACTACATCCCCTCCCCTTAGTCTCGACTTCCTCCTGGAAGTCACTGGAAAGAGAGATATGAACAAATGCAATAGAAAAAGGATCACTCCATTATGCGATTGCTTGCTTCAAACAAGTGTGGGTCTACAGAACCTAAGTTTGGTCCAATGCAATTCAGCAATAAGAAGGGATATTGCAAGGGATGAGTTCTAAACTTTCTGCATGGAAGGCTACAGACACTTAAATCTAGAGAGTAAATTTATAGTATCAACTTAGATACCACACATAACAATATAACATGAAGAGTTCAAAAGAGTCTTAAGAGTAACCACCAAGTAGAGGAATAATAAGGAGAATTCCATGAGTTTGAGAACGACCACATAGTTTCCCAAGGAATACAACATACCGCAATAATAAAAGTTAAGATTTCTACTAAGTTTAAGCCATGATATCAAGGTTCATTGTCTGATAAGGCTAGCAAAAATCAACTATGACCAAATTTGCATGAGGAACAAGTCTACTCAAGGTCCCACAATTTGAGGATCACACAGATGAGGTTGATCAAAAAGGACACCTAAATCAACAAAACATTTAAAATAAAGGAACTATTCAAGGAAAACACTTATATAACTGGAGAGGGTACAATTAACTTTTCATGGTAATACAAGTGAAGTCAAGATCACAAGTTTTCCTATAGTTTGATTTTTACACTTCTGTTTTAAGAATCAAACACACCATACCAACCATTTAACAATTTAGCAAAAGAAAAAATAAAATAAAATGGGTAAGTGCACCAAGTTAGGGGCCAAAAAGGGGTTCTTAAGTGAACGTATTTTTCTGAAAAAAAAAATTCAACTTGTACAAGTTTTTGAAATAGTTACACTCAATAATGGAACATGTTGTAGAAATATGAATCATAGCATTTTGAGTTTAGTTTCTAAGATACTAAATTTTATTGAAAACAGAGAATTTTAAATGGGTCAAACAACTAAAATACCAACAGATACTCTTGTTTTTGTTAAAAAACATAATAGAGTGACTTTCGTGCCCCCCACAATTTTTTGAGCACCATTTAGTATTTTTGAAAACCCTTTAGTAGAAAGATAGCTAGGAGAATATAGTTTGGGCTCAATTTTTTAAAATATTTTTTTAGCAAATATTGTTTTATTTATGATTTTTCTAGTACAAAAATTTTATTTTTGAAAAATAACGGAGCTCCAACCATGCCCCCTAACTACCTCAAAAAATATCGAAAATTAGATTTTTTTTTGAATATGTATAGAATTATGCCTAGTTTGGGCTAGTATAATTTTTTTAAATTTTGAACACCCAAAAAAAGATACACCATGAAAGATAGACATATTTACACTTCAAATAATAGCTATAAAAAGGCATAGTTAGAAAATTAATAATATGGAAACCTTATATTAGTTAGAAAATTTGAAATATTATATTTTTAGAAAGAAGAGACTCTGCTCTAGGTCATGGTATAATTTTTTAAAAATGGATTGATTGTTTTATTTTGATTTATCATAGAGGAAGTGAAATTTTTATATATACTTGTAAAAACACGATGTTTGTTGTGTTTGTGTAGGTCCATGCCTCAGGCTTGGGGATCCAAACCGGATCCCAAGCCTTGAGGCATGGCTTGGGATAAGAGAAAACGCAAAACGCATACGCATTACATGACGCATACGAGTTACATAAGTATTAGTTTTTCATTTATTATTATTTATATTTTATTATTTCTTATACTTTAAATTTATTTATGTAAATATAAGAAATTAGGGTCACTCTGCACCTTATGGAACTAGTCTCACAGCTCCATGAGTCATGGTTTAGGAGATAGTTTTTTAAAGTATAATTTGGTCAGTAAATAGGTAATTTTTGGGATTTTAGCATTCAACCTAAATCTTTTAGCGTTTAACTTCTACAATCGAAACCCTAAACCATAGGCCATAAACCTAAACACTAAACTGTAAACCTTGAGCCCTGAACCCTAAACCCTAAACCTTTAACCATGATCCCTAGACCCTAAAACCTAAACCTTAAACATTCAGCCCTTACATGTGAGCCCTAAACAAAGCCTTAAGCCCTAAACACTAATCCATAAGCCCTAAACCCTAAACCCTAAACCATGAACCATAAACCATAAACCATGAACCATGAACCATAAGCCCTAAATGCTAAACCCTAAACCCCAAGCGTGAAAACTAAATCCTAAACCTAAACCCTAACCCCTAAACCTTAAACACCAATCCTAAACCCTAAACCCTAAGCCTTGAACCTTACACCCTTATCCCTGAGCCCTAAAATCTAAACCCTAAACCCTAGACCATATACCCTAACCCCTAAGCCCTAAAACCAAAACCCTAAACCCTAAAACCTAAACCATAAACCATAAACCCCAAACATTAAATCCTAAACCTTTAAACCCTAAACCTTAAATCCCTAAACATAAACCTAAATCCCTAAACCCTAAACCCTAAACCATAAACCCTAAAACATGAATCGTAAACCATAAACCCTTATCCCTAAACACTAAATCCTTAACCCAAAACCCAAAACCTAAACCCTAAATCCTTAACCTCAATCCGTAAACCCTAACCCTAAACCTAAAATAAACCTAAATAAATCCTAAACCATAACCCTAAACCTTGAACCCTGAACCCTAAACCCTAAACCTTAAACCCTGAACCATGAGCCCTAAACCCTAAACCCTAAACCCTAAACCCCAAACCATATTTCATCAATATTTCCTAGTCTCGTGCCTAGAACCATCATTTAGTCTACTTATAGAACTACCTTGTTTATGAGAGGTGGGATAAGTAACTAAATGGATATGACATCTACCTTGTGCCTTGTAATCCATATATTACACATCTCTTCCAAACTTGTTTCTCCCCACATATACTTGCGCTCTTGAATGTAAATTTATTCACACTCAGAAACAAATTTACATTTCTCATATTTCCATGTATCGTATTATGCAAGCCAGGATGACCCATTGGAAGTTGGAAAAAATAACCATCACAACAAAAAAGTTAATCTTAAAGGAAACAAAAGAAACATAGAGAATATATCAATGCAGAGGTGTAGGATCATAATTGAATTTCCTGTAGTATCCTCTCCTCCAGAGAAAGATAAATTTTAAGTGTTCTACTGGAATGGATTGTAAATTTGACAGAAGTTCCTAAAGTGTTCAAAATAAGCATAGAAATAGAGGAATGGCTAAGAACAAGAAGGGGTTATCAATCACCTAGTAAATATTTTTGTTTAGTTCTAAATGGGAGTTACCTGGCCTATAACTTAGTGACCTTCCATTCATTGATAATTCCTTATATGATAAACCCATGGATGTTTTCAAAATATCAATAGATGAAAACATCAAATTTTGATGACTCTCTTTGAATGTTTTACCTACAAATTCGATGAACCCTGAACTCTGTGACCTAAACCCTTAACCCTCAACCATGAGACCTAAACCCTAAACTATAAACCCTAAACCCTACACACTAAATACTAAACCATAAAACCTAAAACAATAACCCTAAACCCTTGACCCTAGACCCTAAACCCTGAGCCCTAAGCCCTAAACCCTAAATACTAAATCCAGAGCCCCGAGCTCTAACCCCCAAACCTTAAACCAATAACTCTGAACCCTAAACCTTAAGCCATAAACCATGAACCATGAACCCTAAACCCTAATCCCTAAACCATAAACCCTAAACCTTAAGCCTTGAACCCTACACCCTAATCCTTGAGCCCTAAACCCTTAACCTTAAACCCTGAGCCCTAAACCCTAAATCTAGAGCCCTGATCTCTAACCCCTAAACCTTAAACCCATAACTAACCCCTAAACCTTAAACCCGTAACTCTAAACCCCAAACCCTGAGTCGTAAACCTTAAACCATGCACCCTAACCCCTAAACCCTAAACCCTAAACCGTAAACCCTAAACCTTAAGGCCTAAATGTTAAATCCTAAAGGTCCTTAAGCCCTAAACCCTAAACCATAAAAAATAAATCATAAACCCTAAACCCTTACCCCTAAACCCTAAACTCTAAACCCCAAGCACTAAACCCTAAACCCTAAACCCTAAACCCTAAACCCTGAAATATGTGACCTAAACCCTTAACCCTAAAACGTAAACCCTAAACCTCGAGCCTTAAACCTAAAACCCCCTTTGCCCTAAACCTTGAACCCTAACCTTTAAAACTTAAAACCTAACTCATAAACCCTAAACTGTAAACCCTAAATCCTTAACCCTAAACCTTAAACCCTGAGCCCTAAATCCTAAACCCTATACCATAAACCCTAAGTCCCTAAGCCCTAAACTCTAAGCCCTAAACCCTAAACCCTAAACCCTAAAACCTAAATCCTAAACCTTGAGCCCTAAACCTTGAACCCTTAAACATAAACCCTAAAAATAAACCCTAGCCCTAAACCATAACCCTTAACTCTTAACCCTAAACCCTTAACCCTCAACCCTCAACCCTTTGCCCTAAAATAAGAACCCTGACCTTTAAACCTTAAAACCCTAACTCCTAAACCCTAAACCATAAACCCTCAGGTCCTCAACCCTAAACCTTAAACTATAAACCCTAAATCCTCAACCCTAAACCCTAAAAACTAAACCATAAACCCTTAAGTCTCAAACCTAAACCCTAAACCCTATACCCTAAACTTTGAGCCATAAACCCTAAACCCTCAATCTAAACCCTAAACCCCTAAACCTTGAGCCCTAAACCCTAAACCCTCAAACCCTCAACCTCAACCTCAACCATAAACCAAAACTCTAAACCCTAAACCATGAACCCTAAGCCTTGAGCCCTAAACCCCGAGCCCTAAACCCTAAACACTAAAATCTAAACTATGAGCCTTAAACACTAAACCTTAAACCCTAAACTCTAAACCTTGAGTCCTAAACCCTTATCCTTAAACCCTAAACCCCAAGCCCTAAACCCTAAACCATGTAAATCATAAACCCTCACCCAAAGGAAAGTGCTAAAAATATAATTCAAAGGTGTTTAAAGGTGTAGGGAATAGTGTTTAAGGTGATTGATCAACTAATTTAGTTTTTATGAGAGACTACTTGCTTTGAAGGCCTAAAAATTTATTTTTTGCCATTTTGTAGTTAATTGAGCATCCTTCAGAACAAGCTAAAATGAGCTAGTCATGTCACCGAGTTATCAAGGACCATTATTTGTGAAGTATTAAGGCATTGTTTGTCTCCATAAGAGATATGAGCAAAAGCATGTATGAGAATCATGAATTTTATTCCATGAAAGGATTATTTTAGAGCTAGGAATAGGTGGGGGATGATCTTTATATGGAGCACCATGTTTCTAAGAATGAGCAATCATCTGAATTCACTTGATGTAATTCACTTGGTGTTATTCGTAACTGTAACTCATTCAACACCTAGTAGTGTTATCACACCTTAGGAGGAGGCACATTATAATCACCTCATTTTTGCCATAGAACAGAATCCCATTCAGGAACAATCCTCTATCTACAAAGTGAGGATCTCTTTTTAGTAAGAAGTAGACAAACATCATAGAGTTAATTCATGGTCACTAAAGTGAATTATGGACCAAATTTAAAATTATTACCAATTCAAACAAAGGTAGGGCCAAAATCTAGTTTAGAAGGTCAAAAACCTAAAAATGACTATATGCTTTCCCAAAACAAAGACCGACTACAATATATATGCCCTGAAAGTATTAGGTCGTTTGTTGAAATCCTGAAAAATGAGTAAGTACTAACCAAATTAGATTTTGAAAAACTATCTTCTAGATTATAACTATTGGAGCTATGAGACCACTTCCATAAGGTGAAGAGTGACCCTAATTTCTTATATTTACTAAAATAAATTTAAAGTATAAGAAATAATAAAAGAAATCTTATACTTTGCATTACATAACGCGTACGCATTTTTGCTTGTTTGAAACACGTATGCATTATATTCGGTGATTCTGAGGCAAAAAAATTAAAACGTGAGCATGTTTTAGTTAAATCCATACATGTTTTGATTTTTTTGGATTCTTGTCCACTTTTTTTGCCCCTAACTGCACTTACCCATATATATATATATATATATATATATATATATATATATATACACACACACACACACACACACACACACACACACACACACACACACACACACACACACACACACACACACAGAGAGATATATATCTGTGTGTGTGTGTGTGTGTGTGTATCTCCCTAAGAACTAACATATCAATACAAGTACCATACATTATAGCACAATGGGATTTATTTATCTTATTTCCTACTCAAGCTCTAATAACCATAAAGAGAGCACAAGAAACACCAAGGACCACTCAAGGTCACTAGGGAGAAGAAAAGTAACACGGGGTCCAACTACAATCCAAATTTGTTGTTGGTACTCAAAATAGTCTCGCCCCATTTGTGCCTTTGAAAATTTATTGATTTACGGCCTCTTTCATTTTCTCCTTCCTCGTGTTGTGCTTGGTCAGTCTTTGTTGCTATTTTTAGTCAACTCCTGGGTTGAAGATCATGTATGGGTCCATGTTTGTCTCCTCGTTTCTTTGTTCCTCTGGAAAGGTCTATATTTTGAGTCTCATGTGCTCTGCCCTTCAAAACTCACATTTTCATGTTCTCTCAATTTCCTAGAGTCAAGATTTGTTGTCCTTGATGTTTCTATCCTAGATAGATGAAGAAGAATGAATTGATGTGTCCCTGAAGAATGTATTTGAGCATTTTAACATTTCTAAACTTTCTGTGTTTCAAGAAAATTTCATTCCCAGGCTTAAATGGTCATTTTTCTGTATTTTATGGTTTGATGAGCATTTCTCCTAGTCAAATTTACATCCTTTCATATATAGGGGATGTGGCACCTTTTGGTTGGATGTGGCTTAGCTAAATACTTCAAAAATTCTATGAAAATCCTCAACTCAAAAATCTGTCCACGTGGGTGAACGACGCTCATTTGAAGATTTACTTTTTGGTCTGGCCTTGGAGTAGCGCCGGGAGGACACTTGGAGGTTTGGTGAGATAGAGACATGTGGAGGCTTCCACCGGGTCTTCCGATACTTATTCTTTTTCAAACAAGTTTTTTGGAAGTCTGGGACACATGGAGGAGTCGTGCATGTTGGGGACCGGCCTTTTAGGTTCTATTTTGAAGGAGCACCATGAGGACACGTGGAGGCCTCCACTCACTTTGCATTTTTCTTAGAATTTTAATCGAGCAAAGGAGACTGCCTCAAAGCATGACACATGGTGCCTTCCGCTGAGCTATAAGCATTCGGATAAACTTAGTGGGTCGTGACACGTGGCAAGCCCGTGCTCATTCAAGGTATCAATTTTTTGGGAGCGCCTCAAGGTGCGCCATGGTGACACATGGTGATTTGAAAATTCAAAGAGGTGGTGAGGCTGACCATCGGGGGTAATTTGAATTTTTTTTCCCTTGACATGTAAATGACTAAAAACATCAAAATGGCCCGCAAGCCCGATAAAGGAAAGGTCAAAGCTTGCTCCAGTCAATGGCGGAGGTGCGAACTCTCGGGGGAAATTTGGAAAAATTTCCTTTTGGGAGAAAAGAGTTAAAAGTAAAGGGAAAATATGGTTCCGTTGAAACCACATTGGGACACATGTCGGGCCCACTTTTCAAGGGTAGAGCTATGGAGAAAACTTGGAAAATTTCCCTTTTTTCCAAAATTAGAGGTCAAATGGCAAATTTATTTGTGGTTCCTTTGGGATCCACCTTAGGACACGTGTCAGGCTCTTTTCCCAAGGGTGGAGGTGCGAGAGAAAATGGATTTTTTTCCATTTTTCCTAAAAATTCAAAGGAATCCCCGGTATGTTCTTAAGTTTGAATCTTCCACGTGGACGACCCAAATTCAAAGTAAAGATCAACGACAACTGAGAGTCTGAATCTGATTTTCCCCCCATTTTTCTGAAACACATCTAGAAGTGTGAGTCTCCATGATTTCTTGGTATTTCCTACACGCCAAGTAGAGAAGGGAGTTAATGTTGATATCTGAGTTTGGTGGGGAGATCTGGAAGGTGTCTTTCACCATTAAGAGGGTCTGACTATCGGGCCTAATCTAGTTTTCCATTTTCCTTCTCCCGAGCATGCAAGGAGCCAGATTTGATAGATTAGGGGTGGAATTGGTTGGCGAATGGAAGGAAGTGTGATTTTCCAGAGGAAGGAGTTGAATGCAAGAGATATTCGAAGAGATATGCCCTCGATCCCCTGGTGACTTTTTACAAATCGGATCTTAGAAATCGTGATTGTGATCATGACAAGCATTAGTATACTCAATGTCTGAATTTTCAAGGGAAAAATCTATTGTAAATGTTATGAATGGCACAAATTTTTCATGCAAATGGTTGGAAGTTGGAGGTCGAGTGTTAGAGGTCGAAGAAAATTCCCAAGAGGAAAATTTGACTAAGCCTGTTTTTTGAGAATCCATCTGAGAAGCTTGTATATCTCTCTTTGTGTCAAATTTAATCGTGTCAAGGTGGTTGCAAGTGTGGAGCCATTGACAAGCTTTGAGATTGTTCTGGAAACTTTCCCTTGCTGATAAATTTGATCACACTTGAGTTATTCTATGTTAATCTTGAGTTAAATGTATTAGTTTCATCTCTGAATGCATGTGAATAGTTTTTCTTTTTCTTATTGCAATCTTGTACCAAAATACGGTAATCCATGTTAATCTTGAGTTAATTGTATTTGTTTCATTTTCAAAACCTGCCAATTTGATTCATTATTAGGGATAGAAGGCCCGACAATTTACTTAATATGAGGCTTAATTTTGCTATTTTCTATCTATTCAAGCACTTTGAAACTAGCACTAACTGTTGCAAGTCCATCAACATGCTTATTTTCAGTTCTAGGAATAGACTAAATATTAATAACATCAAAATGTTCCATTAAGTCTAAAACTCTACGTCTGTAAGATTTCATTAATGGATTCTTAAAACATTGAAGCTTTTTACTTGATTGATAACCAACTCAGAATCACCAAAGATTTGTAATATGTTGATCCCTCTTTTTCTGGCCCAAAGTAAGCCATGAATTAATGTTTTGTATTCAGCTACATTACAAGTGCATGAAAATTGGAGATTCGAAGATGTAAAATACCTCTCATTTGTTGGGGAAGTGAGCATCAAACCTGCGCCATGTCCTTTCTTATTCTTAGCTTCATCGAAATGAAGCTTCCAAATCCCTTCCGCTAAATTCTCTATTTTGGACAGCAAGGGAATTGTTGCATTTTCTTCATGCATACAATATACACAAAAATATGTTCTTCAACTTCCTTAAAAGGATCATGGGCATGTTCTTCAACTATTTTTCATCCATAAACATGTTAGAAACACCCTCTAATGCTAAAAATTGAGCTACATCATCAAAATCGGATTGATCTACCGCTGAATAGTTTGCCACTGCATTTGGAGAATGAGGCTCAATGTGAAATCTAGCCAATGGTTTTGAATTAATAGTGACCTTAGTGCCATAATGTGTGGTGAAAAACAAGAAAGACCAATCTGAGGAGAGATAACCTCCTCTCTTCATTGTAAAGTCTCTAGATAAGCATAAAACAAAATTTGGAGGTAAATCCACTACGGTAACATCTTGCAAAATGGAAACATTTGGGCAAGCGTGCAACGTTACCTCTAAATTTTTGATTATACCAACTGTGTTAGTTGCAGTCCCATCAAGATGTAAAACACTCTTTTTATAGGTTCATATTGCAGGCTCAATTTTCAAAGCAATTGCTTTTGGCATAACTCATGTGCTACTTACACCGCTATCCACCATGCGCTTATGAACTATATTTTCTCCAATAATCAGTGATAGATTAAATGGTGGTGGCTTATTTATGTCTCAGTGTTTAAAACTTTCTCAACCATCCATCTAACCCCTTTTAGGCGGTCTTGATTAAGTGTTCCAAGGACCATATTTCTCTTTTGAACTTCCTTTTCGTTGTTTTTGTTGAAATTTGTAGTTTAGCTAGTTCATGAGAGAGTAAATCCTCTCGTCTGGAATGCTTAAAGCATCCCACATCAAAATGTTAACACTATGCATTTTTATTACATCAATGATATTAAAAGAAGAAACCGTTTTAGAGATAGATTCAACTGTTTTAGCATAAGCCTTAGCAAAAACTGACTATGCTTTAGCAACTTTGGATATCTGAGGAATAAATAATCTTCTTGGATCAGGTTGTAGCTATTTTTGTCACTCTTTATCAGCTGTAACACTTCCTATTTTTGTGGGACAACAGGACTGTTAGCTGGTTTTGGGGCTGTAGATGTTGAATTATCAGTAACACTGAGCAGCATAGGTCTATTTTGTTATTTTTTTAATTTTCAGTAGCCTTCTCCTGAGCTCTAGTGGTAATAGGAATGAAATATTCCTCATTAAAGCTGGCCAAATTCTATTCAGGTGATTTCTAAACATGACTTTCTTGCTGCCCACTCTCCATTTGAGGCATGAAAAATGCTTCAGATTGAGGTTGTGCAATAATATTCAGATTCATGAAGGCATTTGGGAAATTTACAGATGAATGAGGCTGATTACAAGGTTGGCACCACTCTTCTCGTAGCCATATTAACTGGGACCAAAGAATTAGATGTACTAGGAATGTTGGGATCAAACTACCTTTGCTGATAAGGCTGCCTATAATTCTGATTCTGTTGGTAAGGTTGCCTATTTTGCTGACTTTGATGATTTTGCTTTGATAAGGAGCCCGATAAGGTCTCGTTAGGAAATGCAAGTTTGTTTTCAATTGACATCATCTTATTTCACATGGTTTGCAAGGCTTTAAACATATCTCTGGGATGGGGTTGTAATAGTAGGCTCCACAATTGTAATAGGTTGTGGAATAGGAGCTAAATCTACCAAAAATGGCATTGTAGGCCTTGGTGCTAATTTTCTACCCTGACTAAGGTTGTTTTCATCTTTATGGCAATGTCATAGGCATCTGGCAGAGTAAAGGCTCCCATGGATTGGATCATAGTTGAAATATGGATATTGAATGCTCTAAGGTAATAAAGGAAAGCATGATCAACTTGAGGCTTAACACTTGTTGGGATTCTTTCCCAAGTCCTAGCAAACGGATGTTGAAACTAGACATATACTCATGAGGGGCTCTTTTGATAGCAGATAGCTATTCTATGAGGGATAAATGATCTGAATTATCTTGGAACTATTTCAGTAGTTTTACACCTAACTCGTCCCAAGTTCTTATGCTTCCAATATCTAGATTTCTATACCATCAAAGGCTTGTCCTTTAAAATATGTGGGCTAAAAGTCTTAAAGCTATGTCTTCATGAGTAATATTATGACTACACAAATGGTCTGCAATGTCTTTAATATGTTTAAGAGTGTAACTTGATTTTCACCCATAAATGATGGCAAACTTTTCATGGTAGCATTGGGAACATCATGGTAAATTGGAATTACTAATGGGCTGCCATTAGTAAAGGTCACAAAAATTCTCGGTGGTTGAAGAGCCATTGGAAAAATTGGGATATGGATTGAAAAAATTATACGTGGTGAAGGAATATCAAGAGGGGGTTATCAAAACCAGGTATATTGTAGGGTAATGTATTACCAACTCTTCTCCTTCTAGTAGAATTCAAAGGTAAAGAAACAAACTTAGGAGGAATTCCTCTTACCAATGATCTTGTAGTCACTTTAGGCATGGAACATGCTGCAATACTGATCTGAAATCAGCTTTACGGAGTCGCCAAAAGATCATGAAATCTTTAGAATAAATTGCTGCAACTTGCTCCCCCAAAGTAACTTTTATTTTTGTAAATCTACTTTAGATCTGCTCTAGAATTTGTAATTTACATGCATATTTGATTCGTTCTCCCACCGGCATGCCAACAATCAAGTATCTCTCGAACTTACACCCTATAGAGAGATGACAACATATTTTTAAACCCGTAAAAGATCTCTCTCTCTCTCTCTCATAGATACAATGGAGACACCTCAGTCCAGGGTATACCTATTGTGAGGTGAATCTTCGGGATTAAAAGGTCGGTTCCTTATTGGTGTACACTAAACTAGTTTCGTGGGAGTTTTAAGGGCAAAAGATGACTTAAAACTAATAATACAAAGGTGATACACCAAATTTGTGTGAGAAATTTGACTCAGTGAAATACACAAACTGATTTGTGAAGAATTATTTAATGCACAAACCAATCAATACCTTTTTGTAAAAATATAAGGGCAAAATACTTAATTTGTACTGAGGGAGATTCACAATAGTACTAGTAAGCTAACATGCACAATAAAATTTAGCAGAAAAGGGTAAATTTGTAGTAGGGTAAAGTGGTTAATCAGGGAATTTTCATTCACAAAATTAATGTTGACATACACAAGACTACAAAATAAATTGGAAAGGCATAAAATAATTCACACTCAGAGGGAAAAACTGGCAGAAATGGCTTCAGTACTCATATATCCAAAAGTTCTCTAGGAAGTTCTCTGAAAAAGTCCCCCTTTTGTGCTTTGCAAAAGCACACAATATATAGCAAAAGTTCACCCCTTCCTAAAAATAGCCTAAAGGCTATACTCGCCCATGTATCCTAATTTTATCCTTTATTTAATAGTAAATAAAGGAATAAAATAATACAAACTAAAGCATGTAATAAAAATAGGCGTTAACAACCTTAAATACAATATAGTCAAACTGAAGTTGACTGTTCTATTTTAAAGAAAGAAAGGGTGAAAAACTTGCTAAAAATACAATTTGCTTGCTAGGCAAGTTTTCCTCATTTGAGCATGCAAATTCGTCATCTTCTCTGTTTTGTCCTGTTGTGAAGGCATGCAAAAATAATTCCTTGTATGTGAGCAAAATATTGCAACCCTTAGCAATATTTGCAAAACAATAGTGTGTGGGGACCACCTCCAATGTGCACATGCTCTGATTTTTACCCCTTTTCTGGATGGTCACATGAGTGACACTTTGCAATTTTATTTCAAAACCCCTTGTGGGGACCACCTTGATTTGTTTGGTTGATATGGCCACCTTGTGGATTTAGGAAAATTCATGTTTTAAAAGGGGGCACCACTTTTGATTAGGCCATTATGTGTTTATTGGAGTGACCATATGGTCCGCCACCTTTGGCCTTGGCATATTATGATTTTCACCTTTTCGGTGATCATGGCACATTATTTGGTCCTTGATTATTTTAGATGCACTATAGTTTAGACTTTTTGAAATTCGTTGGCAATGATATATTTCGGACACATGGGCTTGCCCCTTCCCATGGTGACTCAACCCCTTGATGTCGATCCGGCCTGTGAATGGATTAAACTTGGTACTTGGCACATTTAGTATGATCCATGGCATATTTTTTTAGACCCTTGATCACGTAGATGCATTGTTTAACTTTGTCCATTGATTTCAGAGGAATTTATGAAGCCCTTATCTCTTTGGGTGATAGTGAATTCTGATCGTTGATCTTCTATTTGTAACTCGACCATTGGATCTGAGCCGATATTGCACTTGAATTTTGGGTTTAATAGAGATCATTAGATCTCTGCTGTCACTCCTGGGCCGTTGGATTTGAGGGGTTCATCTAGACCATGGTTTAATGTTTGACTTTAATCAGGCCATTCGATTAACCTCCATTCGATCTATGCCATTGGATGTTAGAACTCGGGTTAGGTTTTGAGTTAGTTGGAGCTTATAGGGTAGAACGGTTCTATTTGAGCTCATTCACATTTTTTGATTATCGTGGCAAAGCCATGGTGAATTTTCTCTAGCCCTGCATTTTTTCCCAAGAAGCATGGCGGTTTTGGTGGCTTTGAGCCTACATACTTTGGTTTTGGCCTTGGACGCCATGGATATTTGCTTCTTCGGTCCACATTTTTTATGAAACTCTAAGGTATTCTTTTCATTTTGTTTCTTGTTTTTTTTGGGAATCCCGTAACTCATTTTAATCACTTTAGTGGCTCAATGGATCTCTGTGGAATGACAAATCTTTGCATTTCTTCTCTTGTTTTTGATTTCTATCGAGCTTCGAACACGAGCCTACGAAGGAAGTTGTCACCATTGTTTGCCTACTTTGACCTCATTATCTGATCACGGTGAGTTCTTGTACTCTGTTCTCTTCTGCAAGTTGTTTGAAAATGGAGAAGAAGGCCTTCAAATTTATCCTACATTTTTCACCTTCTTTGGAAAATGACTTGGCTTGTTGAAACTTGAATGTTTACATTCTTCATTGATACTTTTGAGTCCTTATCGGGTGCTTGATTTCCTTTCTCAGAGATACATATTTTTAAAGGCTTTCGCCTCTTGTTTGTTTAAAAGTAAACGCTTGTTTGAATCAATTCTGGAGTGCAAGCTTTGAAACTCGGTTTGTTGAAAACATGACCATAATGATCTTCATTGTACCTGTAGCTATGTATTTTAATGTCGAATTTAATTATTTGATCACTGTGGCGAAGTTCTTCACTTTCGATTCTTGACTCATGCTTAGCTATTGTTATGTTGACTGTTTACTTCGATGAAGTTTGGTCTTCATATTTTCTGCTATTCTTTTATCTTTGATCTTATGAAGCTTTTAAAGTGATTAGTAATCAGAATCATGCTGTTATGCCAAAGATACCTCAAATTTGATAGATCTTTCTGGAAGTTGTTTGACTGATCCTTTGTTGAAATCACAATTGTAATCCACTATGTGTAATGAAGAACATATTTCCTTTTCTGAAAAAACAAAGAAAATCATTAAGTTTTCTTTTCTGTAATGACTAGTCTTTTTCGAAGTCACAATATAGCAAGAATCGTGTTTCAATTTTAGCATTAATTCTCAATTTTGTTTTATCTAAAAAACCCATTTTGCAAGGGGAAACTCTAAAAAAATTTCATAATCTTTCTCTCTCTAGACTTCTACAACTTGACCATTCTGAAAAGATATGAAACATCTCTTTGGATGTCTGTTCACTTGACTTAGTTATGTTCATGCTTGCTTTGCTTGACCTATTTCAAACTTTGAAAAAATGTGAAGTAGTTGGCTTTGATTCACATTTGAATTTGGGAAAAAAGAACTTTGAAATAGCTGCAACTTGATGAACCTTTGGAATACTTGTATGTTTCATTTGATCATAATATCATCTTAATAATGATGAAACATGTACTTTTGTTGACTGTTTTTGTTCCTTTTGAAGTTCAGATAGCTTATAAAGCATGTAGTAGCTAAAAAAGCATCTGTTTCAATTCTGTTTTAAATCAAAAGTCAATTTTACAAGGGGAGACTCTTGCAAAAATTTCCAAAATCCTATTTTTCTCTCTCCTTTTCAAGATTTTCAGCATGATTTGCAAAAATATTCCTTTCTTGACTTATTCTGATGCTTCTTTCTTCCTATAAGCCATCCATGGAAATGATGTTCGTTTTCCATTCTTTTGAAAGTAAACAGTAGCTACCTCTTTCTTAACCAGTTAAACTGATTTTTCCATTCTTATGTTACAACCTGTTCCTGCAAAACTCATAAATAAGTTAGAAATATATAGGCTTTTTGGCCTCTCTTGCATCCATATGATTTTATTTTCTTCTTCATTCTTCTTCTAGCAAACTACTTTCAACTTCTTTTATGTGTCATCTCCACATCTGTTTCTTTTGTAAGCTATTTCAAATTCTACTTTTCTACTCCAATCCTTAGCTCTTTTATTTCTTTCTGCCACTCATTTCTCTTTATGTACTCTACTCTCTTTTTCTTGCCAAGCCTATCTATATCCCTGAGTTACCCTGTGTCATGTGCCTATATTTCTTTCTTTCAAGTACCATTAGATACATTGAACTTAGAATATGTATTTGCTTTAGAACATGTGTATAGGAATAAAAATGTACCTGGAGCTCAAATTTGATAGGTACTGCTCTTTGTCTTACAGGTGAAAAGAAGATGGAGATGGAAAGTGGAAGATGGAACGAGATGAAGCTGGAGATGTAGATGATGCGGAGCGGGAAAGAAGATAGAAAAGGCAATGATGGGTTCCCTTTTACTCCTCTACTCTTATTCTTTAGCACATGCAATATTCTCATTTTCATGTATATGATGTTGATATTTAGTCACATCTCACGGCTTGTGTGGGAAAACTTATGATCTCTTATGAATAAAGCATTAAATTAAAATAATGAGTTGACTATCTCTTTCTGCATTCAGCTTTTCCTTTGATTGTATAATGATGTAAGCAACTCAATATCTCAATCAAATGAATTAATATAAGAGATAAACTTAAAATGAATACCTGTAACTCCAGTAAGCAACCATTGAATGAGATGTGCCTCCTTGTATGTTGTTTGATTTTAGCATATGCTCTTCATTTTGACTCCTTCCTACTATCTCCATTTAGACATTATTGTCACTATTTGTTTGGCGGTATTTTCTTGATGGAAGTAGCAGGAAAGGAGTCACTTGTAACATTTTATGACAGCATAGATGGATGCAATTTCATTTATCACAAAAACTTTGATGAATACAAAGCAATAAATCTGATGAGCACAATCATAATAATAGTGAATCTGATCATTTGAAAACTACGCAACTATGTTTGCTATCCCAAACCATACACTTCACATATTCTACAATCCGGTGTCTTCATCAAGACAACACAACTGTCCTTCGGGGCTTGTGTTCTTTTGCTAGAGGATATTCATGAAATTGTAGACTATGTGATCTCATTATGTTTTGTAATAGCACACATAGCTGCAGACTTCACTTAATCTTTTTCACAAATCAACAGTAACAATATAATATGATATAAATTCCCCTAGCTTAGGTATACTTCACCAATGCTATCCATCGTAAAAAAGTTTCGAGTTGCCCATTTCTACAAGTGCATAAATTGTCAACATTTCTGGCGATCCTGTGGGAAAAGCTGCCTGCTAGCTTGTAGACTAGTGCCTTACTCTTGTCCATTGGGTATGGAGTCCAAATATGTGATCAAAACCTGCCCTTTTCCGAAAGGTCCAACCCTTCCAAAACAAACTAAAGCTGGGAAAAGATCTGACAAACTAGATCACATGTACACGAATGCACTTATAAAAATGATGCAATGTGTAGAAACTGCACTTATTGAATGGGAAATCCTACTCTAACAATCACTGTAAGATTTTCAATAACAGTGTTTGAGAAACATACCATTCATAGGAATGGGGAGTTCCTCTCCATTCAGCTTTGAAAGCTAAAAAGCATTGTGTTCCTTGCAAGCTGAGATCATGTAAGGACCACTCTAGAGTGTATCAAACTTTGAGTGTCTTCCTGGCTTTGCACGATCAACATCCCATTTCAACACAATATCTCCTTCATTGAAGATTCTGAATTTGGCTTTCTTGTCAAAAGTCTTCTTCATCTATTTCTGATTCTTTTCCATATTTAAATGAGCTTGATCTCTTAGCTCTTGTAATTCCATCAATTCTACATAACGAACCTGCAATGGTTCATTTTCAAGTAATTCCATTTGATGCAGCAAATCTAATGCAGGTAACTCAACTGAAATTGGCATTTTGCTTCTTTTCCATACACAAGTTTGTACGGTGAGTTACCGAATGATCTCTTAGGGGTTACCCTATCAGCCCAAAGTGTTGAATTCAACATTAGATGCCAAGCTCTTTGATTATCTTTGAGTGTTCTTCTGATGATCCTTAATAGATTTTTGTTTGTACTCTCAGCTAAGCCATTACCTTATGGGTAATAATTAGATGAAGAGCTTAAGTAGATTCCATGGTTGATAACCCAATCTGTTACTTTAGCACCGAGAAATGCTAGAGCATTATCTAATATGATAGTTGTTGGAACACTAAATATGTAGACTATACCTTCATAAAAGGATAGTATTGAAGCTTCATTAGCATCTTTCAAGGCTATTACTTCAGTCCATCGTGTAAAATAATCTGTAGTAGTTAAGATCCACTTATGTCCTTGTGAAGAAGGTGGGTTTATCATGCCAATAAAATCAAGACCCCACTGCATAAAGGGTTGATCAACTGAAATAGGCTACAAAGGTAAACGAAGCTAAACGTTCTTTTCCGATAAAGAAAGCACATTTTTTGCACTTTCTGATCCATTCAAAATAGTCCTTAAATATGCTAGGCCAATAGTAACCTACTTTCATGATCTTTAAAGTAATAGTACATGCTGAGAAGTGACCTCCTGCAGGTCCTTCATGGAATTCTGATAATATTTTCTAAATTTTATCGTAATCAGACACATCGCAGCAAGATTCCATTTATATCTCTTTTGAACAATACACCATCAACGAAAAGATAAGGAATAGCTTGTAACCTAAAATACCTTCGTTTATTCTTATCCATACCTTCCGAATAGGTGCCATGTTGTAAATAATTGACCAAATCAGTCATCCACTTTGATTCCTAAATTTCTTGAGAAGGTTCAAGTTGCTGATTTTCTGGTTACAACATGATATTTGATTGTTGATACGTAGTTTCAATTTGTTGTTATGAATCTTCAGGTTCCACAGCTTGTTGTTTCTCCATATCGGCGATTAGATGCTCACATAAACCTTTACCTCGAACTGTCTTGGCAACTCGGATATCAACATCATATTCCATAACCTTCGTTATCCAGCCTGCTCTTTTCTCATTCAATTCTTTGTTTAGCAAGAAATCTTTCACACTTGGATGAGAAACAAGAACATGAATTCTATTGTTTGAAAGCATGTACTTAAAATTATTTAGTCCTCTGACTATCGAAAGTACTTGTTTTTCAAGGAATGTGTACCTTGTTTCATAATCATGCAAACTCTGTCCAAAGAAAGCAATTGGTTGTTGATATTCTCATCATTGACCTGGGTTAGAATAGTGAGACTGTCTCAGCTCCTCCAAGTGCATACATTGTAAAATATTTATCAAAATTTGATTTGCAAGAGTAGGGGCTTGAGAAATAGCTATTTTGATAGTCTCAAAACCTTCTCTCCCTTCACTGGTCCAAGAGAATGTTTTCTCTTTCTTTAACATAGTTGTTAATGGTTTAACCAATGCTACAAAATTTGGAACAAATCTCCTAACAAAGTTTATTTTTCCCAGAAAGCTCTATAATGCCTTCTTGTGATGAGGCAATGATAGCTGTGATATAGCTTCGATTCTAAAAGATCAATTGCTAAACCTTGCTTAGAAACGATATGGCCAAGTAGTTTACCTTGATGTACTGAAAAGATAGACTTTTTGGGGTTCAAGGATATTCCAAATTGCCTACATAACTGAAAAGTCTACCTTAAGTGCATTAGATGTTCTTCAAAATCTTTTGAAAATACAAGTAACATCATCTAAATAAACAAGTATGCATTTATTTAGTAGGCTATGAAAATCCTTGTCCATTGCACGTTGAAATTATAACCGGAATTTGAAAGACCAAAAGGCATTATTTTGTAAGCATAAGTACCCCACTTGGTGGTAAAAGTTGTTTTATATCTATCCTCTTCTCGGACTAAAATCTGATTGTATCCACTATAACCATCTAGAAGGGATAGTCTATCTGAACCTAAAACTGTTCTCAAAATCTGATCCATATTCGATAGTGGATAATGATCTTTTAACGATGCTTTGTTAAGATCTTGGAAAACCACACATAATCTAATTTCTCCATTCTTCTTCCTAACAGGAACAAGATTCACTACCCAACTTGAATGCTTGACTGGGAAAATAATTCCTGATTCAATCAATTTTGATAATTCTTTCCTCATAAGAGGTTCTATTCTGGGATTTACAGGCCTCTGTTTCTGCCTAACTAGTTTAGAATTTGGTTGTAATTCAATGGTATGTTGTGCTAAACTGGGATCAAACCCTTTCAAGTCTTGGTATCTCCAAGTGAAAACATCTTTAAATTCTATATAAAGATTAATGAAAGACTATTTTTTGGATAAGGAACATACCTTTCCAAGGAATAAATTCTTTCCTTCATCAACTAAAATATCTTCGTAATTATCAACATGAGTAGACATCTTAGTTTTGTCCTTTCTTAATTGGTCATCAGTGCTAAAGATGTCTTCTAATGTGACGAGTCCCCGAGGCAATTTGTTTGTCTTTAGTTAAATGATTTGGTCACTGTATAAATGCTGTAATTTATCCCGATTTACTGCAGAAAATTTAGCTTCTTGCTACAAAAACCTGCAGATTTGATCATCATTTTCAAAAACCTGCCAATTTGATTCATTATCAGGGATAGAAGGCTTGACAATTAACTTAATATGAGGCTGAATTTTTCTATTTTCTATCTATTCCAACACTTTGAAACTAGCACGAATGCTGCAATGTCTGTCAACGTGCTTATTTTCAGTTCTCGGAATAGACCGAATATTGATAGCATCAAAATATTCCATTAAGTCTGAAACTCTACGTCTGTAAGATTTCATTAATGGATTCTTAAAAACATTAAATCTTTTTAATTGATTGATAACCAACTCGTAAATCACCAAAGATTTGTAATGTGTTGATCCCTGTTTTTCTAGCCCAAAGTAAGCCATGAAGTAATGCTTCGTATTCAGCTACATTACAAGTGCATAAAAATTGGAAATTCAAAGCTGTAAAATACCTCTTATTTTTTGGGGAAGTGAGCATCAAACCTATTCCCTGTCCATTCTTATTCTTAGCTCCATCGAAATGAAGCTTCCAAATCCCTTCCGCTAAATTCTCTTGTTTTGGACAACAAGGGAATTGTTGCATTTTCTTCTTCATACAATATACACCAAAAATATGTTCTTCTACTTCCTTAAAAGGATCATGGGCATGTTCTTCAACTATTTTTTTCATCCATAAACATGTTAGAAACACCCTCTAATGCTAAAACTTGAGCTACATCATCGAAATCAGATTGATCTAATGCTAAATAGTTTGCCACTGCATTTGGAGAATGAGGCTCAATGTGAAATCTTAGCCAATGGTTCTAAATTGATAGTGACCTTAGTGCCATAACGTGTGGTGAAAAACAAGAAAGACCAATTTGAGGAGAGATAACCTCCTATCTTCGCTGTAAAGTCTCTAGATAGGCACAAAGCAAAATATGGAGGTAAATCCACAACGGTAACATCTTGAAAAATGGAAACATTTGGGCAAGCATGTAATGTTACCTCTAAATTTCTTATTATACCAAATGTATTAGTTGCAGTCCCATCAAGCTATAAAACACTCTTTTCTATAGGTTCATATTACAGGCCCAATTTTTCAGCAATTGCTTTTGGCATAACTAGTTGCAGTAACACTGTAACTTGTAACTCGCTATCCACCATGTAGTTATGAACTATATTTTCTCAATAATCAGCGATAGATAAAATGGTGGTGGCTTATTTATGTCTTGAGCGTTTAAAACTTTCTAAACCATCCATCTAACCCTTTTAGGCGGTCTTGATCAAGTGTTCAAAGGACCATATCCTATCTTTTGAACTTCCTTTTCTTCGTTTTTGTCAAAATTTGAAGTTTAGCTAGTTTATGAGAGAGTAAATCCTGCTTGTCTTGGAATGCTTAAAGCATCCCACATCGAGATGTTAACATTATGTTTTTCATTACATCAACGATATTAAAAGAAGCAACCATTTTAAAGATAGATTCAACTATTTTAGCATAAGCCTTAGCAAAAACTAACTCTGCTTCAGTAGCTTTGAATATTTGAGGAATAAATAATCTTCTTGATCGGGATGTAGCTATTTTTGTTACTCTTTACCAGTGTAACACTTTTTTTTTGTGGGACAATAGGACTATTAGTTGGTTTTTTGGGGTCAGTAGATGTTGAATTATCGAATAAAGTGGGCAACACAGGTCTCTTTTTGTTGTTTTTTTATTTTTAGTAGCCTTCTCCTGAGCTCTAGTTGTAACAACAATGAAATCTTCCTCATTGAAGCTAACCAAATTCTGTTCAGGTGCTTTCTGAACATGAATTTCTTGCTGCCCACTCTCCATTTGAGGCATGAACAATGCTTTAGATTGAGGTTGTGCAATAATATTCAGTTCGAAGGCATTTGGGCAATTTATAGTTGAATGAGGATAATTGCAAGGTTGGCACCACTCTTCCATAGCCATATTAATCGGGACCAAAGCATTAGAAGTACTAGGAATTTAGGATCAAACTACGCTTTTGCGATAAGGCTGCCTATAATTCTGATTCTGTTGGTAAGGTTTCCTATTTTGTTGACTTTGATGATTTTGCTGATAAGGAGCTTGATAAGGTCTGTTAGGCAATGCAAGTTTGTTTTCAATTGACGTCATCTTATTTCCCATGGTTTGCAAGGCTTTAAACATATCTAGGGATGGGGCTGCAATAGTAGGCTCCACAATTGTAATAGGTGTGGAATAGGGGCTAAATCTACCAAAAATGGCATTGTAGGCCTTGGTGCTAATTTTCCAGCCTGAATAAGGTTGTTTTCAGCTTTTATGGCAATGTCATAGGCATCTGGCAGAGTAAAGGCTCCCATGGATTGGATCATAGTTGAAATATCGCTATTCAATGCTCTGAGGTAATAAAGGAAAGCATGATCAGCTTGAGGCTTAACACTTGCTGGGATTCTTTCCCAAGTCCTAGTGAAACAGATGTTGAAACTAGACATATACTCATGAGGGCTCTTTTGATAGTAGATAGCTATTCTATGAGGGATAAATGATCTCAATTATCTTAGAACTGTTTCAAAAGTTTTCACCTAACTCATCCCAAGTTCTTATGCTTCCAATATCTAGATTTCTATATCATCATGCAAGGCTTGTCCTTTAAAAGATGTGGCTAAAAGTCTTAAAGCTACGTCTTCATGAGTAATATTATGACTACACAAATGGTCTGCAACGCCTTTAATATGTTCAATAGGTGTAACTTGATTTTCACCCATAAATGATGGAAAACTTTTCATGGAAACATTGGGAATATCATGGTAAACTAGAATTACTAATGGGCTTCCATTAGTAAAGGTCACAAAATTTCTGGGTGGTTGAAGAGCCATTGGAAAAACTAGGATATGGATTGAAAAATTTATACGTGGTGAAGGAATATCGGAGGAGGGTTATCAAAACTAGGTCTATTATAGGGTAATGTATTACCAACTCTTCTCCTTCTAGCAAGAATTCAAAGGTAAAGAAACAAACTCAGGAGGAATTCCTCTTACCAATGATCTTGTAGTCACTTTAGGCATGGAACATGTTGCAATACTGGTCTGAAATCAGCTTTACGGAGTCACCAAAAGATCATAAAATCTTTAGAATAAATTGCTACAGCTTGCTCCTAAAAGTAACTTTTATTTGTTGTAAATCTACTTTAGATCTGCTCTAGATCTTAATTTGCATACGATCTGATTCGTTCTCCCATGGCATGCCAAAAACTATTCTCTCCAAAAAGTGCACCCTACAGAGAGATGGTAGCATATTTTCTAAGCCTGCAAAAAGATCTCTCTCTCTCTCTCTCGTAGATACAATGGAGACACCTCAAGGTCTGTGGGTATACCTATTGTGAGGTGAATCTCTAGGATTAAAAGGTTGGTTCCTTATTGGTGTACACTAAACTAGTTTCTTGGGAGTTTTAAGGGCAAAAGATGACTGAAAACTAATAATACTAAGGTGATACACCAAATTTGTGTGAGAAATTTGATTGAGTGAAATACACAAACTAATTTGTGAAGAATTCTTTAATGCATGAACCAATTAATACCTTTTTGTAGAAATATAAGGGCAAAACACTTAATTTGTACTGAGGGAGATTCACAACAGTACTAGTAAGCTAACATGCACAATAAAATTTAGCAGAAAAGGATAAATTTGTAGCAGGGTAAAGTGGTTAATCGGGAATTTTCATTCACAAAATTAATGTTGACATACACAAGACTGCAAAATAAATTGGAAAGGCATAAAATAATTCACACTCAGAGGGAAAAATTGGAAGAAATGGCTTCGAAGACTCATATATCCAAAAGTTCTCTAGGAAATTCTCTGAAAAGTCTCCCTTTTTGTGTGCTTTGCAAAAGCACACAATATATAGCAAAAAGTTCACCCCTTCCTAAAAATAGCCTAAAGGCTATACTCACTCACCCATGCATCCTAATTTTATCCTTTATTTAATAATAAATAAAGGAATAAAATAATACAAACTAAAGCATGTAATAAAAATAGGCATTAACAACCTTAATATAATACGTCAAACTAAGTTCATTATTCTATTTTAAAGAAAGAAAGGGTGAAAACTTGCTAAAAATAAAATTTTCTTGCTAGGCAAGTTTTCCTCATTTGAGCATGCAAATTCATCATCTTCTTTGTTTTGTCCTGTTGTGAAGGCATGCAAAAATAATTCCTATATGTGAGCAAAATACTACAACCCTTAACAATATTTGCAAAATAATAGTGTGTGGGGACCACCTCCAATGTGCACATGCTCTTTTTTACCCCTTTTCGGATGGTCACATGAGTGACACTTTGCAATTTTATTTCAAAACCCTTGTGGGGACCACCTTGATTCATTTGGTTGATATGGCCACCTTGTGGATTTAGAAAATTCATGTTTTAAAAGGGGGCACCACTTTTGATTAGGCCACCATGTGTTTATTGAGTGACCATATGGTCCACCACCTTTAGCCTTGGCATATTATGATTTTCTCCTTTTCGGTGATCATGGCACATTATTTGGTCCTTGATTATTTTGGACACACTATAGTTTAGAATTTTTTGAAAGTCGTTGGCAATGATATATTTCGGACATGTGGGCTTAGCCCCTTCCAATGGTGACTCAACCTCTTGATGTCGATCTTGCCTGCGAAGGGATTAAACTCGTACTTTGCACATTTATTATGATCCATGGCATATTTGTTTTAGACCCTTGATCACGCAGATGCATTGTTTAACTTTGTCCATTGATTTTAGAGGCATTTATGAAGCCCTTATCTCTTTAGGTGTCAAAGAAATTCTGATCATTGATCTTTTGTTATAACTCTAACGTTGGATCCGAGCCGTACATCGCATTGATTTTGGGTTTAATAGAGATCATTAGATCTCTATTATCACTCACTGGGCCATCGGATTTGAGGGTTCATCTAGACCATGGTTTAATGTTTGACTTTAATCGGGCCATTCGATTAACCTCCATTTGATTTGTGCCATTGGATTCTCTAACTTGGGTAATGTTTTGGTTTTAGTTGGAGCTTATAGGGTAGAATGGTTCTGTTTGAGCTCATTCGCATTTTTTGATTATCGTGGTGAAGCCATGGAGAATTTTCTCTAGCCCTACATTTTTCCCAAGAAGCATGGTGGTTTTGGTCGCTTTGAGCCTGCATACTTCGTTTTTGACCTTGATACCATGGATATTTGCTTCTTCAGTCTACATTTTTTATGAAACTCAAGGTATTCTTTTCGTTTTGTTTCTTATTTTGTTTATGAATCCCTTAGCTCATTTCAATCATTTTAGTGGCTCAATGGATCTCTATGGAATGAAAAATATTTGCATTTCTTCTCTGGTTTTTGGTTTCTATCGAGCTCGAACACAAGCCTACGAAGGAAGTTGTCACCATTGTTTGCCTACTTTAACCTCATTATCCGATCACAATGAGTTCTTACTCTGTTCTCTTCTACAAGTTGTTTGAAAATGGAGAAGAAGGCCTTGAATTTATCCTACATTTTTCACCTTCTTTGAAAATGGCTTGGCTTATTGAAACCTAACTGTTTACATTCTTCGTTGATACTTTCGAGTCATGTATCTGGTGCTTGATGTTCCTTTCTGTAGATACATATTTTTAAAGGCTTTGGCCTCTTGTTTGAAGTAACTGTTTGCTTGAATCAATTCGAGTGTAAGCTTTGAAACTCGGTTATTGAAAACCCGAACGTAATGATCTTCATTGTACATGTATGCTATGTATTTTAATGTTGAATTTAATTATTTGATAATTGTGGCGAGTTCTTCACTTCTGATTCTTTAGATTCTTGAATCATGCTTGGCTGTTTTTATGTTGATTGTTTACTTCGATGAAGTTTGGTCTTCAGATTTTCTACTATTCTTTTATCTTTGATCTAATGAATCTTTTAAAGTGATTAGTAATTTGAATCGTTATGCCAAAGATACCTCAAATTTGATAGATATTTCTGGAAGTTGTTTGACTGATCCTTTGTTGCAAGAACAATTGTAATCCACTCTATGTAATGATGAAAATATTTCCTTTTCTGAAAAAACAAAGAAAATCATTAAGTTTTCTTTTCGTAATGACTAGTCTTTTCAAGTCACATAAGTAGCAACGGTGTTTCAATTTTAGCATTAATTCTCAATTTTGTTTTATCTAAAAAACCCATTTTGCAAGGGGAAACTCTAGTAAAAAAATTTCATAATCTTTCTCTCTCCAGACTTCTGCAACTTGACCATTCTGAAAAGATATGAAACATCTCTTTGGATGTCTGTTCACTTGATTGAGTTCTATTCATGCTTGCTTAGCTTGAGCTATTGAAAACTTTGAAAAATGTGAAGTAGTTGGCTTTGATTCACATTTGAATTTGGGAAAAAAAGAACTCAAATAGTTGCAACTTGATGAACCTTTGGAATACATGTATGTTTCATTTGATCATAATATCATCTTAATAATGATGAAACATGTACTTTTGTTGACTTTTTTTTTCCTTTTGAAGTTCGGATAGCTTATAAAGCATGTAGTAGCTAAAAAAGCATATTTTTCAATTATGTTTTAAATCAAAAGTCAATTTTACAAGGGGAGACTCTAGCAAAAAATTTCCAAAATCTATTTTCCTCTCTCCTTTTCTAGATTTTCAACCCGATATACAAAAATTCCTTTCTCAACTTATTCGATGCTTCTTTCTTCCTATAAGCCATCTGGAAATGATGTTCGTTTTCCATTCTTTTGAAAGTAAATAGTAGTTGCCTCTTTCTTAACTAGTTAAACTGATTTTTCATTCTTATGTTACAACTTGTTCTTGTAAAACTCATAAATAATTTAGAAATATATAGGCTTTTGGCCTCTCTAGCATCCATATGATTTTATTTTCTTCTTCATTCTTCTTTTGCAAAAACTACTTTCATCTTCTTTTATGTGTCATCTCCACATTTATTTCTTTTGTAAGCTATTTCAAATTCTACTTTTCTACTCCAATCGTTAGCTCTTTTATTTCTTTTTCCACTCTTTTTCTTTATGTACTCTCTCTCTTTTTGCTTCCAAGCCTATCTCGTATCCCTAAGTTACCCTGTGTCATGTGCTTTTATTTCTTTCTTTCAAGTACCATTAGATACATTGAACTTAGAATATGTATTTGCTTTAGAACAGTGTGTAGGAATAAAAATGTACCCGAGAGCTCAAAATTGATAGGTACTGCTCTTTGTCTTACAGGTGAAAAGAAGATGGAGATGGAAAGTGGAAGATGGAGAATGAGATGAATCTAGAGATGTAGATGATGCAGAGCGGGAAAGAAGATAGAAAAGGCAATGATGGGTTCACTTTTACTCCTCTACTCTTATTCTTTAGCACATGCAATATTCTCATTTCCATGTATATGATGTTGTTACTTAGTCACATCCCACGGCTTGTGTGGGAAAAATTATGATCTCTTATGAATAAAGCATTAAATTGAAATAATGAGTTGACTATCTCTTTCTACATTCAGTTTTTCTTTGATTGTATAATGATGTAAGCAACTCAATATCTCAATCAAATGAATTAATATAAGAGATAAACTTAAAATGAATACCTGTAACTCTAGTAAGTAACCATTGAATGAGATGTGCCTCCTTGTATGTTTTTTGATTGCCGTAGCATATGCTCTTCATTTTGACTCCTTCCTACTATCTCCATTTAGACATTATTATCACTATTTGTTTGGCGGTATTTTCTTGATGGAAGTAGTAGGAAAGGAGTCACTTGTACATTTTATGACAGCATAGATGGATGCAATTTCATTTATCACAACCAACTTTGATGAATACAGAGAAATAAATTTGATGAGCACAATCATAATAATAGTGAATTTGATCATTTGAAAACTGCAATTATGTTTGCTGTCCCAGAACCATACACTTCACATATTCTACAATCCGGTGTCTTCATCAAGACAACACAACTGTCCTTCGGGGCTTGTGTTCTTTTCTGAAGGATATTCATGAAATTGCAGACTATGTGATCTGTTATGTTTTGTAACACACATAGCTGCAAACTTCACTTAATATTTTCACAAATCAACAATAACAATATATAGTCTCGATATAAATTCCCTAGCTTAGGTATACTTCACCAATGCTATCCATCATACCAAAGATTCAAGTTTCCCATTTCTACACAAGTGCGAAATTGTAAACAATTCATTGATAATTCTTGGTAATGGAAGGTCATAGCTTTCATCTCTCGGTTTATAAGTCTTGACGACAAACATATTTTAGTGCATTTGCACAACTAAGGTGGAAATCCTCTTGTGGCGACTCCTATTGATTTTATTCTTATAAGGACCATGTCTTAAATCTTTGTCAAGTAAGATTTGTTAGTAATATTTGCAAAGATCGAAGGAAGGAGATCTTTCTTTGCTAGGATCCCGCCAGACATTGTTTCTAGAGCTAGGAAAAGCAAAATCGAAGGAAGAAAATCCTGGAGGGTCATTGGAGGTCGAGTAGACAAGAAGAGGGATCTCCATTGATGAAAGTGATTAGCCTATCATATAATACTTCTATTCAAGTGACTCTGAGTCGGGTAGCCTCTTTGTGGAATTAAGTTCTCTAGGTGGAGAAGGGACTTCATTTGATTTTGAAAGGTTTGCTTCACATTCTACACTAGTCTTTTCTGAGGTTGATAGGGATTTTCAAGAGCAAGGCCTTTGGGGGATCTCCATTTTTAAAATTATACTCATGTGTTCCAAGGACCCGTTGCCCCTTATCAATTTGTCACCCCTCTAGGGTCACCTTCTCAAATCAACATGGCCCAACCCCCACCCAAACCCCCTTTTGTTGTAAACACCTTTGGACCTATAATTTTTGTGGGAATGGTTTGGATATCCAAATGCAAAGTGCCTCAAGATGTAAGGAAGAGACTACCAAAGTTCCAGGAAACAATGTTGTTACTAGTGATCAACATCTAAAGCTTTTTATCAATATGATGGAATATTTTGAGATTGAACATGAAGATGTATATATCAAGCTATTTATCCATACCTTGGAAGAAGATGCTAGGGACTAGTATAAAGCGCTTCTAGATAACTCTATTGATTCTTAGACCGAGATGAGTAATGCATTTAGATTGCGTATGGTGATATAACTAACCCTAAGTTTCTTTCGACAAAATTTGAAACCATCAAAAAGAATCCTAATGAGTCAAGACATGATTTCAACACAAGGTTTAATAAGACCTTTAGGAGATTTCTTGTTAGGATAAGGCCATGTGATGAGTCATGTTTCATCAAATGCACCGATGCATTTGATAAAAAGGCAACATATTACTTAAGAGACAAGAACCCCACAAATTTGAGGCAGGCCTTCACCATGGCTTTGCAAATAAAGAAAAACATCAAGGCAATTGGGAAGCCTCTAAAGAGGGAAGGTGTAAAGTGGTTAACCCGAAAATCCCCAAACAAGCAAGGCTTCAGATTTGGAAGAAGTTGTGAAAACTTTGGCAGGGGTTGTCAATTTCCTACAAGCTAGCCCGAGCTGAGAAAGGAGTTGGGAAGAATTCACAAGGACAACACAAGCAACAAGGCCAAGATATATTTAAAATCATCAAAGAACTAATGACAGAGGAAAAGGACCTATTGGATTTGGAAATAGGCAGCCCCAAGGCAGAGAAAATAGAATGGTGCCTGATCCTTTGATGCTAGAGTTGTTTTGGTGGAGGAAACAAAGGTCATTGATTAGTGTGACAAATGTTTCATGCCTCATGCTCCTTGTGAAGAAGATCGAAAGAAGAAGAAGAAGCTTATGATAATGATGATGATGCTTGCATGATGGAGATCCCTACAAGTTCACCAAGGGAAGAAACTTCAACTGAGGTAATAAGTGCTAGAACTCGTTGTTTCTTTTTGGGATTGCATCCAATGGGTACCTTTTCTTCCTCCCTCTCATACTTTATAAGTAGACACTGTACAAGCTTTTGAATTACCCATTAATGATTTTGAATACTTGAGGGCATTATTGATTGAAAAGTATGATGGAAAAGTTCCTTTAGAAGAAGATAGGCAACTATTAATGAATGTTGTAGTTGCCCAAGAAAAGGAGCACACTACCAAAAGTAAAGTTGCTAAGGGGCCACAAGCCAGTCAAAATTTCCATTGCTTGCCAAAAGAAACCCCAAAGAAAATGCATCTGGCAGAGAGCTTGTTTCCCAAGCAAAACATGTGTTCCTCCCCATGCCTACCCTAAAAATAATCACATTCCATCCGATGAATTTGCCAATATTTCTCCTAGTACTCTTTTTACCCAAATTTGTTCCATATGACAAAGCCCAAGTTTTGAGCCAAATCAAAATTCCTATCCCAATTGTTGAGTTTTTTAGGATCCTTGAGCACAAGAAGAGAGATTTTGAATATTTAGGATTCAAAGGGAAAGAGGTCATACAAGGTAGAGATGTAAACAAGGTTGAGATTCCCTTACTATTGTAGAGTTGGAAAGGCCTTAAGTGTTTGAAAGAGCTGGGAGAAACACTACAGGTTTATTTAGGAACTTCTTTGGTTAAGTCCCATCTCGAATGTGGATCCATTTTTACTACCTTGGTTATCAAAGACAAGTTGTTACATAACTGTATGTTTGATTCCAGAGCTTCATGTAATGTCATGCATCTTGAGGTCATGAAAGAATTAGGTATCAAAGTAACATGTAAACATATGGGAAGTGCACTACCATGGATTCTAGAGAGGTTCTAGTGGTGGGATGTGTCAAAGATCTAGTTGTTCAACTTGCATCTCATCCTAGAAGGAACTTAAAGCTTGATGTAGTCATTATTGACTACCCCTGCCAAGTGGGGGATGTTTTTGTTAGGAAATTGGGTAGAAAGTGTTGGTGGTAGTGTGCAAATGGACATGTCTTATGCCACTACCCCCATCGAAGGAAAATCTGGTGAAATTATATGGAGAGAAGAAGATGTTGTACTTGATTGAAGACCCAAGCAATGCATCTTATGAGGTTTTGCAAGCAGATGTTGATCTTAACAACTTTGTGAGTTTTGTGGATTTCAGGGAGTATGAAAGTGTTGAAAACAAAGCTCCTAAGTATGCTATTTTTTCTGGGAATTTGGTCTATGATTCAGCCTTGAAAAATGTTATAGAATTTGACCTAAACACAATGGAGGAGCTTTAGAGAAAATGGATGGTTTACAAACTAAACAGAGAAGAAAAAGAGATATATTCCCAGTTGATGAAAGCATACGAGCCTCTTGGCATGGTCATACCCAGGATGGTAGGAACTTGAATATTTTCCTTGATTATTTTCTTTGAATCAAGGCAGAATCTTGTGTACAGTGTGTAATTTGTTGTTTATTCCCTGTCTTTTGTGTTTTTTCTCGTTCTGGTCCTCGGTGACCTATTTTTGCTGGTTTCTCAGTTTTTTTTAAGGTGGTTGTGTTTCTCTACTCTAAAAGCTGAATCCATTTCCCAATGGATTTTTTGGCACTTGGTCTACCGTTGTTCTTGTGGCACTTGCAGGGAGTGCCCATCCTCGAGTCGGAGCCAATGTTGGTGCTCAAAATAGTCTCACCCCATCTATGCCTTTGAAAATTTATTGATTTGCGGCCTCTATCATTTTCTCCTTCCCCATGTTGTG
Source organism: Taxus wallichiana var. yunnanensis (assembly GCA_018340775.1). Lineage (NCBI taxonomy): Eukaryota > Viridiplantae > Streptophyta > Pinopsida > Cupressales > Taxaceae > Taxus > Taxus wallichiana. The sequence continues at coordinate 516,993,108 of CM031244.1, forward strand.
CTTAGTTAGTCTTTGTTTCTATTTTTAGTCATCCCTGGGTCGAACATCATGTATGGGTCCATGTTTTTCTCCTCGTTTCTTTGTTCCTCTGGAAAGGTCTATATTTTGAGTCTCCCGTGCTCTATTCCTTCAAAACTCACATTTTCCCATTCTCTCTATTTCCCACAGTCAAGATTTGTTGTCCTTGATGTTTCTATCCTAGAAAATTGAATAATAATGAATTGATGTGTCCCGAAGAATGTATTTGATCCTTGTAATGTTTCTAAACTTTCTGTCCTTCAAGAAAATTTCATTCCTAGTCTCAAATGGTCATTTTTCTATATTTTACGGTTTGACGGGTGTTTCTCTCGGTCAAATTTGTATCCTTGCATCTATGGGGGATGTGACACCTTTTGGTTAGATGTGGCTTGGCTAAATAATTCAAAAATTCTATGGAAAGCCTCAACTCAAAAATTTGTCCATGTGGGTGAATGACGCTCATTTGAAGATTTACTTTTTCATTTGGCCATGGCGTAGCGCCGGGAGGACATGTGGAGGTTTGGTGGGATAGAGACACATGGAGGCTTTTGATGGGTCTTCCCATACTTAGTCTTTTTTCAAAAAAGTTTTTTGGAAGTCCGGGACACATGGAGGAGCCACGCATGTTAGGGACTAGCCTTTTAGGTTCCATTTTGAAGGAGCGCCATGAGGACACGTGGAGGCCTCCTGCTCACTTTACATTTTGCTTAGAATTTTTAATGACCAAAGGAGATTGCCTCGAAGCATGACACGTGGTGCCTTCTGCTGAGCTACAAGCATTCAGACAAGCTTTACCGGGTTAGGACACATGGCGAGTCCGCGCTCATTTAAGCTATCAAATTTTTGGGAGCGCCTCAAGGTGCACCATGGTGACACATGGCGGTTTGAAAAGTAAAAGAGGTGGGGAGGCGGACCATCAGGGGAAATTTGAATTTTTTGCCCCTTGACATGTAAATTACTAAAAACATCAAAATGGCCCATAAGCCCAATAAACGAAAGGTCAAAACTTGCTCCGGTCAACGGCAAAGGTGTGGACTCTCGAGGGAAATTTGGAAAAATTTCCTTTTGGGAGAAAAGAGTTAAAAGTAAACCACATTGGGAAAGTGCCCTTGAAAACCTTGAAAATTTTCCTTTTTCCAAAAAGAGGGTCAAATGGCAGAATTTATCCGTGGTTCCATTGGGACCCACCTTAGGAAATGTGTCGGGATTGTTTCCCGAGGGTGGGGGTGCGGAGAAAAATGGAATTTTTTCCATTTTTCCAAAAAATTGTAAAAAGTCAAAGGAATCCCTGGGTTTGTTCTTAAGTTTAAATCTTCCACGTGGATGGCCCAAATTCAAAGTAAAGATCAATGGCAGTTGAGAGTCTGAATTTGATTTTTCCCCCATTTTTCTGAAACACATCTAGAAGTGTGAGTCTCCATGATTTCTTAGTATTTTCTACATGCCAAGTAGAGAAGGGAGTTAATGTTGATATCTGAGTTTGGTGGGGAGATCTCGGGAGGTCTCTTTCACCATTAAGAAGGTCCGACTATCGGGCCCGATTTGGTTTTTTGTTTTCCTTCTCCCAAGCATGCAAGGAGCTAGATTTGACAAATTAGGGGCGGAAGTGGTTAGCAAATGGAAGGAAACGTGATTTTCCAAAGGAAGGAGTTGAATGTGGGAGATATTCGAAGAGATATGCCCTTGAGCCCCAATGAAATTTTGTAGATCGGATCCCGAAAATGACGATTGTGATCATGGCAAGCACTGGTACACTTAATGTCTAGATTTTGGGGGAAACTCTATTGTAAATTTTATAATGGAAAAAAAAATTCGTGTAAATGTTTGGAAGTTAGAGGTCGAGTGTTAGAGGTCGAAGAAAATTCCCAAGAGGAAATGTGACTAAGCCTGTCTTTTGAGAATCCATCTGAGAAACCAGGTTATCTCTTTTTGTATTAAGTTTTATTGTGTAAAGGTTGTTGCAAGTGTACAACCATTGACAAGCTCTGATATTGTCCTATGAAAGTTTCCCCTGCTAATAGATTTAATCAAATTCAATTTTTTTCTATGTTGTCTTGAGAAAAATGCGTTGGTTTTATTTCTTAATGTATGCAAGAAGTTTCTCATGTTTCTGTTGCGTAGCTTTGTATTAAAATCGACCCAATCACACAGGCCTCAATCCTTGTGACAATTTAGTGGCATTTGTAATTCCATTTCTTAGAAGATATTTCATTTGGGATTGGAATAAACGATTCAAAATCACTTTTCTTTCATTTGTTGACAAAGATTGTCTGTAAGCCTCTGGGTGTACCTTAGGTGTGATTTGGCTTAGATCTTGATGGTTTATTGGATTTTCTAACTCAAGCCTTCATAACAAAATCTCATATATTATGTGAAAGAGTGTTGATCTGGGCATCCATTGAAGCACATATTCTGGTTAAAGAAACATTCTAGCTATTTTGTGGCATTATATTAGTTTAGCCTCCCATTGTGTAATATTCCTCAAGGATCTGGTGAATCAAGTTCACCCTACCCCACCTCCCACCAAAAATTCATTCAAAAACAACTAATCCTACATGTACTACCCTTGTTTGTCCTATGTGCATACAAATGCAAAATCTCTATTACCAAAACATGCAGAAGCAATTAGGGTCCCAAATGTCTTTAGTAACCTTTTCCTTGTTGTGAAAATATCTCCATGATCTGGAAGTGACAACTCATGAGAGTCAGCTTTGGTGTGTTGATCATATTTTCCTAAGGTCTTCTCTATAAAATTTATTCAAAAGAAGGATCTACCAACATTCTTTAATAACAAGAGGTTACAAAATAGGTTCTCTTACCTTGGTTGAAAGGAACAACCTAAAATAGTGAGGATAGATCAAATCCTCTTGAGGGTGCTATCCATTTCTCCACATTTGAGTGATAGAGGGCTAGTTAGATCTCATCCCCAACTACAAAACAACTCATCATGATCTAATTTGTCTCTAAGCTTCTTGTCAAACCAAGTGATGTTCTTAGACTTTGAGGATAATCAATTTGGATACCAACACGTGCATCGTATCAAAAGTGAATAACATCATCGTGCACTTTCCATCCTAATGGAAAAGGGGCAACAATAACAAGGTGACCCAAGAAAATATGAAGAAAAAAAGATTTCCCAAAGTTATTTTATATCTTTAACATATGTTACCTTAAAATTACAATAACTTAGGTCTCTAAGGACAAGACAACACGCAAGGATGACAACACGCACTCGTTGAGCTATGGGATGATAAGGGTATGATGACCCAAAACTCCCACAAGAAAGGCACATACATCTATGAATAAGAAATTACTAAGCAACTAGAACACATTGCTATCCACTAGGTGTTTCACAATTTCAGGTAGGTGACAGAACTACAGGTTCAACTAAACATTGCACTCAATACACATAAATCTTACTTATTTTATAACTCAACTAATTAAGTCAAAATTTGTAGTTTCGTTTGCTAAGAACATTCCTTTACGAGTTTTCTTAATTAAACTTCCTCCTATTATGACATCACAACTTTGTGTTATAAGGACCACTAAGGGGGCATGATATCTCGCCATTCTGTAAAGGCAGAAAAGAGAAAAAGTATTTATTTTACTCCTAGGGGAGGTAGATGGACAATTTTTCCTTTTCTGTTCTTTTACATGTTTTTTTAATTCTATTAATCTACCAAGGTTAAATCAAGAACCATTTTCTCTTTCTATGTTCCAATTTATTTGTTAAGCTTCAAGGCCAAATCTCCTCAATTATAGTTTTATGATGTTTGGGTGAGTCAACTTGTTAATTAAAAATTTAACGAGAAGGAAGGGTAAACATATCACACTATTACTTTTATGGGAGAGAGAGGTAAATCAACACATCACATTTTTAATTCTAAGGAAAAAAGGGACATTCAACATAGAAAACACATTATTACTTTTGTAAGAACTAGAAACAATAAACCAACATGGATCACAACAATATTTCAAGATTTTTTTTTGCCCACTAATTATAAGTATCATAAAACATTTCTAGTTGGTTTCTACAAGTTCTCAAATGAAGTTACAAGGGATGCCCATTAAGGAAGCATAATTACTTTTACTAATCTACTAGGGTTTAACAATGTTTGTTGTTTTGGCGAAAACATTTTACTCACCTGATAAGACAAGGAAAGTTTTCAAATCTACACCCATATTACCAAAGGATACCGCCAACCAAGTAATCAAAATGACAAGGAAATATTTTAACTATAAGAACACCACATACTCGCTAGAAAGCATCAAATGTAAGTAGACAATCAACTATCTATTCAACGTGGCTTTACGACTAAGAGTTATAGTTTTGCAAGAAGAATAACATTATAAAATACCACCGAGATTAAATTATCAAGGTCTAATTACACTATCATCACCAATTTCAGGGTCCAAAAGACTCAAAGCATCCATAAGTGTCTCCACGTAATTCGAAATTAATAGGTCATAGAGTATTATTCATAGTAACTAAAAAAGTTAAGAAAAGGGTAGACTTATTTATAGGTCAAGAGGGAAAACAAACACACTTAATTTACACACAATACTTGAATGGGATTAAATCCAACCATAATTACCAAGATGCATACAATCCTCAAGTCACTACTTAATATAATGAAATGAGGAACTCTTGATAAAACTTAGCATGCCATCGAAGAGAAGCCACTACTAGACAAACACTTTTCCACTAACATCCATAGCTACCAAAAGCAAACCGATCCCACCATAATTCATCAACCCACAATTAAACACCTCTACTCCAATGAGGTTCAAGCTCTTACCAAATTGTAAGAAATCACCACCACCGCTAACAAGCTGCCAACTAGAATGCATAAGACCACAAACTCTCTCTTCCCAACAAGGTCGAGTAATGAAAAGGTCAATCTAAGATCCTAGATACACTCAAGGTTCCATGAATCTAAAACCAATGCATAAGTTTAAGGACCTAACAGGACATTCAAGACACCTAGGTATACCCCCATACGACAAAATGTATGAATACAAGTAGTATAGAACGAGCTCATCATCATGTAAGAAGAAATCCACATAATGTTTAGCTAAGCAACCAACAACATAATGAGCTCCAAGTCACCAATCAAAATAAAGTCCAAGAAATATCAGTAATCAATGAAAGTGGCTAAGTAGCCACATTGTAAAAGTCTGAAAATTCTTGCAAAAATATAAATAACTAGAAGAGCCTCAAAGCTTCTCAATCCAATCATAAACTAAGATGCTGGTCCTTGATAAAATGACACAAGTTCACGAATGTAAAATAAAAATGTTAACACCACATTCACTTCACAACCCTTCATGGCCACCAATAGGGTACTCTTCCTCGAGGTCGAGTTCCAAGAACACATGTGTAGGATTGGGTCATAAATGATACCCAAACTTAATGTCCACTCTCCCATATTGGTAACAAAATGAAAAAGCCGACAACCAAACCAACTTTCCAAACTATTGAAGGAAGGAAGCTCTAAACAGCTTCTAATTAACTATTCCCAACCCTAGGACACAACCACTATTGTTCAACCACAAGATTCACACCATACAATTAATCATTCCAACAACTACAATAAGGAAGGGTCTCAACAAAGGGCTTAACATCATACAATTAAATCAAGTTTTAGGACTTGTAAAACAACACATTTTCAAGGGGAAACAAGTTTCCACTACACTAGAAGTTCACAAAATCAATTTAATTTGACATTCTTAGTTACTCGAGTTAAGAAAAATGCCACCGAGCGAGCACTACAATTCAAACAACTTATTATTTTATTATTATTTTAATTTTGGTACTTTAAATGAACAGAGTAATGTAATATTTCTTCATATACATTTCTTTTTTAATTTTCAAACAAGTTTTTTTCTTAGATTCAAAAGTGTGCTAGGTTTATAGTTCATGTCTCAAGTTTTCTAGTGTGCCCAAGGGTCCAAGTTTTGAACCCACGGCTCTAATACCAAGTGTAACGCCCGCTAAAATCTCCCACTTGAGACCCATGAACAACCTAGGTTTAGTTACAAAATTATGGAATAATTTTTTTAAAGTGTTAACAACCAAAGTCTCAAGGACAATTAAATTCAACTGATAACTTTTCCCATTATAATAATTACTAATTCCACATTATAAAGCAACAAGTGTAATAAGTCCACACCTAGCTCAAATCTCCTTAGGGATTAATTTAATCACTAATTACATTGACATTTTAGCTAAATATTTGTTGATTAAAATTTTAGGGTTAAGGGACCAAAACAATTAAATACACAAGGTATTTAATTCCACAAGATCTAAGACAAGAGCAAGGTTTAATTACAGTGGGGGAAAAGAATACATATTTAAAATCATCAGAGTAAATTCTTACTTACCCACTCCCAAAACTTGGTTAAAGATTCAATTTGATTTTTCCTATGATTAATACAATTAAAACTTCCTAAAAACATTCCCATTAGATAGGGAATTTCCTCACCTTTCCGGTGATATAAAGAAGTCCTCCTAACTCCTCGTATTTCTCAAGTTATGGACCGGTGAAACTTGGGGGCGAAAATTTTCCCAAGAGTGGGCTCTACGGGAGGAAAAATTTTCCCCAACTCGGGCCTGCGGACTTCGGAGAGAAAATTTGCCCAGAGGAGAAAAGTGGACTGGAGGAGTGAGGAAGAAAAATTTTTTCTAGACACGGGCCAGCGGAGCGGGGAAGACATTTAGCACTTTTTCCCTTTTGGGATAAAGCAAATTTTACACCCACACCTCCGCCGATGCCCAAGGAGGCCACGTGGGAGCTCTTTATTGTTTAAAGGTCAGTGGGTCGGGGGAACATTTGGAAAATTTGACTATTCAAAAGGAAGGGCAAAAAGGTCGAAAGGAACCAAGAAGATGCCACGTGTCACCCAAATCCCAACCGTTAGCTGCAAGTTTAGCAAGGGCTGGCAGGGGATAATTTGGAAATTTTACCCAAAATTTTTCTGAAAGCATTAAGGCTTAAAAATATCCTCTCCTCTCGTCGACGCCTCGTGAACCCACGTGGCAACACACGATTACTGCGGGTTGGCGTAGGCTGCGGGAAAAATTACAAAATTTTCCAAATTTATTTTTGAAAGCGCTTAAGGTTAAAATCGATCCGAGCCTCCGCTTGACACCCAACAAAGCCACGTGTTGATCAATGATTGGTATTGGGGTGGCAGGGCCATGGACGAAAAATTGCCAAATTAACTTTTGGACTTAGATTATTTTTAGATGAAATGAAGGCTTGTGGATTAGTGGAGCGGGCAGTGAAACTTCATGACTTTGCATCTTTTGGGGAAAAAGCAAAAAAAAAAAAGAGTTTTAGCCATGGGTCCGCCCAAGAATATTTTATTCATTTAAAATTTGACAGTTAGATTATTTTGAGCCCGAAATGAAGTAAAAAATTTAGAAGGCCATAACTTTTGATTGGGAACTTGGTTTTTGGCAAACGAGGAGTTTCGAAATCTCTCGACATCATATTTTCACAAACATCCTTAGGAATTTGATTTTGATAAAGTTTAAAGGGTCAATTTTGAGAAAACGTCTTTCTGTCACTTAGAAAGTGAACTGGTATTTTTAACTTATCAATTTTGTTCAAATTTGTCGTTAATCTTTTTCCACTTGCCAAACAAATGGAGGATTTTACTTGGAAGATTTTAGGATAGATTTCAAGGTTAAGTTTGCTTGATTGACTTGTATTCGAAATTTATCAATTTTATACACCAAAAGTCTACAATATTGCCTTTGCCTCGATTTGAAAGGTTCTATAAAATTTTCATAAGTATTTTGGTATGTTTGGGGTCATTTTGACCTTACAAATAAAATTGGATATTTCATTTTGTCTTTTTGATGTTGCAGGGTCATTCTGTTCAATTTTCGATTAATAATTGCCAGTATGAAAGTTATCTAACATAGCTCGAATTCGAATAGATTTATTTTCATTTGCCAAATTTAAACTATGAATTCATTCCAACCCAATCTAACATACTAAGTTGACTCAAGCAAAGTATTCAAATTCCAAATTACAATTCTAATTTCTAAAACATTTATTTAAAAAAAACAGAGTATTATGAAATTTCTCCATACATATTCACTTTTTCATCCTTCCAATAGAATTTCAAAATACATTCAACAATCATATTTCAATACCCAATAATGCCATTTGAGTAAATTAATAAAATCCTTTATTGATTCAAAGAGATACCTTTACAATTTCTATTTTCATTCCTTAATTACAATATACGAATATGATTTCTTTCACATTCTATCAAAAGTAGAAATACAGAGTATATCTCTTTCACAATTCAATTTACAGCTTTCATAGTCCATACAGACCATCTTTCCATCACAAATAATATACAAGATCATCCACTTCAAGTGGGAAAAGGTTACATTAAGAAATGATCTCAGCAAGGACTGTCAAACTATCTTCTTTCTCAGTTCCAAAACAATAGTATGAATTTCCATCATTCTCCAATTTGGTCACAATAGAACAGGGGAAAGGCAATGCTCTCCACCCAACCAAGACATCCAATGAAAAGGAGAAAATTTTAGTGTGAGTTATTCTATGTGTCCTCCTCTCATGTTGGAGGGTCATCTCACATGGGTTAGGTTTAGGTTTAGGGTTTCATATGTGTCATGCACTAAACAATTACTCAAAGCCCTATATGTACCCCTTTTCTATTCATTTATGAGCATGCCAAGACACTTCGTTTTCTTTCCTCTATGCAAGCTTTGTTTCTATTGAGTAAGTTCTTCCATTCTCGATCATTTTTACCTTGCTTATTATTGCTGGATTTCATGATTCCGTTGGAGTGCAACTACTTGGTGCCTACCTCATTTCCGATTCGATTCTCACAAACTCTTTTCATGATATCGAGCTACACAACTTGTCGTCACACCAAAATCTCGAATCGATGGTGGAGAGGATCTCATCGTGTTAAACGAGTTGCTTCCTCACACGCCATACCCTCCCACCACGATGGAGCCGGGTATACACCACCCAATCGGGCCCATGGCATATTAAGAGGAAGTGACACCGGGAATTTCCCAGGAGGTCACTCATCCCAGAACTACTCTGGGGGTGGCGCACTTAACTACCTAGTATAAGAGATGCACGACTTGCCGTCACACAAAAATCGAATTGATGGTGGAGAGGGATCTCATCGTGTTAAACAGATTGCTTTATGCCAATACCCTCCCGCACGATGGAGCCGGGTATACACCCAATTAGGCCCAACGACATATTAAGAGGAAGTGACACCGAGAATTTCCTGGGAGGTCACCCATCCTAGAACTACTCATGGCGGCGCTCTTAATCGCCACATGGTATGAGAGATGCACAACTTTCCGTCACACCAAAAGCTCAAACTGATGGTGGAGAGGGATCTCATCGTGTTAAACAATTGCTACGCCAATACCCTCCCACGCGATGGAGTCGGGTATACACTCCAATCGTGCCCAATGGCATATTAAGAGGAAGTGACGCTGGAAATTTCTGGGAGGTCACCCATCCTTAACTACTCTAGGGGCGGCACGCTTAACTTCCTAAGTATCGTGAGATGCATGACTTATCATCACACCAAAAGCTCAAACCGATGGTGGAGAGGGATCTCATCGTGTTCATCAAATATCCTTATGCCAACAAAACCATCCTTCTTCATTAGCCCCTTTGCCCCAATCACATTGCAATAAGAAATGTTTTTTTCAACTCATGGCAACAATAGGCTTCCACAACACAAAGACAAATTTCTCATTCAAAACATAGTCCAAAACAAAGCCGTAGTTTTCCACCATAGAAAAAAACAACAAACAACACTCAAGCTTCATCATGCAAGCCAAAGAAACAATAAACTATGGGAGATGTTGTTGATGCCTTCGCAAAGGGAAATGGGTATCACCACTTGAGAATAAACGCCAAAATATATATATTTCAAATCCTTGACATGCCCTTATGTCTCCCTCAAGTACCCCTTATTCCTCACATTTCCTTATGCCTCCCTAACCTCTTATGGCACCCCATAACCCAGTAAAAAATGCAAGCTATTTTTTGTAAGATGGAACCCAAATCCCAACTCCCTCCACACTTATACCTCCCAAAACAAAATTCCCCAAAAATGTCTTCTCCCTACACCATCCCTAGGCCATCTACCCAACCACCAACAAATTAAACAACGCATTCAAACATTCAACCATTCACATATGCATACAAATAAAAGGAGAGTATTTCAAGAGCTAAGCTCTTACCTCTCCGTGATGGAGTTTGTTCCAAGTTAAAAACAACAAGCTCTCCAACAAACACAAACCAAGAGATCAAAAATCAACAAGTATGCAACAATCTCCAAATTTCTCCCAATTTGCAAGAGCTCCAAAACCCAAAGCAAGTCACCAAAAATGAAGTGCTAAAAGTGACAAGCAAAAAAAAACCCCAAAAACAAGCCAAGGAATTCGAATATATAGAGAGAGAAGAGAAGAGGATGAGGTGGATCCATGTGGGATGCCACATCACACATCCTCAACTCCAACTCATAAGTCAACTTCAATCTCCAAGGCACAATAAATAAGTAGGTGAATAAATGACTTTTTACTTACACACTCAAATCAAACCCACACCTCATAAGGACTGAAATTGAAAGCATGTAAGAAAGTGCAATAAAAGCATACAACTTGACTTACAAAAATGCATAATGAAGGCTAGATTTAAACCCTCCAACCATAGGTAAGGTTGGCATGCAAATTTAAGAGGTATGGGACAAGTTTAACTTGTCCCATAAGCTTCCAAAATCAGCCTCCAAGGACAAATTCGAATTTCAAAAGGAGGTGGAGTGTTTCATACTCCAAAATTAATTTACACATCACTTACACATTTCTTACAACACTTTAATTTTAGGCCAACAACTCTAATAATTACTTTCTTATGTCCCAATTTGATTAATTAATTTTAACAACATGTTTACTCACATTAATTTACCACAATTAATAAATAATGAAAGGGGTAAACACATCACTTAATAAACACATACAAACATCAATAAAAGGAACCAAATAAATAAATACACATAACCCTTGGTCACATTTAAAGGTGATCCCCCCCATGGGAATCCCTAACAATCAAACACACACACACGAACAATACAAGTTGCCATGGTGACCTTGTTGAATTCATCTAGAATTCTAATGTGGTTGGTCTCCAATCCCCCGATGTTTGTTGTGATATTTTTAACCTGCACAATACAAATACCCCTTCGGCCTCGTGGCCATATCAAAACATCCAAATGAATATAATATAATTTCAAAATCATCAATATATATATGAATCACAACAACATCCAAACAATCAACAATATCACTTACAATTTCATCAACTATATAATCATCAATTTTAAATTCAATTTTCTCGGTCTACTCAATATATCCAAATATCACATGTCCTAACAACATCCATAAATATATATATATATATATAATGTCCAACAACATGTCAACATCTATATAAAATGTCTCTAACAATCATCATGCATCATATATGAATCGTAGTCAACAATAATCCATGATCCGACATCTAACACCATACTAAATCAAAACAATAATAATGTCCATAATATAGTCATCATGATCATGATCAATATCAAGTGTTGAAGGGAAGCGGGCACTACATTTTTATATTTGTTGTTGGCGATGTTATACCCTAAATATTGGTGATCATGTGTATATATAGAAACCACCTAATATTCTTATGATATGTATGTTAGAGTCTAGACTTGAAATTAGATAATTGTTTTTAGACATACGTCTTTTCTTTTCAGTCCCTACAAATGGCATTCTTATTGAAGGATAGTCTTTACCAATTGATGAATATAAAATGACTAGGGAAAGAAAGTTTGTATATAACTCTCTCTTAATGCCATCTCCTTGGCTTGTTTGCTAAGTAATAGACATCTTGTAAATTTCTAATGCCAAGGGTGGTGTTATAACTAACTATTTTTGTTGCACATTTACATAGATCATAAAAATCTTGTTTTGATATCTTGATGTAAGGTAGCCGGTGGCTATGGAATAATTTTGGTAAGTCGTATGCTTGTGCCTCCATATAAAAAAAGATGTGTTATTCTTCCCAATTGTGATGTGTAAATTGACAATATATACTATGTTCCTCATCCCTTTTTTGGGTGCAGGATGGGATGGTTTGGATACTAGTGGTGTAATGTAGATTTAAACCTACAATTTTATTTTGTGAAACACTTTGAAAGGCATTTCTAGTCAAACACTTCATGTTTGTGATTAAGGAAATATAGAATTTATAGATGCCTAAATCTATTACATTCAGTAGCGAATCGAATAAGCAATGCATTACAGAATTTGAGCCAAGAAAAATAAGATAGAAATTATAAAACCCTAGTTGCAAAGAGGAGATAGGAGAACTTAGTTGATTCAAAAATAAATTTGAAGTGTGCTGAAGTGACGAGCTGATGAATAGACAAGTGAAAATTTCACACTCGAACCTAGGAAATTATGTGACCGCAAGATCTGCCTGGACTCGGGAACTTGGTATGGGTCAAGGGCACCTGTAGGTGTTATAGACTTGCTCTACGCACTTGTGACTACTCATAACCTTATAAAAACAAATTTGGAGGGTCGTGAGGTATTTGTTTTCCTTCACTTCCTGTCACTAGTATGTCGCATCAAGTTCATCAACGTCCATTGTAACATACAAAACCTTAAAAATGCATCAAATCCCAAAAATAAAATAATGCAAATGAGGTTCTCAGCTGTCAAAATAGTGAACTTGAGGCTAAGCATTGCACTACATCTCATACCCAATGTAGTTTTATGTGTGTGTGAAGAGATTTTTCCCTAGGTGGCTCTTTTTTGTGTTGTACTGGATAGTGAATAAGTAGTTACATGTAAATAGATGTGTGCATGAAACAATGAACTTCCCCTCCTATGAAGTGAATGAAGAATAATGCACAATACATTTCCCTTGTGTGGATGCTAGATGGATGCTTAATTCTTTTGATAATGCATTTGGATGCAACCATGGGTGGTGATAGCTAATGCTTAGTGTTTGGTTCTTTATTATTTCCACATAACTTTATTTATATGATTCCCTTTCTTGAATTTTGTAATTAACACCGATAAGGTCGACTACCAAAAAGATAAGATGCTCAAATGGCTAGAAAGGACCCAAAATATGTGAGAAAAAGTACAAAGAGTTCAGGGGCGCCCAAAAGGGACGGGAGCACCTGACATTTGCGTCTTGGCCGGGTGTTGGTATCTAGAGTGAGAAATGTCCAAAGTGTGAAAAGACATACTGGGATAGAAGGAGTGTAAGATTAACAAAGGCAATAGAAAGAAAGTAAAAATGGCCAAAGACATAGGTTAATTAGTAATTTTCTTACTTAGGAGTCATATGAATATTAGTATGTGATCAGGACTAGATAGATACCCAAAGTATGTAATTTAGTGTCTACATTTTCCCCCACTTTATGTTGTTGAGAGAATTCTTGATAACATAAATTAGATAAGATTACGCACCGATAACCATGTAAATTGATGGCGAAAATCCTTTCAAGAGATAAGAAAAAGCGTGGAGTGATGAAGCGTGGAAACTAGAGAAGAGGAAGTGAAAAATAAGTGATGATAATGATGATGAACCTAGGCGAAACGTATGTGTAGATGTCGTGATTGTACATGTTGTTGATGTCACTTGATGTTGTGATGATATGTGATTGTTGTTTGATTAATGTGACTATCGCTTCCCATAAGGACAAACTTGTAAAACATAAGAATGAATAAGTAGTCAAATACATATATCTCGAACAAAACATGTAAAAAGTATGTAAAAGTATGCAAGAAAATGAAAATGAACATGTCCACCTAATCCATGATGAGTAAAAGGTGTAGAAATGATCTTAAGATGACGTATAAGAATGAGCTTTTAGGTGATCTCATGGAAGTCAGCAATGACATCGAGTTTTTTGGGAGATCTCATGCTAAGAATGGAAGAAGTGTTGGAGAAAATTCTGGTGTCATCCTCTAGCCTTTAAATGCTTCCCATGCAATGCGAAGACCATTCGAGATAGTGTGTAAAAATTTGATCCATTCAATGATCAAAATTTTTGCAATGAAGAGTGCATCTAAAGATAGAGTTTATTCCCGATTGCACTAATCAAAACACTAGAAAAACCAAAATCACTACTAAATTAGATTCTATTGTGTTTTCTCTTAAACATTGGTGGACACAAAACATTGGCGAGACACATTACACAAAAACAACCAAAGTGATTTATATTTTTCATGTTTTACAAGTTCAAATCAAATCTCATGCCCAAAATATCAGCAATGAATATACATTTTATAGTGTATTATTGTTGATGTTCATTTGCACACCAAAAAATCTATGAAGAAAAAAAAGGTTTCTTAGCATTGGGTATTCTTTTGCATTAAAGAAAATGATGGTTTATGATGTTCTAAGCTTACTCAAAGAAAGGATTTCTTGCAAAGAAAACAATGTTTTATTCTCTAATGCACCATGATGGAAAACTTAATTCTAATTATTCATCGCAACTAGAAATCACATCATAATGGGGAACTAGATATATCGATAGGGAGGTTTTGAAGAAGTTGAAGTTGAAGGATCAAGGTGAGACATTGGATTGGAGAAGATTCATGATGAAATAGGGGAATTGAGGGAGAATTTTTTAGGTTGAATATTTTTTAGGGAACATAGATGGTCCTTGTTTTTCTTCTAACAAGTCACATATGGACCACATGTCATTTTTTCTTACCATCGCCACATCATCTATTTAATACAATGTTTGTTGAACATTAAATTTGTCTTAATAGTTGCAAAACATTAAAATCCCTTATTTTTATTGGATCTACAAGTATCAATGCAATCGTATTGTTATGTGTTTTAATTTAACATAAGTTTGGAAGGAAAACAAAAAAAAGGAAAACACAAGTGAAAACAAGGTATATAATCAATACGAAGAACCGACTCAAGGGCTTGGACATCCACAACTCTAACGATAATATTGATTGATTTTATTGATGCAATTTTACCTTTTAATGGATATAATAAGCTGACATAAGAGCATGAGTTGGAGGGCATGGCATCTAAGGGAAGAAGTATGTTAAACTTAAATACATGTGTAATATTTCTATCTATAGGTGGTGATGAAGGAGATTTTGTAAATCCTTTCTGGGTATAGGGAGAATATCTATGTTAGGGTAAATGGCCTTAAGCTCATCTCATTAGGAATGGATCATCGTAGTCCCTTAGTAACATATACGAAGAGCTCAGATTTAGAATTGGGTTAGACATTTTGAGACTGTGTTTCCTCCTCTATTAAGTTAGTGCATTGTGCGAAGAAGTATGATTTTTATTGGAAATGTTGGTGAGGTCATTCGAATCATCTTGTGGATCTATTTTGGGTCCTCTAACAATCTTGCGAGATTAAATATCTTCTTCATGTTGAAAATTTTGCTATGTAACTTCATCTAACCATTTTCAAACTTGTGGCATTATCCTCCTAGCCAGGCCAAAGCGGGAATGTAGAAAATGGCATAGGAAACCATCGAAGCTTAATGAAAGGTATATTTTTTAGATGTAGTTACCAAGATCTAGGGGTGGAAATACCTCAGGTTTCAATATTTTGTTTGTAACCTAATGCTCACCATAAAATGATAGAAACAAATCCATAATTCAAAAATCCTCCATTAGGTTGGAAAAAAACACACCTTCACTTATACACCGATATGATAAGAAAACAATGAATTATCCATAAACAATCGCACGATACAAGATTATTGAATTTGTAATCTTAACAAGTAATTACTTGTAATTATATCAATACAAAGTAATTTCCAAACTAGAACGGTGCGAAAATTTTAAACACACACGATATCAAACAAATTTGGGTTCTCTAGTCATTTTGTATAAATAGATCCATGTTGTCCATGTGAATTTGGTTCTTATAGGCCCCACCAATTTTTCTCTTAGTCATGTGTTGGGTTGATAAGTTTTTTGTCTTCCACTAGACTCAACAATCATTTTTAGGTTATTTGGTAAATGATTTTAGAGATTTTCATTTAGGATAGGAAGTGTCATGGAAGGATATTGTGTTCCTCCTTCCACCTTCGAATGCACCTTTTCTATCTTTCCTAACTTGTTCTTCTCTTTAGACTTCAGTAAATTTAATGCTTCCTCTTCTTTGCTGCTACACTATGCTTGGCTTCATTCTAGCATAAATGATTGTACTTTCATTGAGCTCTCAACTTGATCTCTCAACTTTAATCTATCTTGGATTTGCATTTATTTTTAGATCAATATGTGTCTATCTTTGCCTTGAGGGTCATCCAAGATCGGCATGATATTGCATCATGATCTCATATTGAGTGTTGCAATTCATACTTGCTTGCATCTAATATATTCTTTTACCACTAACGGGATGACTTGAATTTTTATCTTCCTTGACTCACCCACTTGATTTATTCACACGAAGGAATTAAGCATT
>CM031244.1:517009761-517071779 GCA_018340775.1 Taxus wallichiana var. yunnanensis
GATTATTGTTGACTTGGTTCATATCTCGATACATGGTGTTATTGGGGACATTTTATACATTTTATATACTGTTATTTGATATCTTGTTTGACATGGTTATATTATAGATGTTGTTCAGACTTGCGATAATTGGATATTTTGAGTAGACCTAGAAAATGAAAATTGAATTAAAGATTGATGATGATATAGTTGTTGATGAAATTGTAAGTGATACTGTTGATTGTCTTGATGATTTTTGTGATTATATATATATATATATATATATATATGATGACTTTGGAAGTATATTATATTCATTTGGATGTTCTGATGCGGCCATGAGGCCAAAGGAGGTATTTGTATTTTGTAGGTTTAAAATATCACAACAAACATCGGGGATTGGAGACCAACCACTTTGGAATTCTAGATGAATTCAACAGGGTCACCATGGCAACTATATTTGTTTGTGTGTGTTTGATTGTGTTAGGGATTCCCATGGGGGATCACCTTCAAATGTGACCAAGGGATTTTATGTATTTTCTTTTATTTGGTCCCTTTGTTAATGTTTGCATGTGTTTATTTTGTGGTGCATTGACCCCTTTCATTATTTATTAAATGGTGTGTTAATATTGTGAGTAATCATGTTGTAAAGTTAGTTAATTAAAATATGTCACAAGAAGGTAATTAATAGAGTTGTTGGCCTTGAATTAAAATTTTGTAAGACATGTGTAAGTGATGTGTAAGAGATATGTAAGTTGATTTTGGAGTAAGAAACACTTCATCTTCTTTGAAATTCGAATTTTCCTTGGAGGCTGATTTTGGAGGCTTGTGGGACAAGTTAAACTTGTCCCATACCTCTTAAATTTGTATACCAACCTTTCCTATGGTTGGAGGGTTAAATTTAGACCTTCTTTATGCATTTTTGTAAGTCAAGTTGAATGTTTTTTATTGCACTTTTCTTACATGTTTTAATTTCAGTCCTTTGGGTGTGGGTTTGATTTGAGTGTGTAAGTAAAACTGTCATATTATTCACCCACCTATTGATTATGCATTGGAGAATGAAGTTGAATTTTGTGTTGGGGTTGAGGATGTGTGATGTGGCATCCTACATGGATCCACCTCATCCTCTTCCCTTCCCTCTTCTATAATTGAATTATTTAGCTTGTTTTTGGGTTGCTTCACTTTTATCACTTCATTTTTGGGGAGACTTCTTTTGGGTTTGAGAGCTCTTGCTTTGGAGAAGATTGAGATTGTTGCATACTTGTGGATTGTTGATCTTGGACTATTTTGCATTGGAAAGCTTGTTGTTTTGAACTTGGAACAAACTCCATCATGGAGAGGTAGGAGCTTGGCTCTTGAAATGCCCTTCTTTCTTTCTTTTATTGTATATGTAAATGGTTGAATGTTATTGTTGTGAATGTTTTAGCATGTTTGTGGGTTGTTGGGTAGATGGCCTAGGAATGGTGTAGGAGAAGGCTATGGGGTTTATTTTGTGGGAGGCATAAGTGTTTTGGGGAGGTATAAGTGTGGAGGGAGTTGGGATTTGGGTTCCACCTTACAAAGAAATAGCTTGCATTTCTTTACTCATTATGGGGTGCCATAAGAGGTTGGGGAGGCATAAGGAAATGTGAGGAATAAGGGGTACTTGGGGAGGCATAAGGGCATGTCAGGGATTTGAAATGTTATATTTTGGTGGTTTGTTCTCAGGTGGTGATACCCATTTCCCCTTTGGGAGGCATAAGTAGCATCCCCCATAGTTTCTTGCTCCTTTGGCTTGCATGATGAAGCCTGAAGTTTTGTTTGTTATGTCTTAATGTGGTTGTAAACTACATTTTGTTTTGGACTGTGCTTTTAATGTGAAGTTTGCATGTGTGTTTGTGGAAGCCTGTTGTTGCCATGAGTTGAAACACATTTCTTATTGCATTGTGGTTGGGGCTCGAGGGGCCAATGAAGAAGGATGGATTCTCCTTTCATTGGATGTCTTGGTTGGGTGGAGAGCGTTGTCTTTCCCCTGCCTTTGTTGTGATCAAAATTGAAGAATGATGGATCTGCATGTTGTTGTCTTGGAGCAAAGGAAAAGACAATTTTGACAGTCCTTGTTGAGATTATTGTTTATTGTAACCCTTTCCCACTTTGAAGTGGATGAACTTGTATATTATTGGTGATGGAATGATGTTCTGTATTGGCTATGAAAGTTGTAATTTGAAATGTAAAAGAGATATACTCTGTTTTCTTGCTTTTGAAAGAATATGAAAGACATGAATGTTGTATGTTGTATTTCAAGGAATGAAAGAGAAAGTTGTAAGGATATCATTTCTGAATTAATAGAAGATTGTATTATATTTCCTCAAATGGCACTGTTGTATTTAAAATCTGATTGTTGAAATGCATTATGAGATCTCCATTGAAAGTCTTGAAATACGTATGAAGAAATGTCATAATGCTCTGTTCTGTAGAAAATGTATGATTTGAAAATTAGAACTGTATCTTTTTGGATTTTGCACATTTTGATTTAAATCAACTTAGTATGTTAGATTTGGTTGGAATGAATTCATAGATTAAAGTTGGTAAATGTAAATAAATCTATTCAAATTTGAGCTCTGTTAGATAATTTTCATACTGCAATTATTAATCAGAAATTGAACAGAACAACCCTGCAACCTTAGGAAATGAAATGAAACAATTAAATTGTAGTTGCATGACTAAAATGACCCCAACCAAACTAAAATACTTAAGAAAATTTTAAAGAACCATTCAGATCAAGCAAAGGCAAAATTACAGACTTCTTGTTGTGTATAATTGGAAATCTTGATTTGCAAATCCATCAAACAAATTAACCCTTGAAATCCATCCTAAATTTACCTAAGTGCAACCCTCCATGTCTGTTTGGCATGTTGAGAAAGGAAGGAAGTTGAATTGAACAAAATTTATAAGTCAAATGTTACCAGTTTTCATTTTATAAGCCTACAGAGAGTTTTCTCAAAATTGACCCTTAAAATTTATCCAAATTAAATTCTTAAGGTTTTTATGGAAAAGAGGACGTCGAGATATTTCCGAAAAGTCCTTGTTTTCCAAAAATAGAGTTCCTATCAAAAGTTATGGCCTTTTGAAAGTTTGCAGAAGAGGAAAAGCCTCTTGCGTGCCCTTATGAGCCCTTGCGCACCCGCACTCCCAGAGCTTCTTCTCCCCATCTTGCATGCCCATGAGAAAATGAGTCTCTTGCGTGCCCATCTTGCACACCCATGAGAAAATGAGTCTCTTCCATGCCCATCTTGCATGCACAGGGAGAGAATGAGTCTCTTCCACACCCATCTTGCACACTCGGGAGAAAAAGGAGTCTCTTCCATGCCTCTCTTCCGCTCCCTGAAAAAAAGTTTCTTTCCGTGCCTCTCTTCCGTGCCCGGGAAATTTCTTCCACGCCCCACAAGAAGATAATCTATCTATGCTAGGGATGAATTTCTCTCTCTTAGTGTTTTGTAGGATGTTTTGATAATTGTTGTCATTGACTCTGAAATTTTTTGGGAACACTTTTTAAAAAAATTATTCCTTAACTTTTCCTAACTAAACCTAGGTTGTTCTTGGTCTCAAGTGGGAGAATTTAGGTGGCATTACACTTGGTATCAGAGCCATGGGTTCAAAATCTTGGACCCTTGGGCACACTAGAAGACTTGAGACATGAACTTTAAACCTAGTACAATATTAAACCTAGCACACTTTCAAATCTAGAGAACAACTTTGTTTGAAATTGCATAATTAGTGAACATGGAAAACTGAATAAAACCTAGAAAATGAACTAACTCTCTCACCTTGGTCTGTGCAGGAGGCATGGACAAGATGAGGGTCTTTTCACATAGACCTAGACTTACCACCACTAGATCATGTTGTAGCAGCTATCCTACCACATAGATTTTACAAACACTTTAGGATGTTAATGCCGCTCTACGCGAAGGGACCATAGGAGCACATCCAGTCGGACATGATAGGGTGACATCCATTGAGGCTCATGCATCTCCTCGGCATAGCGAGGAGCATAGAGGAGAGAACTCCCACATGGAGTCAGTCAGAGTAGAGTCACCACAGAGGGGACATGGAGACCGAGTTTTAGGACACAGAGATAGGTCTCGGAGCCCTAGGCTTAGAGATGAGCATGCAGGGAGGCCTAGGGGTCATCAGACTACATAGCTTCAGACCACATCAGGAGATCCTGAAGCTACGGCCATCACATTATTCTGGTGACATAGGTGGATTTCAGGAAGAGGCCTGGTTGGTGAGCTTGAGTGGATGCTTCAAGCTCTGCCCTTGTTCTAGCAACACAAAAGCTCATGTTGTGATCCATCTACTAAGAGATGGAGTAGGTGTCTGTGGAGGATAGAGGAGAAGAAGCTCCATGTTGATTCTGAGATAGTTACTGGGAGCTCTTTGAGGAGTTTTTAGAGTAGATATTTGTCATGGAGGTTCATACAATAGAGGATAGATGAGTTTCATGACCTCGATAGGCATCTCTTATAGTGGTGAGTATGAGAGAGATTTTGGATCTACTCCAATATGTTGATTACATGCAGGATGAGTAGGTATGGATCCACAGGTTCATCTGGGGCCTGAATCTTGACATTGGAGGTGTAGTTTGATCCATTGTCCACAGACATTAGCTGAGGCCATTGAGAAGGCCTATATAGCAGAGGAGACTCGGGAAAGACCCAGCAGGCTATAGAGACCAAGTCCGGAGCCGTATCCAGCAGATGTAGGACAATAGGTCGAGGGGTCAGTACCTCCTCCTCATGGTGGACAGGGTTCAGCATAGTCATCTTTTAGACCACAACAGCAGCATGTCCCACCCACCTTATAGACCTCCACAAAGATTTGATGCACACAAAGGTCGAGTATGGGCCTCCTCCTAGGGGTCCCATCAGGACACAGGGTGCCTAGAGGGCTCAGTCAGCAGGAGCTCACCAGTAGAGACCTCAACAGTCCATAGCTAGATCATCAGGATCCACACCACATACCTCTAGTACCATTGACTTGCTACACATGGGAGAGGATCAGTGGTTGTTTTGGTTGTGGTGTTGATGGACATTTTTGGAGAGATTTCCCTCAAACCCTCTTAACAAGGGTAAGACACAGATCTCATAGCCTACCATTGGTGACATGGGACACAATCATCAGATCTATGCAGTGGTTGAGAACTGCCAGGATGAGCATCAGAGTACAATTATTGAGACCACAGTAGTATTGGTGGTATTCCTACCTCTATTTTGTTTGATTCTGGTTCTTCAGATTCTTTTATTGCACCATCTTTAGTAGAGCGATGCAGGCTGGTGGCAGTTAGGATAGGGTCTTAGTTGGGACGTTGAGATGGCTTCTGGAGCCAAGATCTCAGTGGACTCCTTAGTTAAGGAGTGTGTAGTGGATTTGGGACCTTTCACCACTACCTCGAGATCTTCGTATCCTTCCTTTGGGCTCATATGGAGTCATCTTGGGTATGGATTGGTTGTCTGCACACAGGGCTAGGATGGATTGTTACCATAAGACTATATCTTGTGCAGATGATCTAGGAGTTGAGTTAGTGATCTTAGGGGTTAGGAGACCTGTTTCCATTCACACCATCTCCATTATGCATCTCAAGTGGTGTGTGTGATGGGGTTATCAGATGTTTTTTGTCACAGTTAGTGATATATCTAGGATGGGTCTAGTGGGCCATCACTAGATGATCATCCCATTTTGAGAGAGTTTTTAGATGTCTTTCTAGGGAGCTACCGGGGTTACCACCCCCACATGATATTGACTTCCATATAGATTTGGTTCCGGGAGTAGAGCCTATCTCACGAGCACCTTATCGAATGACCACACCAGAGCTCTATGAGCTCAAGTTGCAGCTTGAGGGCCTTTTGGAGAAAGGCCTAATCCATCTTAGTGTATCCCCTTGGGGTGAATTGGTGATTTTTGTGAAGAAGAAGGATGGATCCTTGCGGTTGTGTATTGATTACCTCCAATTTGAACAAGGTAACGATCAAGAATCATTATCCCCTTCCGCGCATAGATGATTTGTTTGATCAGATGAAGGGAGCCATGGTTTTCTCTAAGATTGATCTTAAGTCAGGATATCATCAGCTGAGGATTATGAGGTGGATATTCATAAGACCACTTTTCATATGAGATATGGGCACTATGAGTTCACAGTGGTGCCTTTTGGTTTGACGAATGCCCCACAATATTTATGAGTTTGATGAATGGGGTATTCGAGACTTTCTTAGATCACTTCATGCTCATCTTCCTTGATGACATTTTGATTTACTCATGTACACATGAAGAGCACGAGGGGCACCTTCAGGTTCTTCAGTGTCTTCGTGAGCAGCAGCTTTACGAGAACTTGGAGAAGTGTGCCTTCTTTCAGAGAGGAGGTGCAATATTTGGGTCACATCATTTCTAGGGAAGGTATCACAGTTGATCCTTCTAAGATTAGAGCCATTATGGATTGGCCAGCACCCACTACTGTGATGAGGGTGCGTAACTTCATGGGGTTAGCAGGTTATTACAGAGGTTTGTTTAGGACTTCTCATGGATTGCGCACCCCATCACTTCCCTTCAGTGGAAAGGGAAGAAGTTTGATTGGTTAGATAGATGAGCAGGCCTTTAGGACACTAAAGGAGTGCCTCACGATAACACCCATTATTGCAGTGCCAGATCCACAGGGTGAGTTTTTCGTATGCACGGATGCTTCTTTGGCAGGACTTGGAGGTGTGTTGATGCAGGAGGGTAGAGTAGTGGCTTTTGAGTCTTCACAAACTCAAGGATTATGAGCTCAATTATCGACTCATGATCTTGAGCTTGCGGTAGTGGTTCACGCCTTGATTCGATGGAGACACTTTCTTCTTGGTCAGAGATTCACACTCAGGACAGATCACTTGAGTCTTCGCCATCTCTTCATGCAACCCAATCTCAATGCTCATGGCATTGGATGGAGTTTCTTTGTGAGTATGATATGGAGATAGAGCATGTGAAAGGAAGGAGAATGTGGTTGTAGATGCTCTCAACAGACAGGAGACATGTGGTTATGGCCACTTCAGTGGGCACATATTTGTGGAGCAGATTCTACAACAGCTTCCTCTTGACAGCTTCTACATTGCAACGAGAGCAGAGATCGAGTCCCAGAGACCCCTTGAGGGGAAGTTTGATGGTTTCTCATTAGAGGTAGATGGACTTCTCAGGCACAAAGGTTGGATTTATGTTCCTAGAGATGGAGGCTTGAGACAAGATATTCGATGAGAGGCACATCGTGCACCCTATTCAACCCATCCGGGGTGAAGAAGATGCACACTACATTGAGACAGTTATACCATTGGAGAGGACTTCGTAGAGACGTGGCTCAGTTTGTGTCACGTTGTTTAGAGTGCCAGAAAGTGAAGGTTGAGCATCAACATCTAGTTGGCCTTCTCTTTCCTCATGCTATACCGAGAATGGAAGTGGGACACCATTTCCATGGACTTCATTGTTGGGATACTACGATGTCGAGATATCACCATGATGTCATCATGGTCACGGTGGATAAATTGACAAAAGTGGCTCACTTTTCTCCAGTGAAGACCACTTATACAGCTAGTGCAGTGGCATGAGTTTATCTAGATGAGATCATCAGGTTGCATGGGATTCCATGGAAGATAATTTGTGACCGCGATCCTTTGTATACTTCCCATTTTTGACTACCATGCAACATGCCCTCGGGATGAAGATCAATTTCAACACATATCACCCCCATTGGACATGCGAGTTGACTACCATCTTAGAGGATATGCCCTCGTATGTTATGGATCATCAAGATCAATTTACTTGGTGGAGTTTTCCTATAATAGTTTTCGAGTTCATATCACCCTTTTCGATGGCAGATGGAGACACCTCTTAGCTGGGACGGGTTAGAGGACAAGGTTTCTCTTGGAGGATATTTGTTCAGGACATGGAGCAGCGAGGTATGTTTTGATGGATCATCAATCGAGATGGTATAGAGTACATAGGACTGACCGTAGTTTTGATGTGGGCATGAAGGTTTCCTTCATGTAGTATCTACAATAAGATCCCTATTTTTGGAAAAGTTCTAAGTTAGGCAGATTCATTGGTCCTTTTGAGATTTTGGAGCGTATCGGCCTTTTGGCCTACCATCAGCATTGCCACCTAGCTTGTCTCACGTACATGACGTGTTTCATGTTTCATCCTTAGGAGATATATTTAGATCCTTCTCATGTGTTGGATTAGACCTCATTATAGTGCGAGGATCGGGGCGAGGTGATGGTGGAGCTCGTTAACATTATAGATCACAGGACCCTGGGCCTTCAAGGCAGAGAGATTGATTAGGTGTGAGTGCAGTGGGACAATTATGTGAGACTGCATAGCTACTTAGAAGGATGCTACATTGTTACGATTTTAATTTCACCATCTGTTCCAGTGACTTCCAGGAGGAAGTCGAGTCTAAGGGGAGGGGGATGTAGTGCCCACTTCCCTTTGACACCTTTTGATACTGATCATGACACTTGTTGACTATATTATGGACATTATTATAGTTTTGATTTAGTATGATGTTAGATGTTAGAGCATGGATTATTGTTGACTTGGTTCATATCTGATACATGGTGTTATTGGGGACATTTTATACATTTTATATACTGTTGTTGATATACTGTTTGACATGGTTATATTATAGATGTTGTTTGGACTTGCGATAATTGGATATTTTGAGTAGACCTAGAAAATGAAAATTGAATTAAAGATTGATGATGATATAGTTGTTGATGAAATTGTAAGTGATATTGTTGATTGTCTTGATGATTGTTGTGATTCATATATATATTGATGACTTTGGAAGTATATTATATTCATTTGGATGTTCTGATGCGGCCACGAGGCCGAAGGAGGTATTTGTATTTTGCAGGTTTAAAATATCACAACAAACATCGGGGATTGGAGACCAACCACTTTGGAATTCTAGATGAATTCAACAGGGTCACCATGGCAAACTGTATTTGTTTGTGTGTGTTTGATTGTTGTTAGGGATTCCCATGGGGGGATCACCTTCAAATGTGACCAAGGGATTTTATGTATTTTCTTTTATTTGGTCCCATTGTTAATGTTTACATGTGTTTATTTTGTGGTGCATTGACCCCTTTCATTATTTATTAAATGGTGTGTTAATATTGTGAGTAATCATGTTGTAAAGTTAGTTAATTAAAATATGTCACAAGAAGGTAATTAATAGAGTTGTTGGCCTTGAATTAAAATTTTGTAAGACATGTGTAAGTGATGTGTAAGAGATATGTAAGTTGATTTTGGAGTAAGAAACACTTCATCTTCTTTGAAATTCGAATTTGTCCTTGGAGGCTGATTTTGGAGGCTTGTGGGACAAGTTAAACTTGTCCCATACCTCTTAAATTTGTATACCAACCTTGCATATGGTTAGAGGGTTAAATTTAGACCTTATTTATGCATTTTTGTAAGTCTTGTTGAATGTTTTTATTGCACTTTTCTTACATGTTTTAATTTCAGTCCTTTGGGGTGTGGGTTTGATTTGAGTGTGTAAGTAAAATTGTCATATTATTCACCCACCTATTGATTATGCATTGGAGAATGAAGTTGAATTTTGTTGGGGTTGAGGATGTGTGATGTGGCATCCTACATGGATCCACCTCATCCTCTTCCCTTCCCTCTTCTATAAATTGAAATTATTTAGCTTGTTTTTGGGTTGCTTCACTTTTGCATACTCCATTTTGGGAGACTTCTTTTGGTTTGGAGAGCTCTTGCTTTGGAGAAGTTTGAAGATTGTTGAATACTTGTGCTTGGCTGATTTTTGGAGTGCTTGCATTGGAAATCTTGCTTTTTGAACTTGGAACAAACTCCATCATGGAGAGGTAGGAGCTTGGCTCTTGAAATGCTTTTTTCTTTCTTTTATTGTATATGTAAATGGTTGAGTGTTATTGTTGTGAATGTTTTAGCATGTTTGTGGGTTGTTGGGTAGATGGCCTAGGAATGGTGTAGGAGAAGGCTATGGGGTTTATTTTTGGGAGGCATAAGTGTTTTGGGGAGGTATAAGTGTGGAGGGAGTTGGGATTTGGGTTCCACCTTATAAAGAAATAGCTTGCAATTATTTACTCATTATGGGGTGCCTTAAGAGGTTGGGGAGGCATAAGGAAATGTGAGGAATAAGGGGTACTTGGGGGAGGCATAAGGGCATGTCAGGGATTTGAAATGTTATATTTTGGTAGGTTGTTTTCAGGTGGTGATACTCAATTTCCCCTTTGGGAGGCGTAAGTAGCATCCCCCATAGTTTCTTGCTCCTTTGGCTTGCATGAAGAAGCCTGAGTTTTGTTTTGTTGTCTTTCAGGTGATTGTAAAACTACTGTTTTGTTTTGGAATGTGTTTTAAATGAAATGTGCATGTTGAAAGATTGCCTTTGTGATGTGGAAGCCTGTTGTTGCCATGAGTTGAGTCACATTTCTCATTGCAATGTGGTTGGGGCTCGGGGGCCAATGAAGAAGGATGGCTTCTCCTTTCATTGGATGTCTTGGTTGGGTGGAGAGCGTTCCCTTTCCCCTACCTTTCTTGTGATCAAAATTGGAAAATGATGGATCTGCATGTTGTTGTCCTAGAGCAAAGGAAAAGATAGTTTTGATAGTCCTTGTTGAGATTATTGTTTATTGTAACCCTTTCCCACTTTGAAGTGGATGAACTTGTATATTATTGGTGATGGAATGATGTTTTGTATTGGCTATGAAAGTTGTAATTCAAAATGTAAAAGAGATATACTTTGTTTTCTATTTTTGAAAGAATATGAAAGACATGAATGTTGTATGTTGTATTTCAAGGAATGAAAGAAAGTTGTAAGGATATCATTTCCAAATTAATAGAAGATTGTATCATATTTCCTCAAATGGCACATTTGTATATTTAAAATATGATTGTTGAAATGCATTATGAGATCTCCATTGAAAGTCTGGAAATACGTATGAAGAAATGTCATAATGCTCTGTTACTGAAATGTATGATTTGAAAATCAGAACTGTATCTTTTGGATTTTGCACATTTTGATTTAAATCAACTTAGTATGTTAGATCTGGTTAGAATGAATTCATAGATTAAAGTTGGTAAATGTAAATAAATCTATTCGAATTTGAGCTTTGTTAGATAATTTTCATACTGGCAATTATTAATCAGAAATTGAACAGAACAACCCTGCAACCTTAGGAAATGAAATGAAACAATTAAATTGTAGTTGCATGACTAAAATGATCCCAACAAAACTAAAATACTTAAGAAAATTTTAAAGAACCATTTAGATCAAGCAAAGGAAAAATTGCAAACTTCTTGTTGTGTACAATTGGAAATCTTGATTTGCCAATCCATCAAACAAAATAACCCTTGAAATCCATCCTAATTTTACCTAAGTGCAAACCTCCATGTCTTTTTGGCATGTTGAGAAAGGAAGGAAGTCGAATTGAACAAAATTTATAAGTCAAATGTTACCAATTTTCATTTTATAAGACTGTAAAGAGTTTTCTCAAAATTTACCCTTAAAAATTTATCCAAATTAAATTCTTAAGGTTATTGTACAAAGAGGACATCAAGAGATTTCTAAAAATTCCTTGTTTTCCAAAAACAGAGCTTCCTATAAAAAGTTATGGCCTCCTGAAGTTTGAGATGAGGAAAAGCCTCTTACGTGTCTTTCTTGCGTGCCCAGAGCCTCTTGCACACCCATGAGAAAATGAGTCTCTTGCACACCCATCTTGTGTGCCCATGAGAAAATGAGTCTCTTTACACCCATCTTGTGTGCCCGAGAGAGAATGAGTCTCTTCCATGCCCGTCTTGCATGCTCGGAGAAAAAGGAGTCTCTTCCGCGCCTCTCTTCCACGCTCGGAAGAAAAGTTTCTTTCTGCATCCAGGGGAATTTCTTCTACGTTCCTCATAAGAAGATAATATATCTTGTGCTAGGGATGATTTTCTCTCTCTTATTGTTTTGTAGGATGTTTTGATAACTGTTGTCATTGACTCGGGAAATTTTGTGGGGAACACTTTAAAAAAAAAATTCCTTAACTTTTCCTAACTAAACCTAGGTTGTTCTTGGTCTCGAGTGGGGAGAATTTAGATGGTGTTACAAATGACATCCGAATTACAAATTCCCATTGCTCAAATCCTGAAATCCTAAAATTTTTGAGTTGGGAGGGTGCGATGCAGGTTCGGAGTCTAAAAAGGCAGATTAACCACTGACATTTAGTGCAGTGTGAAATGCTCATCTTCAGATGGCCATAACTTTTGATTGGGATCTCAGATTTACACAAAATAGGAATTTTTGGAAAGATCTCACTATCCTCTACATAGGATGCATCCATATGTCTCTTTTCTCCACTCTCTCATCATTGAATTGGGAATCACATTGGGAAATGCAATTTTTTCAATTAATGTTTTTATCAAAAATTGGAGGGGAAATGTCCCAATCATGATTACCATGTATATTTATTAAATTTTTAAATGTTATTAAATTTGAATATAATAGTAGTGTATAAGTGTTCTATAATATTTCCAAAATATAAGCATCTCATCTTAGGATTAAAGGCCCCTTATTAAATATTGTTGTATATATGTAGATGATGGGGCTCTTAATGAATATCAAACACTATTTAACATGTAGATGATGGAAATACCACCATATTTAACATGTGGTTGACTACACGTGACACTTAGATTTGGGATTTGTCTAAGTGAGTGGCAAGGTTTATTGCTAACAATAATTCACTACAAGGGTGGTGGTGGTGAATATGTAGGAGGTAGCCGAGTTGGGAAACGACGAGGTGTTTTTCCACAATGGTGTGCAAAGCGAGGTAAGTGTGGCAGTTATAGTGAATTGGGTTATCACCAAGGGGTTCCTATGTGATGAAGTCGACCAAGAAGGGAAAGGGAATGAACATAAGGGACTCAAACATATACAAGCTTCCTATTTGATGGCAATGGTGAAGAAGACTTTGTGGAGAATACAGGATTGATATACATTGATATCATAAGAAAAGACTTGAGGTGTGCCCCCTTAAGTGCATGTCATCAAGGTTTCCTCGAGAAGGCTCTCATCCTCTCAATCATTCAAATTTAGATGTCCAAACTATTGTATCATTTCTAGTGTCTTCCCCATTCGTAGCATCCCATGGATATATTTTAGGCCTTTCAGTTGCCTTTTGAGAAACACTCTCCACTTCATAGTGTTCTTGTCATAAGGGTGTCGCTCAATGTTATCCCTTGATTTCTATTTTTTAGTATTGGAAAGAATATCTATCTTTAATACTTGTCTAAAACATTCTTTATGTAAGTTCTTACTGCAGTGAATATGTGTACACACGTTTTTCCTTCTAATATTTGTATACACGTCCCCACCTATATTTTATTAATAATATTTAAATCTATTGAATTTTTTTTTAACTCTTACAATATGTGTCAAAATTAATTCTTAGTATATAATGTTTTTTTGTTGTAAGGTATTTTCTATTATCATCTTGTTTACATATTTTTTGTATTAGTTAATTGATTATGTTATTAAAACACTTAATAATGTAATTGTAACCATCCCATAAAGTCAAAAATATGTAAGTGAAACATTGTGAGGTTTTCTGAATGTGTATCATTTAGTAGACATTAAGGACCCAAGCCCACCCCCATGTCTCACTTTGAGAAAGTGCTCCTCTACCACTCCAATTCATAACCCTAGTATAATAAAATTGTTTACCAACCTAAGCTTATATGTTTTATAGTGATCATCTTTTTATTTCTATATGGATATATACCCTTACCCTAACTAAGCCAATACTAATGGTGGCATCTGTGATGGACACTTTCCCCATCCAACATCTTGACACTCGCTCTTGTATAGATATTTTGTTGGTATCATAGTCAATTTTGTATCAATGCTTTTTTCTCATACACATGAGTCGACGCTTCCTTCA
The DNA here is from genome assembly GCA_018340775.1 of Taxus wallichiana var. yunnanensis. Taxonomy (NCBI): domain Eukaryota; kingdom Viridiplantae; phylum Streptophyta; class Pinopsida; order Cupressales; family Taxaceae; genus Taxus; species Taxus wallichiana. Next base: position 517,023,705 of record CM031244.1, read on the forward strand.
TTTCTGAGAATTTTGGCGGTGGTTAGGATCACTCAGAATCATGGTACGGTGGCCAAATTGGTGATGCGAGGTATTTACAGATGGTGGGCACTAAATTATTGTTAAGGGAAGGGTGAGGCTTGGGCAATTTTCTCATGCCTAGTAGAGGTTCAAGCTCTCTCCACCACTAGAAGTTTTCGTTGATGTAGGTGGAAGGATTTTCTTTAAATGTTCTTATTTGGATGTTGCCACAAGCCCTGTTAAGGGAATCATCCATGCAATCAAGTTAATATCCTATGCAAAAAAATACCTCATAAAATTCTTTAGGGGAGCAAATGATCGTAAGTGAATGTTATTTCAAGATCCATTGCCTGATTTTTCATTTTAGAAGATTTTGGCATGTTCTCTCGACCTTCATTCATGGATTTTGAAGCATTGGCACCCTCTAATCGATGGTAAATTTAATATTTACCCCTATGTAAGTGAAATTTCCATTGTCATTTTTTATTTAATTCAGGTCATGAATGTAATTTTTTTATTATCTCTAGGTTTTCAAAGATAATCCCCTACTAATCAAACCTTGGTTTTCTTATTTCAATCCCAATACGAAAATATTTTTTATGTCTAGATTAGGTGGCCTCACCTTCCGTTTTAATTTTGGAGTTTAGACTTCTTGGTTTCCAATAAAAATTCCCTAGGTAGAATTTTGTCCATCAATTATAAGACCAAGGATGCTTCACATTTGACATTCACCTATATTTTGGTGGATCTAGATACCTCAAATGAATTAGCAACAACTATTGAGCTCAAGGTTTAGGAAAGAGCATAGACTTAGTCCATATATTGTGAAGGTTTTCCTTGTAGGTTTCAGAAGTACTTTGCTCTAGAGAACATGACTTAAAACTACCAAAGTCTACAACATAATGTGAGCAAAAGATAGTTTTGGTGGAAGAATTCCCTTGATCCCCACCACCTGGTTGTGAAACTTTATAAGATAACCACCTCAGAATATCACTTGGAGATAAAGGATCTAGAAGGTATTTTCCTGACCATAGAAAAGGATTTTTCTACAAAATAGGGTCTATGGACATCGATGGAGGAAAAGGTTCCTACGAATGAGGGGATGCAAATGGTGAATCCTATGACTACAACTCGGTCTGGAATTTTGTAGAGGAGTTGGCTAGTTTGGGGCATATTGCTGCTTCCCACAGGGATTTGATGACATAGTTAAAGTGGCATCGAAGGATCAAGATGGACCCTATGCCATCATGAACATGTAAATTGTTATTCCAATTACCCTGAAAGATTATACTAGGGATTAGATTATAGTAGGAAATAATAGAAACAAATGATAAAGAAGATACGCAAAACTTCAAAGATGGGTCTGTGCTCTCAAAAATATGGATGATTGAAGTGGAAGTTTAATAAGGCATTCACTAACTTATGGTATCTTGAACATTGCTCTTGATGTCACTTGAGTGTTTGTTGGACATAGGAGTTATTGTTATACCAAATTCACCCCCTTGGGTTAATTTGGATAAATCATCATAATTGGACTTAGCAATTCATATTATTGGATGGGAAGTTGACCGTCAAAGTTCAACCCCATTAGAAGAGAAAGGCATCTTGTGTTTTGGCTCATCTAATTTTGTCTTTACAGCTTGTCGTGACGAATGTTCGAGTTGTTGTTCAGGCACATTGTGAAATTAGAAAAATTTGACAGGTTGGTCGGCATGGTTGGTCGGGTGACAAGTTGGTTCGTATGGTTTGTCGGGTGATGGGTTGGTTGTCACGGTTAGTCGGGTGATAGGTTGGTCCCCATGGTTGGTTAGGTGACAGTGGTCAACATGGTTGGTCGGGTGATAGATTGGTCGACATGGTTGGTCGTTCAGGTTGGAGGGATGGGTCGGACACCTGGGTCAGACGGGTGAAACATCATACGGATGAGGGATGGATGACCAAGTTGGTCGGCTATGTTGGTTGGCTAGGTTGGTCAGTTGAAATGATCGGCTGGGTTGGTCGAGTCACTCAGTTGGACGTGTAACGAAGCATATGGGTGACACGCTAGTTTAGAAGGTATACTAGATGGACGGATCATACGAGCATGATTGGATGGATCAACTTGGAAGAGGAGAAAAGGAGTTTTGTCGGGTCACAATTAGACGACATCCAACCCCCTCGAGTTAGACGATCCTCGATGAAGAGATGACAACCATCAGGTTGGTCAGTAACCATAAAATATATAACCCACATATTTGGATGATGTCTAACCCCTCAAGTTGGACAGATGAGTCAAAGTCAAAGTTAGAGGGTTACATGAGGCTAGATGCCTGGTTGTGGTATGACACGATTAGAAGGGTTACATTGTTGGGCGGCCCATGAGTCTCAGGCAGGTGAAGGTAGCTAAATGAATGACAACCCAACAACCATATTTAATGTGGTATGACACCTATGTCTTTTCTGATAGAAGTACCCTCGAAGTGAAATTTTATGGGTACCCATACCTCTTTAATGAGGGTGGGTGAAAAATGGCTATATAATGCAATCAAACCCCTCATTTTTAGGGAGACATTCTAGGAGTTGGGAAACTCTTACAAAATTTCCCTCAACTTCATTTGAGTTGTAAGCCTTCTCCTACGCCTGAAAAGCATATTTATGCCTCTAAGCATCAATGTAATGGTCTGTGCACCTTATGGAGAAATAAAATCATGTTTCATGGTGTTTTCAACCCTTCTCATGATTTGTTGTTTCTTTGTGCCTCTCCATTTCATGTTTGTTTCCTGTGCATGTATTTTACATTTGTAGGTGTAAGATGTTGTGTTTCATGGAGTGTAGATGGTGGATGGAACTTGGGTTTGTGTCACTACTATTTTGACCTCGCCCAACTCTATTTTTCCTCTTCTTCCTCCCTCAGTAGAGTATCTCGCCCCCTCTTTTCTGGTGTTATCACCCGTTAGTGTAGGATTTCCCATTTCATGCACTTTCTCTCTCCCTATCTCCTTGGAATTGTTAGGATAGATATAGTTAGGCATATTTTCTACATTAGGAGTAGTTTAGCATTAGGATTAGATAGAGGAAGTTGGCCTTCTTCAAGGTCCATCTCAGGTTCACAAGTCCCACAACTTGAGAGATGGACCCATGTTATGTAGATTACATTGAATATCCCATTCACACTGAGGCCATTCGGGGGGTGTTGTAATTTTGCATTAACATTTATATTTGGATGGAGGTAGGATGTATGCCTTGTGTGTTCTGGTTGTACAATGTTTGTCTGTGTGAGCTTAAATGCTTTATCTTCTGGTAGCTTGTAAAGGTTTTGCGTACCCTTCAAAACCCCTCCATTTACCTAATTAAAAAACCATTAAACAATTAGAATTTTTAGGTTGGTGCCTATTAACATAGATTTACTACTCAACAAACATTGCGTTAAATTAGAAAATTATTTGTTTCGATTATTAATATCCAACTTTGTAACACGAAACAATTACAAAATACTTTTATTTCAAATATTAGTGTCCACATGAAATCAGGAATGGGAAAATGGAATAGAAACCAATAAGGATGGAAATCTTCAAAGGGAAATAAAGACATGAGGTTTTAAAGTCCACTACAATGTAGACATGTTTTTTTGGCTTGTTTTATAATTGTCTAGCAATAGTTAATGCTATGTATTTTTAAATGTGTATGGTTGAATGCATTAAAATTAAATTTATATTTAAGTTTATTATAATATGATTAATGTGATGGTAAAAATTAAGTTATTTTTGGTCCATCTTACGATTTGAGTGTTTTTTATTATTGGTTTGTTGACACATACAATAAATTACTATAAATATACCTCTTCTAATTTGATTATTTTGTGTCTTCATATTTTTTTCTTTAAAAAATTGTATCTTTTATGTAAAGTCTAGAAGATTCAAAATTTAATAAAATAAAATAAAAAAGTCCTCTAGACTTTGCAGATCTCTTTTTAAATTATTTTAACTATATATGTGTCTAAACAACCTCACAACTCATATCTACATGTTTACACTTAAATTTATTTTCCTAAGGATTATTTGTTTACGTGGTCTTGGAGAGTGGAAAGGATCAGAAAGATTTGCACTACAAAATCACATGAATTAATATTATATTCAACACACTATATTGGTGTACATAGAGTGACTATTATATAGCCAAAAATACAACAAACTAAGATCCTAAATAATAGGATCATAACAATAACAAAGAAAAATTAAAAAACTCGTGAGAGGTTAGGTGGCTATAACAAATGTGAACAATCAAATATTTTCCTAACATTCCCCCTTAGTGCGAACATGGGGAAAACCTTCCTTGTACTGCAACATGTCACTTCATAGCTTTCTCATGATCTGGATGGTTTTTAGGACAATACCAACAACCTCTAGATGGTTTTCCAAGTGGTTAACCAAAATACACACAACGGTGAATTTTAGGACAGAACCAACAACCTCTGGATAATTTTTCCAGTGGATTACTAACAACCAAAAATATGGTTTTATTTTTAGGATAACCAACAAACCTTCGGGATGGTTTTCAAAATGGATAACCAACAACCATAATATCATGATGTTGCAATAGTATCATTAGCTCTCATCACTATCTCACTACAAGGAATAACATAGGAAAATATGTTGAATTTTGTTGCTCATACACACAAACTAAAAAATCAAAATGGAACATTGGATCATGTTCCCCCCTCAATGTGAAATTTCCACTTATTCAAACAAGAACACTAAAAACATGAACACTGAAACTACACTCTGAAAAAATAGCAAAAAGCTCATTGCACAAACTAAAAGCAAACTGGAAACACACATGTCACCAAACCTTCATTGTGGCCCCATTATTGGCAAGTGACGAGAGGTTGTTGATCTACCTCTAACCTTTGATGCCTCCGTCCTCTAGTATCATGTTGCTAACTCAAAAATATAACTTTTGAGGATCAATGGTGGTCAGGAAATTGGGTAACATCGAAAATGCATCCGTAAGGAAAATATCTTTTTTAGTTTTTGTATTTTTACAATGACACAAAATTTGACAATTTTATAACTCTAACTCACAATATCAACTAATGCAACAAATACTTACAACCCCACAAAATGAAAATTTACAATGACTCTACAAATAACTGACAAATAAGTTATAACAATGACTCAAATTGACAAATTAGACTTTAACACTTTAATAGACACAATAATAACAAATTTGGACGTCTTTATGATAAAAAAAAACTCGTTGATAATGAAAATTAAAATCCAATCTTTAATATGACTTAATACAAAAATGATTTAACAAATACTAAACTATTAGTGCGTCACTACTAAAGAAATATGACTCATTTTGACACTATCTTTAGTTAACCAACAAAGTTGAAAAAATAATTTTCTTGGTGGAAGATACACAGCCCATTGGAGGAGCCTTTCATGACAGGCCTACAAAGTACTACCACAAGGGGCGCAATACAACTGCATAACTCAATGAGTAGCTATGCGTATATATTACCAAGCTTGGATGGCTTAACAAAACTGTATATATCCATAGATATGTCTGCCAGATCTTCATATGGAAGCCTCAAAATATGGAAAATATTTGAGTCTCGTGCTACTATATTAAACAAAATATTTCCCACGTGGATGATAAAACTATTGGATCACAATAAGGCTATTAGTTGTTCATAATCAATGCTCTCTTCCTTCACTCTTTCAAACAATACAATCATGACACCTGTGATAATGTTTGTCCCGAATATATTAATTATAAGTTTGGATCATCTATTCAGAAAATAGATAAGTTGACAAACAATTCTTCATATCCATCCGTAATAGTGACACCACCAGTTGAAAAGAATAGTAAGGAACTTTTTGTGTTAATGGCAGAAGATTTGTTAATCTATGCTTTGTCCTATAGAGGACACATTTAGATCTACTATAAAATGCCCTTTTTCAATATCATACCAAATAGATACCCATCCATTCACAAAATAATATCTTACCTCTATAATATAAATCTAATAACCAGTAAATCATTTGAACTTCTTTGTTCGCGAACATAGAAAATAATTGAGATGTCCCTACTGCAGACATACTATTCATCCATCTCAAAGGTAGAATATATTTTCTCTGATGCCAAATGAAAAGGATCGAGAGATTTGTAGAGAAACATCACATGGATTAATATTATATTCAACACACTATATTGGCGTACATAGAGCTGATTATTATATAGCAAAAATACAACAAACTAAGATCCTAAATAATAACATCATAACAATAACAGAGTAAAATAAAAAACACATGAGAGGTTAGGTAGGTATAACAAATGTGAGCAATAATATATTTTCCTAACAAAGAGATGGTGGAGAAGGGATTTGAGCTTGTAGGGGATTTCAACTAGGTTGATTATCTCCCCTTGATTCACCTATTGGAACTCCTTTCAATCCACCCACATTGAGTGTGCCTCATTCTACAAAAAACAAGCTTGTTATAAATATAATCAAAGGCTCACATATCAAGCCTTTCGTCAAAGAATTTTTCATTTCTTGATGGTTGATTCCATTTTTTCATTTATTTTTGGAAGCAAGAATAATGGTGTACATAATATGGTAGTTGATCTCACGGTAAATAGATTTTTCCTTATGTCCTTCACTATAGATGCAATATATGCATTTTACATTTTCTATTTTCTCTTCTAATAAATCCCTCTTTGCTACCATGACATAAATTTAAGAAAGAAAACCATCATGAAAGTAGTTTATGTTCACAGAAAATACTCATACAAGAGGTAGGTGAACAAAGGTGTGAGTAATATTGATAAATAAGAAAGTAATAAGAGTGATGCCAGGTCTCCAAGTCAAATTCATGAGAAAAAAATAATTTTCATATATAAAAACATATGCACCCTTAATATTTAGGGGAAATTAGGATCCCATATCAAAGGCACAATCTAAGAAGGTCATTATGTAAAGCATTAAAGCACTATATTAGGACAACGTGAATAGATGATATGGTATACACCATATAGCATATTCGTAAGTAAAACCACAAATTAAAGCCACCATGTTTTTGTGTACATACTTTAATTATCTACTTAAGGTAGAAATAATAACATTTGTACATTTCATGAATCTATGGAAATCCAAGAAACCTATTGACTATGTTGTTAGAAGAGAACACTGAGAACCTTGTGGTAATGCTCTTAATTTCAACTTGTAAATATAACACTATGGCCCCAAAAGGTTATGAATTTTCCCATCAAAGTGTTAAACATGTATTTGTTGTATCAATGACATCTCATGTAGTATATGTTTGAGTGTGAGGAAGTGTCAAACTATATAGGTTCTAGCTAAACTCATTTTCTACCATAAGAGTTTAGATTGAGTGTGATTGAATTTAAAATAAATAAATAATAGTCTACTAACTTCCTCATCGCAAAAAGAATATATAAATAAAATATATTCTTAGGTGTAGAATTTTGATATATTTGTATTTATACTGATGATGTCATCAATAAGATGAGGTTTAGTAACTTATAATATTGTGAAGGAGGCACTGCATGATAATCCATGTGTAATTCGTCACTTATATGAGTTTCCATATGATGAAAATGGAGCTGTAAATACATTTGACTTGGATTTGGGTTGGGAATCTGTTGTATGTGTAGGTGTAACCATGTCTTGTATGGAAAAATAGTTTTTGTCAATTAACTTTGGATATTGTGGTGTAATTGATATCACTTTATGGTTGTATGTGCAGTGACACTATGGTAATTTCAAGATAATTTACTTTAAAATTATGTTGCATTCTAATATATTTTGTGAAATCCTATGAGGAGGATCTATAAATGGGTAAATTTCTTCTTTAGAGCCCTAAATATGGTGATAGGAATATTTTTTACCATTTACTACATCATACATTTCTCCCCATGTTCTTTTACTATGAGGGAATCACATGTTGCTCCTCATGTTACCATGTATATTGTTACATAGCCCATATCTTAAACTTCAATGTCTTGAACTACACATTTGTTATAAATCCTCTTTCTAATTTGTATGCTCAATAGTTATAGGAAATGCAAGCTCAAAAATCCCTTCTTACACGTGGAAACTCACAAATCACTACAAGATCTTTTAGTTTACTCAAAAATTCACTAGCCCCTAAGGTCCTTATTTATCCTTTGCCACTAAGGTTTTCTCCACAAAAAGCTCAAAAATCCCTTCTTACACATGGAAACTAAAAAATCACTACAAGATCTATTAGTTTTGTAACGTACACACTTTACACACACAATTCCAATAATAAAAATACCAGAATATATTTTTTGACTTACATTGCTTGATACATGACAACACAAGGGATCACTTAGGACAACACACAACACATGATATGTTTGCACAAACATTAACCCACATAGATGACATGAAACCACATGATGCACATCAAGGCCACTTTTTTCAAATGAAAAGGCACAACATAATGATTCAACAATAGTATAATCTTATAGATAGGGTCTTCCCATGGCACAATACTTTTAGAATTTCACAGTTATTACAATGATGATTCAATCTTTAACTTAAGTTCTAGAAAGGCTCATAATATGTGAATCATACATTCCTTTTCCTGTTGCTAGATTTCCTTTTATACTATTTAACATTTAACTTATGGTGTAACTCATTGAATAAGGATCATCTACATTATTTCAATTACTTGTTTAATTCACTCATTTGTTAATAGGGTATTTAGTTACACACAAGGCTATTTACATACACACAAGGCTACCATCCATGACACCACACTTTCCTAGTTTACAATTTCATTACCTCTATCTTTCGTTATTGGCCTTAATTGTTGAAAATCACTTATCATGTGGTCCTTCATTCTTCTTAAAACTATACTATGTTATCCTTACTTTACTTAACATTTCACTTGTAGTTACTCCCTCTAATTTTGCTTATTTCCCTATCGCAATAGAAATATATGGCCTAATTTTTGATAGGAACATATACTCCCACATGAGCCACTGGTGTTTGTTCTAAGGGTTTGTCTTTTAAGTTGCATGTTTGTTTGGTTTTATAAAATTACATTTGTTTCCATAAGGAAAGCTCACATGGTACTAGTGAGGTTTATTAGTTCAAGAGTGAATAGATTACATGTTATTTTCATATTAGCATTTAATTACTAAGGTTACTCGATTCATGTTTTAAGTAATTACAACTAACTGTGTATCCTATCTTCTTCATTTAAATGCTTAGTCATCAAGGTCCTAAGGAGTATGATTCACACTCAACCAAGTTTGGATTCTGGGCAATAAGTATTAGATGTGTGTTACCAGGAGGCATTCAATTATAAATTTTACACACCTTACTAAGGTCACAACTAGAGTGATTGAACACCCTTATCTCCAAAATCATCTTGTAACTCTAGGTACATTTAATACTTCTTGTCAAGCTGACACTCTTGTTTGAGGGAGGGGTTTTAAAGGGGATTCACACTTATTATTCTCATGTGTAGGTATCTAAAACATAGGACCCGTTTGAATCATTTACATTCATCTTAAAATGATTTCACTTAATTTGATTTAAATATCATTTTGAAATTTGTTGAGTAACCCATTTGTTAATAAGGACATTTGCATGCTCGTGAGCCTACTAGCTCTCATCCTAGGGAATTGCCTCAAGAACATGATTACTTGGTTTCACAATGTACATTCATTACGCATTAGGAAAAGTGGGGGAAAAGAGGGAATACTCCTTCATTTAAAGGATTACGGTTCACATTAGGGATCACACGTCATGAATTTAGTCCCTCACCACAAGATGGTTTAAACACATTATATGAATGATCTAAAATTCACTTTTCTCCTAGCACACCATATTATGGTTACATTCCCACAAACTAATCATAAATTAAAAAGTTGTTAAGTTTTAAAATTAAATCTTAATATTGCATCATAGAAACCAAATGACAATTGAGATTGGGTATCGAGTTCATTTATAATCCCAACTCTTGAGGTGACTTGCAAGGGTAGTCGATGATCTTTTCCACCCAACACCAATCACTCTACACGTGTTTTGGACCAAGAGGGTTTTAGATCATGTTTAAAGTTGGTTTTCCATACACACATGACTACCAATCCTAGGAGGGAACCACACACTTAAGGAAAAGCTTAACCATGTTGTTCCTAACTGCTGTTGTTCCTAATCATAGGTTCACGAAGATGTCGCTAAGCATACCCGGTTAGGATGGGAATCTCACTTGGGGCTCTTATTTCCTTAAGCTAGAGGAGTGTCATCGAATATAAGATTGATCATCTTATGTTCATCCTAAGGTTGTAGTTTTCTATGCTAAAAGAATCACACATGAAGGGTAGTTATACACGGATTTTATACTATGGTTGAATGTTTTGTTTAGATCTCCTTATTACATTTTCAAGGTAGGAAACACAACACACCAATTATTAAATCATCAATTACACACTGGAATTGCACTCTAAGCTATTAAATTCAATTTCATTTAACATACATGTCAAACCCCTTTTTTGTTTCCATACATATAACTAAATAAAAATTACACCTATGGTTAAATGCACATTTCAAAAGCATCCCTAAAACTAGCATCTCATACATATTTCCAAATTTCAATAATAAAATTTATTGTAACGTAGAAATGCATATTTTTTATTTGACATATATAAACTATGAATTAATTACCCCGTTGCCATCTTACTTGCATCTTGCAAAACCATGTGATCATGAAATCAACAATAAATCCTGGCATGGTATCCACTTAAATCTAGCATAATTAACATTTGTAGTTTCTCATTTACATAATAATAATAGTTTGCACTTGAAAAGAGATGGTTAGAGACATATATATTCATTTCACTTCATTTCTTAACTAAAGAGAGAAAAAGAGATAGGGTAGAGAGAGAAACACTATTTTTCCAAAAGACACTTTTCACACAACAAGCCACACGAAGAGTTCCTACAATTACTTATATGTTTCAAAAAAATTCACGATGTTTTAGTGTCTTGGCTAGGTTCATGTGACCTTATTTTGCAATTTTCTACTAGTTGCAATAAACGTCCCATCTTAGCTCGGAGGCCAAGAAACCACGTTCAAAAATTGTCTTTCGATGACCAGATACGCAATGGTAAATTTCTACGTGTCCTCCTATAAAACAAGAATTCACAGGAGATGACGAAAATTTAGAATTGGCACCTATTTTTCTAGGGCCATAGGTCATAATTGGTCTAGTTGCATCAGCAACCAATTTTAGTTGGAGGGCTAAGAAAACCTCATCCAAAACATACATTCGATAGATGAGCGTGCAACGAAAAATTTCCAACATGCTCTCCTATATATGGATAATTCATTGGAGTCGACGGAACTGACAATTGTAAAATGGGTTCCAAACAACGACGAGTTTTTCGGGGCCACTAATCATAGTTAAGTCAGTTTGGCCTAGTCAAATAGGGACCCAAGGCCTACAAAATGCCTTTTACAACCTATCTAGAAGAGTTTTTTCCCCAAAATGAAGGTTACAAGAGATATTCTAGTAAAAATACTATAGGTTTCCAAAGGAAGCTAAAAATTTGTTTCTCTGGGTTCAAACGGTGAGCCAAAATGAAACCCAACTTTTCAATTTTAACAACTTCCTAAAAGTGCAAAATGAGGTAAGAAGGCTCCTAGGAGGGCGGAAAGAGAGCACCAATAGTTGATCGAGGTCAATTTAAGGTTTAATATGACTCCCCACATAAAAAGGAACATGGGAAGAAGATGACATCTCTTTCCATGGTTCGGAATGTTATTTTATGAGTCTATGAAAATTGTGTTTTTCTAACTTTGCGTGTTAGATAGAAATGGTTGTTTTAAATGAAGAAATCAACTAACCCTCATCAATACTGATGAATACAAGTGCCCAATTATGACACCATGGGTTAAAAACGTGTGAGGTTGTGGGAGAAATCTTGGTTGATGGTCGAGGTGCAACTTGGTTACACAAAGCACAAGGTGGAGTTTTATTGTTTTAAACTATCTAGTTTGGTTAAATATCCAAATGTATAATTATCCACTGGTTTACTATTTTTGTGATATTACAAATTAAAGAGCCAAATTATAAAAATTATAAAATATTTCGGTAAGGAGACCATGCCTGTTCACGAACGACGTAATGAAAGAGGGGCTCCACGCAAGTCCACCAACATTTCGTGAGACTCCAAATCTCCTTTAGGCATTCCGCCAAGTAGTTCAAATGTTGGCATAGGCTCTCCTCCATTGAACTGTCTAGCAAGAAAATAATAGATAATACCCATGCCATTTGTTGTTAATTGGAAAGAGATGGTGTAAGTTATGGAGGTAACATTTCTGAGAAGCATTACATCCAATAGTTTTTTGCCCTGAGCATAACTTCATGCCCCATTTTTTTTTACAAGGTGCGGTAAGAGGAAACAAAATCATTGTTCATTACATTTTCTTAAAAGTTTTTAATCCTTTTCAAAAAACCATTTTGTGCATATCCTGCAGCCAATGTTGTCGACAAAACCATGTTTTTCTTTAAGCCATTATGTCAAACAATTCATGTGCCTGTCTATGCTTCCACATTTTACATACATGTCTACCAGGGCCATTACAACTACAACATCTGACAATATTCCTCTACCACCATAGTGATAAGTTGGAAATTGCATTTCGATTGTTAAATCATGCCCCTGTGACAACTATTTGAGTTGTCAAGAACCTCCATGTATGTGTTGGCTGCCACACTACAACCAAATTTATCTCCAAGATTATTGCAAGAAAATTGTTATGGGAGATGCAAATCAATTCCATCATTAAAAAAGGTAATGTTATTATAGAGATTATTGACAATGCCATGTAAAGAAATATGTGAATATAGCTGGCACTACAATGAGGTGCACCGTGTCAGACCAACAGTAATCAATTACTCGTGCATAAGATCCAGATGTAACTTGTGCGTTTCAAACTTGGCTAAGCAGCAATATTTTCTTAAAACATTTTTTTAAGGCTTCATTGTTACCAACACTGCTACGTTTTATTGAGACGTTTTGTCAAATAGTTCACATACCTTTCATATGCTCCCACATTTTCATACATAGCTACTAGTGCACCTACAACTCCAACCTCTGAAAAAAATCCTCTATCTTTTATGCTTTGTTGGATGTCCTTCATATGCCAATCGGCTTCTTCCACGCATCCCCATTAACACTATTTCTTGTGATGTATAGCTTGAAAAAGGTATTATTTCAAAGATATTGAAAAAACATATTAATTGAAATATTATTATTGACACACAAATTTCTTGGCATACACTATTTTTAATGAGCACTATTTAACACGCCACTATTTAATACGTAGTTTCTTACCGTGCACAACTTACTACTATTAGCACTTTTCCGGTCATCATAAGAATGCATTTTTAGTTGTGTACATCCTATTGTGGACCTGCACGGGGTTCACTTAGTAGAAGTATGGTATAGCATGTTCATTCAAAGGGTATTAAATAATACCCTTAATGTTAGTTTATACCTCCAATTATTCAATTGATAATACCTTCACCCATTATATTATTGTAATGAAAATACCCCTATTTTTTCCATGTACCTTACTTACCCATTTTTCCATTAAAATTTTATTTACCCCTTTTTATTTATACCCTAATATATCAAACAGAAAATATATCATGTTTTATACTCAATATTATTTTCTTAATATGTATTTTCTCTATATAAATACTTTGAAGCCATTTAAGAACTGTTATCAATTACCTTAATGTTAAGCTTTAACAATTTATCAATATTTCTTCAAATAATTAATATGGTGAAATAATATCATGTGTTGAAAAGTATACTCAATCCTAGTTTTTACCATCTTATTATTTCTTTCTTAAGAATCTCCTAATTCAAATTTCCTTATTCAAAAGATATTATAATATAACTTTATGACCATGAACATTTTACAATTTTAATGTATTTATATTTAAAAGCTAGGGTTCAAATGTTTTATTTCTATATTAAAATTAACCCTACCTCTTCTTTAGCCCACCTCTCTAACCTACCCCCAATACCTTATTCAAAATATTAATAAATTAAACCCTTTCACCCCCTAATGTCTACCGGTATATTGACTTTGTTTTTATCAATTTTAATTACCTCAATATGAATGCACATGCTAGGATATTGCCTTGATAATGAACCCCCATGTGGACTGTCACGTCATGGCATGAGTCCTATTGGGTCCATGAATCTCAAGTCATGTTTCTACTAACATACTTTTCTATTGTTAATTCTTATGCTCATAATTATTAATTTTTGTGGTTAACTACAAATGTTTACAATATATTTTCCCATGAGATGACATATATACTACTTGTTCTCTATAGATCATATTTAATTTGCATGTAGTTTTTACAACAACTTTAAATACACATGTTAAATGCTTTGATTATACTTATTACATCTAAACCATTTTATCTTTTAATCTAAGTCATACACGATGATGTCCCTCTTCTCAAAAGGGTGTCTATTTTAGAAGTTCACATAAATAGTTCCAATAGCTAGTAATAAAGGAGAAAGATGACTTTATAACTAATCATTAGCCCACCATCTTCAGTTGACATTATTATAGAGCTACAAGAGATATGAAAAATAATAGAGGAAAAAAAATGTTCCTTGCATTTGAAGGTTATCTTCTAGATGTTTTTAGTCTGAATAGGAATCTAATGATGCTCACACTTAAGACTACTTTTGGTGAAGAGTTTTGCACGACCAAGAAAACTACAAATCACACAAATCTAAAAAAATAAAAAAAGACTGAACAACATATATACACATACTAATGAGAGCCTAAATCAAACCAATAATCAATAAATACATAATTGTGTACTAGTGTCAAAATAGTTAACTAATCTTGTACCAAAGTTAGGTGACTACTTATATATTTATATTACTATGGTTGTCTTTATAATTAATACAACAGACACTTTTAACACTCATTTTTAATGCTTGTTTAACTTTCCTATATATATATATATATATATATATATATATATATATATATATATATATATACACACACACACACACGTTAATGTAACTAGGTGTGAATTATGATTTTACATATCATCGTAATGTTAGATAATTCTTTGTAGTGCATTATTAATATATCTACACATGAGTACAATTTGTAGAGAATATAATGATTTTAAGGTTGGGTTATGCAAACCACCTTCTATATCTATAAGTGAGTAGAATTTGTAGAAAATATAATGGTTTTAAGGTGGGTTATACAAATCTTGTTTTCAGTGTAAGTACATTACATTATGTTTTTATATTTTAATATAAATAATGTTTTAAAAATGCTATATGTAAAGAGCCCATTGTTTTTTCAAAGCATTGTATACTTCCATTGGCTTTAAGCCTAGCAACAAGTTCGTAGATAAAACATAATATACAAGGCTAGGTAGTAATGGGGCATATATGCATGTTTCTTTTTAAAATACAATAAATTTTTATTGTTGAGTTATATATTTTTTATAATATTGATTGCACTATGATGCAATGTATAGTCTTGTTGTACTATCATGCCTTATGCATGAATGAGGTGGAAGACATGTTTGAGATTTGTGCCAACAAGATCTACTAGTAAGTTCAAAATTTTGGGTCAAAACATCCCACCCATCACGACGAGAAGAATAAAAAGACATTTTTTTCTCAAATACATAAGGTATGCCCATCAAACTAATCCAACATCATATATATAAGAAATAGAAGTAAATTACAATTCCATACACAAATGCAAATTGAGCATTGTGTTGGGTTAGAAGAAGATGAAACAAAGGAAGCAAGTCCACTTTCCTTTTCACACTAATTATTGGTCCCTCCTTACCAAACTTATTTTCACACTATTATGGATCCATCCACACAATTTTTTTTGTCCTCCTAATCTAAATATAAGGTTCCTCCACATATTAAATGGTTAATTTTCTCATTCCCATCTCTAAATTATAAGGTTCTTGGGCTGGTTTTGGATTATGGGAAATCAAATTTGTTTAAATGATCTTGAACTGTCATTGTGGAATATCTCTACCTCATCCTCAATATCTTCTTTCATTCTTTAATGTGAAAATTAAAAACCTCTATAAACCTCTATTTGAATGGAAACCCTAAATCTAAGTGTTGCGACGATGTTGGTGGAAATGTTTTGACAGATGGAAGGGCTCGCAGTAGCTCTCCGGGCAACAATAGAATGTTGGGGTTGTTTCTACTATGTAAGATGATTTGGGGATGCGATCGTTTGTTCTTTCCTTCCCTCCTCAGGGGAATTTCTGTAAAATTGAGGTAGTTGGGGGCGTCGACCAAGATGGTCACAGGTGTTTTGAAGGGGGCTCAGGTTCTTCCCTGCCTTTAATGGTTGCTCCTAGTGACGTTGTCGGTGGACCTTTCTCTTTCCCTTGCCTTCTATTGATGGCATTTTTATGCACCCTATTGTGGATCCCAAACCTATAAAGAGTTGTGTGCATAGTGTACCCTTTTCTCTAGAATTTGATTGTTCCCCCTCAACAACGGTCTTATGCTGCTACAGATAGCTCCAGAAAAAAATTCAAACCCCTCCAGGCTATTGGCAAAATTGTCAGCGCTCCCCGTGGGATTTGTGACATGGACTAACTACCTCCCGTGGATGGACTAATCACCTCCATTGGATTCATTAAATATAGTGATTGTATCAGAGATTAATGCCTGTAGGTTTTGGTCTAATGGAAATTGCTTCCAACTATTGGTATCATAGCAAAAGGTCATGAGTTCGAATCCCCTCGGGTAACGTTGAGGGGGGTTTTGTTGTAAAATTTGTCAGTCGCTCCCCGTGGGATTCATGACATAGACTAACCGCCTCCTGTGGATGGACTAACTGTATCCCTTGGATTCGTTAACTCTTGAAATTGTATCGAAGATTAATGCCTGCAAGTTTTGGCCTAACAACAATCATTTCCAGCACATGCGACTTCCAACTCTCCTTCAGTTACCTTTGGGGCTCAAGTGCTTGAAGTCAAGGAAAAATTTACCGGAAAGGTCATGATTTGTAGGTTTAATGGACTGTGGTCGAGACTACCTCTACTACATTCCTGGTTTTTTTTAGAATGGAGACCCATCATGGAAGGTAGGGTTGATATTTATCCATGTGCCAGAGGATTTTTTATTGTGGTTTTTAGTCTGATTGAGGATGTAATGCCCACTTCCCTACGACACTTAGTTGATTATCATTTTGAGTTATGCGAGACTTTGGATATGGACATGACTTATACTTATGTTGATTAGCATGATGCTTTGTGACTAGATGCATTTGGATTATGATTGGATTTTGTTTTCGTATGACCTACACTAACTCATGGAAAGACTATTGGATACCGATATTTTTTTTTTATGGATATATTGCATGTGTTCTAACATTGGATTTCTTCGCCATGATGAGTAGAATGTAGTTGTTGAATTTACATTACTATAATTTTGGATAATGATGAAATGCATAATTAAGTTATGATTTAGACCTAGAAATAATGATTGATTTGAATTACGTATAGATGTTAATAAATTTCATGCATATGGTTATTTTGGATATTTTGACATGGCCGCAAGGAAGGAGGTATTTTGCATTTTGCGAAACACAACATGATCACAACCAAAGGGGGATTGGGAACCAAACACAACAGATGTCGGGTGGTTACATAGCATTTGGTCGTCAAGGCAACTAGTAAATTGTTTGTGTTACCTTTATTCTTTTATGTGTTAAGAAAATTTCCATGAGGGGGAAATTTTCTAATGTGACCAAGGGGTAAGAATTTTGATTACTTGTTTAACTTATTTTAGTAGGTGATTTTTTTGTGATGTTCTTTTTGTTAAATTACTTTGCTAAGTGTGTTTAGATTAATGTAATATCTTGTTTTAATTTTATTTTTTTAAGTTTTGAGGGAAGTCAAGTGGGTGTAATAAATTTTGATGGTTGGCTCCTTGAGCCTTGTGTGTCCTCTTGTATTGAATGCTTGGTTTTGAGTGTTGACCACTCCAAACTTCTTTGAATCTCGAATTTGAGATTGAGGGCAATTTTGGGGACTTGTGGGACAAGTTAACTTGTCCCACACTTCCCAAAACCCCTTACCAACCATATCTATGGGTTGGGAATCCAAAAATGGGATTATTTATTGTTTTGGGAAGGGAAATATGACTTTGGAGTGCACTTTTCTTCATTTGCATTTATTTGTGCCTTAGGACACATGGGGAAGGGATGGATGTGGATTGTGAGTTGTCATTCAACCCAACCACCCATTTATGGTGTTTTGGGATTTGAGTTGACTTTGGGAGGTGGTTTGAGGATGTGTGATGTGGCATCCTACATGGAGCCACATCACCCTCACTCTTCCTCTTGTCTATTTATAGAATTTTCCTCTCTTGTTGAGGGGGTTGGAGTTTTGTTTTTTTGTTTTGGTGGAAGAGTTCTCTTTTGTTATTTTTGGGAGAGAGAAGAATTGGGAGATAGAGAAAAAAAAAGAGAGTGCTTGGACTTGCATGCTTGGATTGATTTGGGAAGGAGCTTGGACAAATTTCTTGGTTTAGGCTTCTCCAATGGAGAGGTAGGAGACCCTCTCCTTTGTTTTGCTTTCATATTATTGTTGCTTCTATGCTAAAATTGTGAAAAATGCATGTTTACTTTGGTGTATTGTGAAAATGGATAGAATGCTTATTGTGTAGTATAGGAGAGGTCTATGGGAATACTCATGAGGGAGGCATAAGAGTAGATTAGGATTTTGTGGAGGGAGTTTGAGAGGGATGCCCATCTTGGGTAAGAATGTTTACATTCTACCTTGTCTTTGAGGGAGCCATAAGAGGAGGGAGGCATAAGAGTATGGGAGGAAAAAGGGGTACTTGAGGGAGGCATAAGAGTCATAGGGGCTTGTGTTTTATTGTGGAGGGTTTTGGATGGGCATCTCATCTCAATTGGGAGGCATAAGGAAAACATTCCCATAGTTCCTTCTCTTGTTGGCTTGGATGCAAGCCTTGTTGTGCAAAGTATTGTGTTATTTGTGTTTCCTTGTTGTTTCCTCTTTTTATTTTGAATGTTGTGAAGAAATTGTATTGTGGAAGCAAGTATTGTTGCCTTGAGTTGGAGACCACCCTTCATTGTGTTGTGTTTGGGGCTCGGGGGTCAATGGAGGAGATTGCTTCTCTTCTTCATTGAGTTTTGGTTGGGAGGAGAGTGTTGCCTCTCCCCCTATCTTGGTTGTGGTTTGAATACTTGGAACATGGAGCATGGATGAAGAACACTTTGGAGCACAAGAACCTTGTTGTTGACAATGTTAAAATATCATGTAATTACCACCTTGAGTGGAGAAAAAATGTAATATTGCCTTGTTTTCTCTAGTTTCCATTATTGTAAATTTGTTCCACATGAAGTAGGGTATGTTGTAAAAGATTTGAAGGAAAGTTGCATTAAATGTTAATTTCTTACTTTAAAATTTATTGGAAATGTTGTTAAATCCTTTTGTGGAATGTTGGAAAGAAAATTACAAAAGAATATGCATGTTAGATCTCATTTTGTTGTTTAAAAGGAGATGTATTGAAAGGTGGAATGTTAGTATATTTCCCCTTCTTGTACTATTGAAGAAAGGACTTAAGTTTTAAATTGCCTCCAATATAACCATGAAATCATTAGGGCTCTAGCTCTATTATGCTTCTTCATTTATGAAATCATTGTCAATATATTTGCAAATTATAAAAGGAGATCGAACCCGCTGGATATTTCATACAAATACCCCTATTGCAATATGAAGAAAGAGGTTTTAACACAAAATTCTAAGCTCAGTTAGTTCTTACCCATCTCTCACCTATTAGGAAACTAATACCTTCAATATAATTGATATTTAAGTAATACTAAAACTAATAAATTTAGTAATAATAAATTATAATGATATTAATGTACCATTAATTATTATTTTGTCATCTAAATACATCTCAGCATACTACCACTAACATGTATGCAGATAAACTACATTCAAGCAATAATGTCAACAAAATATATATACCTAAAACCTACGTAGTCTCCATGCTTATAGTAATAAAGCATATTACGCCCCTGTATATTCTAGCATGAAACCGATCCACCTCTGTGAGATTTCCTCCCCGGGTGACTTTCTCACTGTCCCCAATCGATTCTGTTTCTTTCTGTACGCCTTTCACTGTCCACCACCATGCTTTGTTGCAGAGGACAATGATTTGATGGAAATCAAACCTTCAACAGACCATCATATGGAGCAGTCTCATAAACCCTAGGTCGTCTACTATTAATTTATGATTTACCAAACATAATGTTGCTAGAAGAATAAATCACACAAACCCACAAAATGCAAAGAACTCAGGTCGTGTTTGGTCAAGAATATAATATGGAAATGATTTATAAACGTAAGCATATCAAATAATTATCAAATAAGAAAATACAGCAACACAGACTGATCTATATGTATATCTCCAAGGCATAAAATATAGTTTGCTTGGAGTCTTTATCGATCTCCTAGACATATCTAATGCTCTTCTATTAACCATGCTCACCCTTCGCACCCCCTCTTTTTGTCCCTTGAATCGATCTAAGGGGTAACCAATTTGAGAATGCATTCGATCTTCGAATAGATAACAACATAGTTGAACACTGCCTTCGCTTGCTTGACATCCTGGCGACTTGTTCTCCCCGCGCTCACCTGTTTCCACGCGGCACCGGGCGTACGTACTAGCTTCTTCTCCGTTATTCCGACCCGTGTCTTCATCCATTACCTCCCACACCCTTACCCGCGCTGCCAGGACATTGGAAAAGTGTTTGGTCGACTGAAGAAAGCAAGATTTCCAAGATCTAAATGAATAATGGGAAGTGGCGCCGGGTAGTTTTCTTGCACACTAGGAAGAAGTCATAATGGTGGATAGGTGGTGGTTGACACCCACCGTCCAACCATAACATTTATAGTTATGTTGAAAATTTTTCCCAAGTCGACTCTTACTTCTTTGTATAAAAGAAATTTCAATTTAGGTTTAGCGCTATATATAAACAATAAGCATGATAGGTAGTTAAACTTTCTTATACACACTAGAGATAAGTATGGTAGTATGTATATCTAAGTATATTAACAATATACAATGTAATAAAACAGATCGGTATCAAGTCAAGTACATACCAAAATGGGTGTCTTCCTATATATATATATATATATATATATATATATATATATATATATATATATATATATACGTATGTAAATATAAATAAATAAATAAATATATATATATATAAATCTATAATTACATATAATGTAATGTATTAATTTTGAAATAACGTAATATAACCGAATGATAAAGTATATATATATATATATATATATATATGTATATTAAAATGTATTAAATTTTGAAATAACGTAATATGACCGAATAATAAAGTAAGAATAAAAATCAAAGTGGTTGATGTATATTAATTCAAAATAAACTATATCATCCTCTTGGGTTACCTTTCGACATATTGTTATCACGTTTTTTTTTTTTTTTTAGGACATTAGACAAATTGACTCGTATGACGACCCTACTTCCTCTTTGTGAAACATCGAATGAGATAATTTAAAATATCCTTATCCTCGAATCATCTTCGCTTTGCATTACGGACTGTTTTAGTTCGAACTCGTATGTAAACGCACCTTTTTATAAAAAAATTTATGTCACATTTTCGGATTGTTGTTTATCGAGCGTAGCGTCCGTTGCGTCGTGAGTGTGGTGTCACCATCCTTTAGCGATGTTACATTTTGGTATCGAGCCGGGGTTCAAAGTCGGGACCCTTGGGCACACGTAGAAAATGCGAAACAGAACACTTAACTTAGTACAGAGCTAATTCTTTTAAAATATAAAGTCATAATGTTAATAATTATAGAAAACAAAAAATTTAGAAAAGCTCGCTCAAGACCTAGAACGATGAACTAACTCTCGCCTTGATCTCAGCGGGAGGCGTGGATTAGGTGAGGGTCTCTTCACATAGACCTAGACATACCACCACCGGAGCAGCCGTAGCGGCCTCTCCTACCTCGATCTTCGCAGACACTCCAGGATGTCAATGCCGCTATACGCGGAGAGCCCTTGGGAGGACGACTTGCTAGGCATAGTTTGGAGCCATCAGTAGATGCCCAGGCATCCCCTCGACACAGCGAGGAGCACAGAGCAGAGAATTTCCATGCAGAGTTGGCTAGGGTAGAGTCACCACAGAGAGGACATGGGGACAGGATCTCAGGACATAGGGACAGGTCTCGAGCCCTAGACAGAGGGAGGATCATTCTGAGAGATCTAGGATTCGTCATACTTCAGCTGCAGATCATATCAGGGAGATCCTGAAGCTGCGACCCTCTCACTATTCAGGTGATACAGGTGGTTTTCAGGCAGAGGCCTGGTTGGTGAGCTTGAGCGGATGCTTCAAGCTCTGTCCTTGTAGTAGCAACACGAAAGCTCGTGTTGCGATCCATCTTCTGAGGGATGGAGCAGGAGTCTGGTGGAGGACCGAGGAGCAGAAGCTCCATGTTGACTCAGAGACGATTACCTAGGAGTTATTTGAGGAGCGTTTCAGGAGCAGGTATTTACCCAGGAGATTTATTCAGCAGCGGATAGACGAGTTTCATGACCTCCGTCAGGGATCGATGATAGTAGCTGAGTATGAGAGTCGATTTACTGACCTACTTCAAGATCACGTCGACTATATGCGGGATGAGTAGGTGCGGATTCACAAGTTCATCCGGGCCCGAACTTGGATTTAGCCGGCGCAGTGCGCATTCACTACCCACAGACGTTAGCAGAGGCCGTGGAGAAGGCCTATATTGCAGAGGAGACACGGGGAAAGACACATCAGGCTAGAGACAAGTTCGAGCCGTATCTAAAGCAGATGCGGGATAGTAGGTCGAAGGGGCCGTTCCTCCTCCTCCATGGGGTGGATAGAGTTCGGGGCAAGCTTCTTTTAGGCCACCACAAAGCAGCGAAGCAGCAGCACACCACCCCACCTTACCGACCTCCTCGGAGATTCGATGCACGAGAGGATGTAGTATGGGGCCTCCTCCTGGGGGTCCCATCGGGACACAGGTGCACCGAGAGCTCGGTCCAAGAGGAGCTCGTCAAAGAAAAGACCTCAGCATCCATAGCCGGATCATCGGGATCTCGTATCTCGCCATCTAGAGTACACTGGAGCCGCTTCCCCACCGGAGAGGACCAGCAAATGTTATGGTTGCATGGAGTTGTTGGACATATTTGGAGAGATTTCCCACATAACCCTACCAAGGGTAAAACACGAGCTCGAGCCTACCGTGGAGATATGGCACGGAGTCATCGGATCTACGCAGCGGTCGAGAACCGCCAGTTGAGCATCGAGTACCGTGATTGAGACGACGACAGTAGTATTGGTGGTATTTCCACCTCTATATTATTTGATTCTCGGTTCTTCGATTCTTTCATTGCACCATCCTTAGTAGAGCGTTGTAGGTGGTGGCGCTTAGGTAGGGCCGTAGTTGGAACGTTGAGATGGCTTCCGGAGCAAAGATTTCGTAGACTCCTTAGTCAAGGAGTGTGTTGTGGATTTGGGACCCTTCACCACTACTTCGATCTTCGGATCCTTCCATTAGGATCTTATGGCATCATTTTAGGCATGGATTGGTTGTCCACCCATAGAGCTAGAGTGGATTGTTACCATAAGACTATTGCTTGCATTGATGATCTTGGGGCGGAGTTAGTAATATCAGGGGTTAAGAGACCCGTTTCTATTCGCACCATCTCCGCTATGCAGCTTAAGCGGTGTGTGCGACGGGTTGCAGGTTGTATCTTTTACATGATTAGTGAGATCGTAGGATGAGTCAGGGGGACCTTCCCTCGATGATCATCCCATCTTATCAGAGTTCGCCGATGTGTTTCCAGGGGAGCTACCGGGATTACCTCCCCCACGTGAGATCGACTTCCATATAGATCTAGTTCCAGGCGCAGAGCCTATCTCACGAGCACCCTATCGGATGACTACACTCCTGAGTTATGTGAGCTCAAGTTGTAGCTTGAGGGCCTTCTGGAGAAAGGCCTAATCCATCCTAGTGTATCCCCTTGGGGTGCACCAGTTATCTTCGTAAAGAAGAAGGATGGATCTCTTCGGTTGTGCATTGATTACCGTCAGCTGAATAAAGTAACGATCAAGAATCGTTACCCCCTTCCACGCATTGATGATTTATTTGATCAGATGAAGGGGGCTGCAGTTTTCTCTAAGATAGATCTTAAGTCGATACCATCACCTCGATTGTGGAGATAGATATTCACAAGACAGCTTTCCGCATGAGATATGGCCACTACGAGTTCACATTGTGGTACCTTTCGGTTTGATGAATGCCCCGCAGATGTTATGAGTTTGATGAATGGGGTATTCAGGACCTTCCTTGATCGCTTCATGCTTATCTTCCTCGATGACATTCTGATTTACTCACGCACACGTGAGGAACACGAGGAGCACCTTCACCAGGTTCTTCAGTGTCTTCGCGAGCAACGCCTTTACGGGAACTTGGAGAAGTGTGCATTCTTTCAGACTGAGGTGCAGTATTTGGGCCACATTATTTCTAGGGAAGGTATCACATTCGATCCTTCCAAGATTCGAGCCATCATGGATTGGCCAGCACCCACTAGTGTGACCGAGGTGCGTAGTTTCATGGGTCTAGCAGGATATTACAGGAGGTTTGTTCAGGACTTTTCTCGGATTGCGCACCCTATCACTTCTCTTCAGCGGAAAGGGAAGAAGTTTTTATGGTCAGATAGATGTGAGTAGGCCTTCAGTACACTGAAGGAATGCCTTACGAGAGCACCTATCCTTGCAGTGCCAGATCCTCATGGAGAGTTTTTCATTTGCACAGATGCTTCCTTGGCAGGAATTGGAGGTGTGTTAATGCAGGAGGGTAGAGTAGTTGCCTTTGAGTCCCGCAAACTCAAAGATTATGAGCTCAATTATCCGACCCATGACCTTGAGCTTGCAACAGTGGTACATGCCTTAGTGCGGTGGAGACATTTTCTTCTTGGCCGGAGATTTTCTCTCGGACGATCACTTGAGTCTTCGCCACCTCTTCACGCAGCCCCAATCTCAACGCTCGTCGGCGGCGTTGGATGGAGTTACTTTGTGAGTATGACATGGAGATAGAGCATGTGAAAGGGAAGGAGAATGTGGTTACGAGATGATTTGAGTAGGCGGAGACATGTGGTCATGGCCACCTCAGTGGGCACAGATTTACGGAGTAGGATCTTGCAGCAGCTTCCTCATGATAGCTTCTACCTCGCAACAGAGCGGGTAGATTGAGTCTCAGAGACCTCTTGAGGGAGGTTTGATGGATTTTCACTAGAGGCAGATGGTCTTCTAAGACACAGAGGTCAAATTTATGTTCCTAGAGATGGAGGCTTGAGGCATGATATTTTGACAGAGGCTCATCGTGCACCTTATTCAGCCCATCCCGGGGTGAAGAAGATGCACGCCACCTTGAGACAGTTGTATTTTTGGAGAGGACTTCGGAGAGACATAGCTTCTTTTGTATCCCATTGTTTAGAGTGCCAGAGGGTGAAGGCCGAGCATCAGCATCCAGCTGGCCTTCTCTATCCTCACGCCATACCAGAGTGGAAGTGGGACACCATTTCTATGGATTTCATTGTTGGGTTGCCGACGTCGAGATACCATCACGACGCCATCATGGTCACGGTGGATAAATTGACAAAGGTAGCTCACTTTTCTCCAGTGAAGACTACCTACACGGCTAGTGCAGTGGCACGAGTATATCTTGATGAGATTTTCAGACTACATGGGATTCCAGAAGATCATTTGCGACCGCGACCCTTTGTACACCTCCCATTTCTGGACCACCATGCAGTATGCTCTTGGGACGAGGATTAATTTCAGCACAGCTTATCACCCTGAGACCGATGGATAGACAGAGAGGGTGAATCAAATTTTGGAGGATATGCTCGGGATGTGCGTGATGGATCATCAATCGAGATGGGAGGAGTATCTGTATTTGGTGGAGTTTGCCTACAATAATAGTTTTCAGTTCCATAGGCATGGCTCCTTTTCGGGCATTATATGGTAGAGAGTGCAGACACCTCTTAGTTGGGATAGGATTGAGGACGAGGGTTTCTCTTGGGCCAGCATTATTACAAGACATGGAGCAAAGCATGTTACCTTGATCGTGCGAGAGATTGCAGGAGGGCGCAGGATAAAGAAGAAGTATGCACTCAACAGACATAGGACGATCACGCTTTGAGGTAGGCACGAAAGGTGTTTCTTCGTGTCGGACCGCATAAGAGCCCTATCCATTATGGAAAAGTTCTAAGCTTGCTCCTAGATTTGTGGGTCCCTTTGAGATCTTGGAGCGCCTTAGTCCCTTAGCCTATCGTCTAGCACTCGCCACCTAGCTTATCGCGCGTCCATGATGTATTTCACGTTTTTGTGCTTAGGAGATATGTTTCTGATCCTTCTCATGTGCTAGATTGGACTGCATTACAGGTGCAGGATCAGGGGCAAGTGATGGTGGAGCCCATGCACATTTTAGATCGCAGGACCCTGGGCCTTCGCGGCAGAGAGATTGATCAGGTTCGGGTCCAATGGGACAGGTACGATGAGACTGCTGCTACTTGGGAGGATGCTACATCATTGCGAGCTCAGTTTCCACACTTATTTCATTGACTTCCAGGAGGAAGTCTAGTCTAAGGGGAGGGGGATGTAATGCCCACTTCCCTACGACACTTAGTTGATTATCATTTTGAGTTATGCAGACTTTGGATATGGACATGACTTATACTTATGTTGATTAGCATGATGTTTTGTGACTAGATGCATTTGGATTATGATTGGATTTTGTTTTCAGTATGATCTACACTGACTCATGGACAGACTATTGGATACCGATATTTTTTGTTTTATGGATATATTGCATGTGTTCTAACATTGGATTTCTTCGTCATGATGAGTAGAATGTAGTTGTTGAATTTACATTACTATAATTTTGGATAATGATGAAATGCATAATTAAGTTGTGATTTAGACCTAGAAATAATGATTGATTTGAATTACATATAGATGTTAATAAATTTCATGCATATGGTTATTTTGGATATTTTGACATGGCCGCAAGGCCGAGGAGGTATTTTGCATTTTGCGGAAACACAACATGATCACAACCTAAGGGGGATTGGGAACCAAACACAACAGATGTCGGGTGGTTACAACATTTGGTCGTCAAGGCAACTAGTAATTGTTTGTGTTACCTTTATTCTTTTATGTGTTAAGAAAATTTCCATGAGGGGGAAATTTTCTAATGTGACCAAGGGGTAAGAATTTTATTTACTTGTTTAACTTGCTTTAGTAGGTGATTTCTTTTGTAATGTCTTTTTGTTAAATTACTTTGCTAAGTGTGTTTAGATTAATGTAATATCTTGTTTTAATTTTTTTTTTAAGTTTTTGAGGGAAGTCAAGTGGGTGTAATTAATTTTGATGGTTGGCTCCTTGAGCCTTGTGTGTCCTCTTGTATTGAATGCTTGATTTTGAGTGTTGACCACTCCATGTTCTTTGAATCTCGAATTTGAGATTGAGGGCAACTTTAGGGGACTTGTGGGACAAGTTGAACTTGTCCCACACTTCCCAAAACCCCTTACCAACCATATCTATGGGTTGGGAATCCAAAAAGGGGATTATTTATTGTTTTGGGAAGGGAAATATGACTTTGGAGTGCACTTTTCTTCATCTTGCATTTAATTGTGTCTTAGGACACATGGGGAAGGGATGGATGTGGATTGAGATGTCATTCAACCCAACCACCCATTTATGGTGTTTTGGGATTTGAGTTGACTAAAGGGAGGTGGTCTTGAGGATGTGTGATGTGGCATCCTACAAGGAGCCACATCACCCTCACTCTTCCTCTTGTCTATTTATGGAAAATTCCTCTCTTGTTGAGGGGGTTGGAGTTTTGTTTTTGTTTTGGTGGAAGAGTTCTCTTTGTTATTTTGGGAGAGAGAAGAATTGGGAGAAAGAGAAAAAAAAAGGGGGAGTGCTTTGACTTGCATGCTTGGATTGATTTGGGAAGGATCTTGGACAAATTTCTTGGTTTAGGCTTCTCCAATGGAGAGGTAGGAGACCCTCTCCTTTGTTTTGCTTTCATATTATTGTTGCTTCTATGCTAAAATTGTGAAAAATGCATGTTTACTTTGGTGTGTTGTGAAAATGGATAGAATGCTTATTGTGTAGTATAGGAGAGGTCTATGGGAATACTCATGAGGGAGGCATAAGAGTAGATTAGGATTTTGTGGAGGGAGTTTGAGAGGGATGCCCATCTTGGGTAAGAATGTTTACATTCTACCTTGTCTTTGAGGGAGCCATAAGGGAGGGAGGAATAAGAGTATGGGAGAAAAAGGGGTACTTGAGGGAGGCATAAGAGTCATAGGGGCTTGTGTTTTATTGTGGAGGGTTTTGGATGGGCATCTCATCTCAATTGGGAGGCATAAGGAAAACATTCCCATAGTTCCTTCTCTTGTTGGCTTGGATGCAAGCCTTGTTGTGCAAAGTATTGTGTTATTTGTGTTTCCTTGTTGTTTCCTCTTTTATTTTGAATGTTGTGAAGAAATTGTATTGTGGAAGCAAGTATTGTTGCCTTGAGTTGGAGACCACCCTTCATTGTGTTGTGTTTGGGGCTCGAGGGTCAATGGAGGAGATTGCTTCTCTTCTCCATTGAGTTTTGGTTGGGAGGAGAGTGTTGCCTCTCCCCCTATCTTGGTTGTGATTTGAATACTCATGGAACATGGAGCATGGATGAAGAACACTTTGGAGCACAAGAACCTTGTTGTTGACAATGTTAAAATATCATGTAATTACCCACCTTGAGTGGAGAAAGAAATGTAATATTGCCTTGTTTTCTCTAGTTTCCATTATTGTAAATTTGTTCCACATGAAGTAGGATATGTTGTAATAAGATTTGAAGGAAAGTTGTATTGAGATGTTAATTTCCTTACTTTAAAATTTATTGGAAATGTTGTTAAATCCTTTTGTGGAATGTTGGAAAGAAAATTACAAAAGAATATGCATGTTAGATCTCATTTTGTTGTTTAAAAGGAGATGTATTGAAAGGTGGAATGTTAGTATATTTCCCCTTCTTGTACTATTGAAGAAAGGACTTAAGTTTTAAATTGCCTCCAATATAACCATGAAATCATCAAGGCTCTAGCTCTATTATGCTTCTCATTTATGAAATCATTGTCAATATATTTGCAAATTATAAAAGGGGATCGAACCTGCTTGTTATTTCATACAGATACCCCTATTGCAATATGAAGAAAGAGGTTATAACACAAAATTCTATAGCTCAAATAGTTCTTATCCATCTCTCACCTATTAGGAAACTAATACCTGCAATATGATGGATATTTAAGTAATACTAAAACTAATAAATTTAGTAATAATAAATTATAATGATATTAATGTACCATTAATTATTATTTTGTTATCTAAATACATCTCAAAGATACTACCACTAACATGTATGCGAGATATACTACATTCAAGCAATAATGTCAACAAAATATATATACCTAAACCTACGTAGTCTCAATGCTTATAGTAATAAAGCATATTACGCCCGTATATTCTAGCATGAAATCGATCCACCTATGTGAGATTTCCTCCCGGGTGACTTTCTCACTTCCCCCAATCGATCTCGTTTCTTTACATACGCCTTTCACTGTCCACCACCATGCTTTGTTGCAGAGGACAATGATTTGATGGAAATCAAACCTTCAACAGACCATCATATGGAGCAGTCTCATAAACCCTAGGTCGTCTACTATTAATTTATGATTTACCAAACATAATGTTGCTAGAAGAATAAATCACACAAACCCACAAAATGCAAAGAACTCAGGTCGTGTTTGGTCAAGAATATAATATGGAAATGATTTATAAACGTAAGCATATCAAATAAGAAAATACAGCAACATAGACTGATCTATATGTATATCTCCAAGGCATAAAATATAGTTTGCTTGGAGTCTTTATCGATCGCCTAGACATATCTAATGCTCTTCTATTAACCATGCTCACCCTGCACCCCCCCTCTTGCACTGTCCCTTGAATCGATCTGAGGGCGTAACCAATTTGAGAATGCATTCGATACTGAACAGATAACAACATAGTTGAACAACCTGCTCGCTTGACATCATGGCGACCTGTTCTCCCCGCGCTCACCTGTTTCCACGCGGCCCGGCATACGTACTCAGCTTCTTCTCCATTATTCCGACTGTGCCTTCATCCATTACCTCCCACACCCTTACCGCATGCCTGCCAGACATTGGAAAAGTGTTTGGTCGATCAAGAAAGCAAGATTTCCAAGATCTAAATGAATAATGGGAAGTGGCGCCGGGTAGTTTTCTTGCACGCTAGTAAGAAGTCATAATGGTGGACAGGTGGTGGTTGACACCCACCGTCCAACCATAACATTTATAGTTATGTTGAAAAGTTTTCCCAAGTCGACTCTTACTTCTTTGTATAAAAGAAATTTCAATTTAGGTTTAGCGCTATATATAAACAATAGCAGTGATAGGTAGTTAAACTTTCTTATACACACTAGAGATAAGTATGGTAGTATGTATATCTAAGTATATTAACAATATACAATGCAATAAAACAGATCGGTATCAAGTACATACCGAAATGGGTGTCTTCCTATATAAATATGTATATATATATACGTATGTATATATATATATATATATATAAAAATATATATATAATGTATTATGTATTAATTTCAAAATAACGTAATATAACCGAATGATAAAGTAAGTATATATATATATACATATATGTATATTAAAATGTATTAAATTTTGAAATAACGTAATACAACCGAATAATAAAGTAAGAATAAAAATCGAAGTGGTTGATGTATTCAATTCAAAATAAACTATATCATCCTCTTGGGTTACCTTTCGGACATATTGTTATCACGTTTTTTTTTTCCGGACATTAGACAAATTGACTCGTATGATGACCCTCCTTTCCGTTTTGTGAAACGCCGAATGAGATGAATTTAAAATATCCTTATCCTCGAATCATCTTCGTTCCCGAAGCATTACGGGACTGTTTTAGTTCGAACTCAGTATGTAAACGTACCCCTCAAAAAAAAAAAAAAATTTGTCGCATTTTCGGATCGTTGTTCATCGAGCGTAAGCGTCGGCGTTCGTTTTGGGCGTTACGAGAGGATAGAGAAAATATTTTCTATGCTTTGGGAATTTTTAGAATCATCTCCTGCTCATGAAACCATGGTTTCCCTCTTTCAAACCTATCACTAAAACATTCCACGTTAGGCTTGTATGGGTTTGTTTTCTTCACCTTCTGCTGTAATTTTGGGGGGAGGAGAGCTTGATTTCAATTGGAAATGATTTAGGGAAATGTTTGGACATTGATATGAAAATAGAGCTATATACTCATACTACCTATGCTCGTATTTTGATAGATAGGTACAAATCAGTGGATCTACCGACTATGATGGAACTTATTGTTTTGGATCGGATTTGGTCCCAACCATTGGACTATGTAGGGTTACCCTTCAGATGTAGGAAATGCTTTGGTTTGGGTCACTTAGCTTCAAAATGTAAAATTGTGAAACATAAGATGAATGGGCAATCTTGGTGGAAGGATGCTTAGCCTAGTATGTTGGTTGTGGGAAGTGATACTGATTATTCCTTAGAGGTTTTAGAACTCAAGAAGCCAAACTCGCCTTCCGGTTTGGATTCCTGTTTCCCCTCATGTTGTGGGGGTTGATGGGTCGCTTTCTTCTCATCCTTCTATAGAAAATACGTTCCCTTCAGGATCGGCCTCTAGTTACATTAAAAATGGAATCTTGAAGGATTCAAATGTTGGGAAAAATGATTTTTAGAGTTCTTGCTTCCAATCCATTATGATGAAAACACAAATCCTAATAAGAGCGAGGGTTGGAATGTTGTGCACAGAAAAAAGGAAAGTAAAGACCCTCACTGCTTCTCTTAAGATGAACTTAAGATCCCATGGTCAGGTGCATCAGGGTTAATCCTCCCCTCATATTTGGTTAGGTTGTTTGATTAGGGATTTAGAGCGGTCCTCGAGGTGGGTCAAACGTTTTTGACATGTTTTTGGTAGGCTCTTTGTTTTTTTTGTTCTTTCGTAGGCTTGGTGTTCGAGTGGAGTTTCCTTTGGTTTTTTTTTTGGTCTAGGACCTTTCTTATCTTTATTCCTTGTTGATATTTAATGCCTATCTTTCGATTGTACATGGTTCATGATCCCTTCAAAATCACTAGGGTTTAAATTTGGTTGTTCTTTGACCTAGCTTCTTTTCATGTACATGGTTTTTTGGTCCCTTCAAAACTAAATCCTTATAGTGTTATCTAAAAAAAATGAAAAATGATTTCACAACAAGGACAGTTAGGTAGGGTCCTTTTCCATTGATTTTAATTTCATCTGCTTCCCCCAGTACAAAAATTCCATCTAGAATAACTCATGTGACCTAAATTATGATATTTGCTAAAACTATTCAACGTCAAAGATAAAAATTTGGTCATTAAAATTAGTGAAGTGAAGTGCCTAAATTGGTCACAGAAAGCTAAACACACCTTTGTCGATGATGTTGAAGAAATCACTCATGGGGAGGAGGATGAAGACGATTGTCCAATGAGGAAAGGGGATGGCATTGATGTCATGGTTGAGGATATATGTGCCTCCATATCCTCCTAACGTCCTCTATAAAAGCAACAAAGTTACATATATGATCCTTGGCTTGAAATGAAGTTTTTCGTTGTTATATTCCTTGGCCTAATATCAATCTTTGTTTACATGGTGGAAATCGAATCCTCCATTATCCACCCGCAACTCCCTCGTTTAGATCTCATTGTCACAAGCAGAATGTGCAGCAATTCATATTCAAAGAGAGACCTTCTACCTTCCACAATATCACGAAACATTAAAATAGAAACTTAGGATAAAAACATACATAAATTGGGGTTTTTTTGGGAAAAAATATGAGAGACGTGATTATTATAAGCGGGATATTTGAATTTTAAATCCTAGAGAACACGTGGAGGGATGGTAGGTTTAATTGACCGGTGATGTTGTCCGAAGTGCAAAACGAATAATGAACAGAAAACAATGGTTTGATCATTAACGATAACAAATGGAGTAAGGGGAAGTCAAAGGGCTAAGTAAACAAGGGCCAGGAATAGGGGTTAAATTTGACAGCCACCTATGCGTGTCAAACAATTTTTAGGTGATGGTAATTTTTAAATATTGCCTTTCAAAAACACAAAACAAGATTATTTTTATTAATTGTTTTATATTTATTATATCTTTTTAAATATATATTTACATATATTTTTATAATTTATATACAAATCTATATAGAAATTGACGGTCACATTTTAAATATGCAAGTCATGTGTGACGGTTAAATAAAATAATTACAAATATTTTACGTCTAAAATCACGAAAAACCTCTAAACGAATTTCTACGCTCAACGGTGTGGGAAAGTAGAAATTGTGCAACGCTTAGATCGAACCGTTTAGCAACAGCAATGCAATCATTTATATTTGCCAACGATTTACGGTTTCTAAACAACAGAAAGCAATTAGGGCTTACATCAATTTAGGGTTTCAACATCAATGATTAAGGAGAAAGTGTATGTTATAGTTCATCCTCCACATATCTCGACCGCCCGGCCCACCCTGTGTCGCGTATCAGATACAAAGACCCTTAATCCAAAGGGGCAACGCCTTTTGGCGTAATAATTAAAGTCGTTAAAACTCCACTTAAAAATATTCGCACAGATCATCCTCGATGGAAAGTTTTGGTCGGCCTCGAGTTCTACAACCTTTTGGACCCAACAATAGATGTCTAGAAGACTAGAACCTGTGCGCGTTTCACGAAATTGTATACCGTTGAAACGGCCAACGCGGTGTGATATCATCTGCCCACGCTTCCCAAACGCCATCTGATCATCTGCGAGCTACTACATATAATCCCCTCTTCGCCCTTCTCTTTTCACACCCCGCACTTGCACCATCTTTACTCTGTCTCGCTCTCAATTGATTTAGCTCTCTCTCTCACGGGGAAAAAAATGGGTAAACTCAGTGCAGTCCTTTACATTGTTTTGGTGTTGGGTATGACAGGATTTTGTATTGCCCAGGCTCCAGCAGCTTCTCCGACGTCGACGCCCAAGACGTCACCGGTTCCATCCCAAAGAAGATCGCTCATTCGTACTGCCACGGGGCTAGCTTTAAAGCGGAATAAACTAGCCAACGTGCGGCACTGAGACACTACCTTTTTCGCTTGCCTTAGAGGATCAAGTTACTCCAGTAGTCCCAGACTACGCCTTTCTCCGTCTTCTGCCACCACCCATTCCCCAACTGCATCTCCAACATGCACAAGTGAACCTTTCCAACACCCTTCACAGCTGCCCATACAACTGCTCCAGAAGACCACTCGCCGAATACCACGGCTGCCCATACAACCGCCGGGAGCTCTTAATATGTCTTCTGAGTCCACTTGAGGGAATGCACAACTCACGCCTCCAAGACTCATCACTGACCCAGCTTCATGCCGCTGGCCGGCTCTCTGTCGAACATCCTTTGTTGCACAAGGCCACTGAGGAACATCACATGCCCCTATCTGTCATCCATCCATGAGTCTTGCTGAGTTGCCGCGCCGGTCACCTACGCGTGCACCGACGGGGGAAGTCCTCCTCTGAGTCCTTCCGGGTGTGAGCCTCTACTCACCCCGACTGGCTGACCTCTGTCACCCAAGTCCACCGCACCAAGGATCCCTGCGGGGGAGCACTGCTAGCTCGCCATCCTGGTAGACCGCATCACATGCGGGTGAGGTACTCTGCTTCCCTCGGCTCGATCCATCCTCTGATCTCGCCCCGATGCCATGGCCACTGACATCGGCGTGCCTACTCTTCGAGACACCCGTCTGCGTCCAGACCGCATTGACTTCACAAGTCTTCTGCCTTCGTTGTCAGCTCACCACACTGCAACGGTATCCATGATGTCCTTGACTCAGCCCACCATGTCGCGCATCACCATGTGAACCCACCTCTGTCCACTTCACTGAGTCTCAGCCTCTGCTACCGCACCCACTCCGCATCCGCGCTTCCGGCGCACTCCGATACATCCATGTGAGCACTCGACTCATCTGCGCTGTTTTAACCTCTGCAAGGTTGAGGAGCTCGCCACACTTGGCTCGCTCGCGTCCGAGTTACTTCTCCTCCGTTTCGACCTCCGAATCCCAGTCTCACTCCATCACGCCTCTTGGCTGTTTCCCACATGAACTCTGCTTCTAAGGACGTTGCCACCTTAAAGGTCTCCCCAAGTCCACTGTCACTTAACACTGGAGTCCCACTTTGCTTTGATCCACGATGCATATCACTTTGCATGGACATACTCCGCAGGGTAGAGTATATCTCCAGTCTGCTGAACACCCCATCCTCTGAATGTCCGGTCACCAGTGTTCCACACTCCACTTGGTGGGGTTGTGAGTTCCCCTGTTGTGCTGTATTATGCGCCATGCTCACTGGCTCTTTAGGCATGCGCTGCACTCTCAACGCAAGGCCTCTATCGTCGTCTGAGGTCTTCATGCTTCAAACCAACTCCCGCTCTGCTGCCTTTGCATCGCCCACATGAGTTGCCCAGCTCGCTCCGCGTACACTGGGTAAGTTCTTCGCTCCAAGACACCTTGCACTGTTCCTAAGTGCAACCAACTTAACTCACCAACCCGCCTCGGCTAAACCTTGATTCTGAGACATCCTTGGGCTCGTAGCATGGTCCTTTCATATCCCCATGCACAACTCTTACTCACTCCATAGCCCTCGAGTTGCGTTGGTGCGCACCGGGAACTTCCCGGAGGTCACCCATTTATGCCCTGCGCGCTTAACTCGCCCAACTGGAGTTATATTGATGTGACACCGGGAAGTTCCCGGGAGGTCACCCATTTTCAGCCTGCGCGCTTAACTCGCCCAACTCGCCCAGATCTTCTGTCAGCACATGCATGCGAGGTCGTCAACCCCAACCCATGCCTGGCCAACCGTTTGCCTCGGCCGGGATCCATTCTGGAACCCTGGATAGCGCCTCGTGCACTACCCTGCGCGGATGGGGTCTGCCCATCCTGGGGGAGGCGGTCGCTCTGTGAGCATGGAGACGCACCCCCCTTATATTCTCCCCCACTTAAAGTGGCGACGCCCACGGCGCCGATGCTAGACTTCGCAAGCCTGCGCAAAGGATGCAAGTGTTCGCAACACTTGGACAAAATGTAAATGCACTACTCACATGCAAATACACACGGAACACTTCGGTCACTGCTGACATAACACAACTCAGTCTCTTCAACATCTCGCTGTGCTAACTCCCTGTGCTCGGGACAAAAAGTGCCAACTCTCAACACTTCTGTCACTGTAGCTCCCTTCCTCTGAAACTACACTTCACCAAACATCCAACACAATGTCTGATGGGATACCCCTTCTGCAATTCCCACAACCTCTTAGGAATTCTGCATGATGTACAAGCTGCCCTGCCAAGCTCTGAGCCCTTCTTGCACAACATTCACTGCATAAACTGGAGAACCGCCAACCTCCATGCCGATTGACGAACCACTGCAAGGTTTCACTGCTGCTGAAACTGGTCACACCACGCTTCCACACGCAACACATGATATTCTCCAACCGATCCAGGGGCCTAACTTCACCGCAAATGCTGCCCTTGTTCAGCACTTCTACCAACACCATACCACCACTGTGTCTCTGATGCTGATCTTCTGGCAAACTCTTCACCAGGAATACCTCATTTCACTGCAACTTGACTGATCTACTCACCACCGCTTTCAACCAACCAGCACTTCCGAACGCGCAACTCTTGCTTCACTCCGGAATGTAGCCACTGCCACCGTTGCCAACCTGAAATACCGAGGTTTCGCAAAATTCACCACCGTGATTCTGCCAAGGGAGAGCCACTTTTTCCACTTAATGGCTCGAGTATCAACTTGATATCACTTCACAGATACTGCAATTCAGCCATCCACAATGTACAAGTCCCGTCTGCAACTTCTGGGGAGTCGTCGCGCTACTCAGTGCTTTCGCACCTACCGAGTTTTCGAGTCACTCTGCCACTGCACCTGGACTCTACCAAATGTTATCCCTTCACCCAAACTGCTAGGAGTAAGTTCTGCACCAGCCTCCACATGAACTGCCCACTGAAGTGGCTTACCCAGTCCGTCCTGTATGCTTCCCTGTCGCCTCCTCTACAACTGAGATCTGTTCAAAACACTGGCCTTCTTCTCCCACAAAGTCTCTGCAACTGCTGGCAGGCTTACTTGCATTGCACTGGCCTTGACTCTTGACACTGCGGGTCTACAACACCCTGATCACTGAACGCCATGCGGACCACCGTCGCAACTGCATGACTCCTTTCTCATCAACCCTCTGGTCTACAGCTGAGAAAGTTCACTGTCTTTCATTCATTCCACTGTGACATCAATAAAGCTCCACTGAGCCCTGATACTCCGCTGGATCACTCTGATCTGATGCTGCCCAGGCCCACACCAGTCTTCTTCTTAACTGGAACAACACTGCTCCACTTGATCCAGTTGTGTTGGTGTCCCGCCTTCCGATCGCCAACACCGTTGATTGCCAATCTTCACAAGACCCTCCTGATCCGATTCGTCCAACAACCAACTCCCTCAAACATGTACGACCCTGCATAGCCGCACATAAGGTTAGGCATTTCAATCTGACGCCGCTTCACAAGCACACACCAGTCTACTTCTGCTCCGCCCAACCGCGTTGGTGTCCCGCCCATCCGATCACCAACGATGTTGATTGCGTTGGCTCCCTAGTCTGCCACCTTTTCTTGATCAACATCCCACCGCCGCATAAAATGCTCTAGGTATCGAAGAGAGCGTCACTTCAAATGCACTGACACCAGTTGATCACTCTGAGTATCAAGTACAACATTAACTCAACGGCACCGACGTCTGGTGACACGCTACGCATCAGGCACACTTTACTCTCTCGCTTGATGAAGCTCGATCATGCACATGTCTCGCCCGAGTATCAGGAAGGGCAATTCCCGTTCAAAGCTCTGATACCAGCTGTCACGGGGCTAGCTTTAAAGCGGAATAAACTAGCCAACGTGCGGCACTGAGACACTACCTTTTTCGCTTGCCTTAGAGGATCAAGTTACTCCGGTAGTCCCAGGACTACGCCTTTCTCCGTCTCTCGCCACCACCCATTCCCAATGCATCTCGCAACATGCACAAGTGAACCTTTCCAACACCCTTCACAGTTCCCATCTGTTGCTCCAGAAGACCACTCGCCGAATACCACGGCTGCCCATACAACTGACAGGGAGCTCTTAATATGCTTCTTAGTCCACTTGAGGGAATGCACAACTCACGCCTCCACGACTCATCAACGACCCGGCTTCATGCCATTGGCTCTCTCTGTCGAACATCCCACTGTTCTGCACAAGGCCACTGAGGAACATCACATGCCCCTATCTGTCATCCATCCATGAGTCTGCCTGAGTTGCCGCGCCGGTCACCTACGCGTGCACCGACGGGGGAAGTCCTCCTCTGAGTCCTTCCCGGGTGTGAGCCTCTACTCACCCCGACCTGCTGACCTCTGTCACCCAAGTCCACCGCACCAAGGATCCCTGCGGGGAGCACTGCTAGCTCGCCATCCTGGTAGACCGCATCACATGCGGGTGAGGTACTCTGCTTCCCTCGGCTCGATCCATCCTCTGATCTCGCCCCGATGCCATGGCCACTGACATCGGCGTGCCTACTCTTCGAGACACCCGTCTGCGTCCAGACCGCATTGACTTCACAAGTCTTCTGCCTTCGTTGTCAGCTCACCACACTGCAACGGTATCCATGATGTCCTTGACTCAGCCCACCATGTCGCGCATCACCATGTGAACCATCCTCTGTCCACTTCACTGAGTCTCAGCCTCTGCTTACCGCACCCACTCCGCATCCGCGCTTCCGGCGCACTCCGATACATCTATGTGAGCACTCGACTCATCTGCGCTGTTTTAACCTCTGCAAGGTTGAGGAGCTCGCCACACTTGGCTCGCTCGCGTCCGAGTTACTTCTCCTCCGTTTCGACCTCCGAATCCCAGTCTCACTCCATCACGCCTCTTGGCTGTTTCCCACATGAACTCTGCTTCTAAGGACGTTGCCACCTTAAAGGTCTCCCCAAGTCCACTGTCACTTAACACTGGAGTCCCACTTTCTTTGATCCACGATGCACATCCTTTGCATGGACATACTCCGCAAGGGTAGAGTATATCTCCAAGGTCTGCTGAACACCCCATCCTCTGAATGTCCAGTGCACCAAGTGTTCCACACTCCACTTGGTGGGGTTGTGAGTTCCCCCTGTTGGTCTGTATTGTCTGCCATGCTCACTGGCTCTTTAGGCATGCGCTGCACTCTCAACGCAAGGCCTCTATCGTACAAGGTCTTCATGCTTCAAACCAACTCCCGCTCTGCCACTGCATCGCCCACATGAGTTGCCCAGCTCGCTCCGCGTACACTGGGTAAGTTCTTCGCTCCAAGACACCTTGCACTGTTCCTAAGTGCAACCAACTTAACTCACCAACCCGCCTCGGCTAAACCTTGATTCTGAGACATCCTTGGGCTCGTAGCATGGTCCTTTCATATTCCCCCATGCACAACTCTTACTCACTCCATAGCCCTCAAGAGTTGCATTGGTGCGCCACCGGGAACTTCCCGGGAGGTCACCCATTTATGCCCTGCGCGCTTAACTCGCCCAACTGGAGTTATATTGATGTGACACCGGGAAGTTCCCGGGAGGTCACCCATTTTCAGCCTGCGCGCTTAACTCGCCCAACTCGCCCAGATCTTCTGTCAGCACATGCATGCGAGGTCGTCAACCCCAACCCATGCCTGGCCAACCGTTTGCCTCGGCCGGGATCCATTCTGGAACCCTGGATAGCGCCTCGTGCACTACCCTGCGCGGATGGGGTCTGCCCATCCTGGGGGAGGCGGTCGCTCTGTGAGCATGGAGACGCACCCCCTTATAGTACCGCCATCACCAGCTCCTGTGGTTGCAACCGCACCACAAGCCTCATCCCCTGCACCCTCTTCTTCCCGCATTGAAGAAGGAACTGCCCCCTCGCCCTCAGCGGGAGTTCCCACACAAACGAGTCCTGCCCCAGGCGTAGAAGCCCCGGTCCATCTACACAGGAGAGCGGTTCATCAGGCGCCTCTGCGAACACAGGATTACATAAAATGGGCATCTTTGGAGCTGTTTTGTTCGGAGGCGTGGCTTTACTTGTGTAATTACTCCATTTTTTCAATGTTGGTGCATCTGGTATTTCTGAACATCTGCTACGATTTATTCAATTCGTTCGGAGGCACAGCTGCTACAGATGATAGATCATTTATTAAATGGATCGTTGATCCATATTCTTTCCTTTTTCCCTCATTCATTCTATTCTTGAGGCTGCCCATTCATTGGCATTTCTGGCTGTATAATTTTTCCCCTAGTAAATTCTTCAATAAAAAAATGTCCGCTTAATTAAAACCGCCTGCACGTGCTGCTGTTGTTGTTGAAAGAACAAGTGCGATGGAATAATAGAAAACAATTGTTTTTAAAACAAAAATAGGTCTAGTGTCATTGTTCCGTTGGTCCAACTTTCTAAATATTCGAAATAAACCAAAGTCGGGGCCCGCCTCCACGTGCTATGTAATTCAGCTCACAAATGCGTATACTAGTAAGTGTAACTTAGTTTGGAAATTTCTTTTGATGTGAAAGTATGGGTAAGGATTTATGCTCTTTTGATTTAATTATGTAATTATAGGAGGAAATAAGTAAAAGGTATGAAGACGAAGCATAAATTTTTGAGAAAGCTCAAGAAAATATATAACACACTAAACATAAAATATAGAGGAGTGAAACAGTCTTTACATTTCCCTATAAGTAACTAATTGTTAAGTGTCTCAACGAGTGTCTTTAGATTAGTTTATTACGTATTCTTTATGTTTGTCTTGAAATGATCTAGGTGCACGATGAATCTATTATGTGTAAGAGAGTAAAACATACATAATATATACACTTTTCTTAGGTCTCTAATAACTTCTATGATCCAACTTTGATTCTCTCAATTAAGTTTATAGCCTATTTGTAAAAACATTGTTTAGATTAGAATACTTTCAGGGAAAATAAAATCGTAATTTTTCTATAACACTCATTGATAAAATTCACAAATTCATTAGAAAGAATGTTTTCAAAAGACTTTTACCACCTCCAAATTCTTGTCAAATGGCATGACTCATTTTAAGTCCAACGATTTCATAGTGTTTGTCTTCAATTTTTAGAGGGAGTATTGTTCTCAAAGAGTCCTAAGATTACGTTAAGAGCAATGGAGAGGGAAGGGTGTCTTTATATTGAGAGTGACACGTCACTCTCAAACCTAAACTATAGTTGTTTAATAGCCAACCCTTGCAGCTCTCTTACAAATTAAATTTTTCATATATTAATATAAACATATAAATAAATTAAAAAATATCATTTTAATTTATTTCACAATCACACCCATATGTGTTGCCTCATCCTCCTAAGTGTTTTTATCACAATTTTTTCAATAATTCACACATCATAGTAGGAACTACCAAACTCTTTTTAGTAGAAGCGAGAAACCATTTTCTACAGTTAAGTAGTTGTAATTTGTATTCTAGGTGGCATTTATAAAAATAAAATTTATTCACATAATATTTTTTTAAGAACCTAAAAAAACCTGAAATTAAAGTAGCCTAATTTTGTTTTAAAAATTTGATAAGTCACAAAAGATTATTAAATTAAAAATGTAAGCTTAAACTTACTTTCCACGAACATCTTGTAATATTTTCATGTCATGATTCACATACAAACTCCCTCGTGCTTTATGCTTGTACTTGTTTAGTGTTACATGAGATGGTTGGTCCCCATCAAAATTAGGTGGAGAATATGTATACCCACTCATTCCTAAGGTAACACCGACTCAACACTTGTGGGGGTGGTCTCTTGTTCTTTTGTACCATGTTTTCTCATTGATTGCCTTTTACTTTTCTCAAACATTTTTAGGAGATAAATATCCAACTCATGTATAGTTAATAAGTACTAATGCATTCAAAGCTTGCTTGCATAAATTACAAAAAAAATTGTATTGAAATTCTAATTGATATCTCACCTCATCGAAACTAGTAGTCCTTAAGGGCTCAACGTTTCCCTTGTCCTTCACATGCCTTTCATGTTCCTCCTCACATTGTAATGACAAATATTTAGTTTAAAATAAATCGAAACACTATAAAGTTAACAATTGCACCCTAAAAATGTAATAAAATTGGTTTTCACCATATTCTCCTTCAATTGTGTCCTCTCTAACATCAACAGCATCCTCTTACACCTCTTCTCCTTAGAATCATACATTTTCATTTCTCCTTTAACATTTTTCTTACCTCTCCTACTCAACATCCCTAATGTTTCTTTTTGTAGTCACAAAATCACACACTTTATAAATTATTTAGTCTCGGTCTCATACTACTATTCATATGGTTTTTGAGTGAATAAAGTACTAATTAACCCATTTCCTTTGGCCATTTTACTTTGCATGTTGTCATCACTACCGACCTCCCGCATCTACTCGCCTAGTCAATTCTATCATTTGGCATCGTTTTATCTTTGACTGGGGAATCCGGTCCCGTATTGGGGCACCCCAAGCACCCTAGTCCCATTTAGAGCGCCTTGATCCTTTTTACACTTTTTTCCATTTTTTGGAAACTTTCTAGTCGTTTGTGCTTTCTATCTTTCTAATGGTCGGCCTTTTCGGGTTAATTACAAAATTAGAATAAGAGAACCATATAAATATAAAGTTATGAGACCATAATGAGGGACCAAGCACTAAGCACTACTATCATCACCTAAGGTTGCATTCATTAAAGGCTCCATTTGCATCAATCTAGCTCCATCACAATGCATAAAGCTAGTTCATCTACATCACACTACATAGGAGGGAATTTTATTCTATTCCATCCACCATTTTATTACATTTCTACACATAGTTATTGTTTGCTACTTTTACAAAGTGTGACTAGAAGAAGAGAACCTAGGGCATGATTACACACACAAACAAATAGAACTACATCAGATCTAAGATGTAGTGTAGCACTCCGTTAGTAATTCCACCCTTGTGGTTGCTGAGGACAGTCCAAACCCTTCATATGCATCCTTTTTTAGGGGTTTGATACTTGTCTTAAGGTTTTGCAACCCCCACCGAGCATTGAGCTTATCAATAGCAAGCAAGAGTGGGCTAAAAAACTGGTAAACAATCTGAGTGTTGTATCGAGAGGAAGGTAATTTCCTGATTCCACCACCAATCACGCCATCAAGCTGTAGAATGTTAAAGCCCTAATTTATGGAGCATAACATATGGTACGAGCTCTTGAATTTTATAGATAGAAGGAAGGTATGAATTGGCAAGATTAAATTTTAGCTTGAGCTTGAGTCAAGGAATCCAGTCTCTGTTGCTCATTAATTCTTGAATGGTATGAATGCCCTTGTAGAAGAGACATATTGCTTTGATGCCTGGAGTTTTAACAAGCATAAGATCACCTTCAGTGATGATAGGATACCACCAAATGTTCTGTGAATTAAACGAAATCCCTGTGCGAAAGCCATCACCAACCCATCGCATCAAAGGATTCACCGCTC
The DNA here is from genome assembly GCA_018340775.1 of Taxus wallichiana var. yunnanensis. Lineage (NCBI taxonomy): Eukaryota > Viridiplantae > Streptophyta > Pinopsida > Cupressales > Taxaceae > Taxus > Taxus wallichiana. The sequence goes on from CM031244.1 coordinate 517,067,560, forward strand.
GAAGGCTTTCCAAATACTTTTGGCAAAAAGGTATCAATAATTTTGACAGGATCCGAAGTGATAATAATAGTATGCAACCCAATATTGTTCCAGCACTTCTTTCCATAAGGGGCTCCATATTCAATACAATGGTGCAAAAGGATTTTCTAGGCTTGATTGCCCGATAAACACCGGATAACCCATTTAGAACATAAGGAACACTTTGTTGGTAGACATCAATGATCCCCATGCCACCTTGATCATGAGGAAGGCAAAAGACGTCCTAGGAAAATCAAAAACCAAGCTGAACTAGAACTTTTACACCATAAAAGTCTCGAAGCAACTTGGAAAGTCGGGTGAATGAATTGTGAGAAGGGCACCAACATGCAAAGTAATAAACATGAGTAGCGGCAAGGATCTTAGTGCAAACTTGGAATTTACCAGCCAGAGATAAGGGTTTGGAAGACCATTTGGTAACTTTCTGCTCCACCCTATTAATAACATAATTCCACAAAGTCGTAGAGTCACTATCAAATGAAAAGGAATGCCCAAAAATTTGAATTGCTCCCCATGGCTAATCCATTTCCAGGATATGCCTTCAACCATTCGAAGGAGGTAAACAACTCTGACGATAGCCCAAGGTTTTAGCCATTTGAATATTGCAACCAGAAACCAAACAAAAGTGTCAAGACATTCACAGACCCAAGCAACATTCAACTCTGATTTAGCAATAGTTAGAAAGGAATCATCAGTGAAGTGGCCATTGATAAGTTGAATCGTATGATTCGGAAGAAAATCTCCCAAATGTGACCTTGGGCAACTTGCTAAGAAATTAAATAACCTAGAACATCAAAGAAAAAAAGAACAAATAGTGATGACGCAAGAGGGCACCCCTGTCTGATAGAGCGAGGGTCAATAGTGGATTGGTGACCATTAATGATGAGTAGGAAGAAGCTTTCAAAAACAAGGTGCTAACGACATATTGAAAGAAATCACCAAAGCCAAGGGCTATAAGCATGACAAGGATGAAAGGCCACTTGATGTCGTAAGCTTTCTCAAAATCAATCTTGAGGAAGAGAGACCTCTATAAAGAAACTGAGCCCATTCCATGCCTTCCTAGACCACAATAAGATTATCCAAGATGTAATGACCTTTGAAAAAACTAGTTTGCTCAAGCCGAATGATTTTAGGAAGAAGATCCGCAATGGAGAGCTAGCGCCTTGGCAATAATTTTGTAAGAAACATTCAACAGGGTGATCGACCACCAATTATTCATCTTGTGGGTTGCCTACTTTGGGAATGAACTTGATGTTTCCTTGATTGATGAAACTCCCAAGAGAGCGAGTTTGGAGAGCTTCATTGTAAACCCAAAGCAAATCATGTCCCACAAAAGACCATGTCACTTTGTAAAACTCACTTGGGAAACCATCCAGACCTAGAGACTTGTCATCCACAAGACAGAGCAAGGCTACATGGAGCTCCTCCAAAGTGAGAGAGGCGTTGCAGCGAGCACGATCTCTGGGCAAAAGTTTATTAGGCACCACATCAATACATTTCTGCAGTAGTAGTATGCTCAATTGAATCCTCCTAAGCTTGAAAAACTAGATGGTAGTGCTTGACAAAAGCATCAATGATATCAGGGAGCTTAGTAAGTCGTTGGTGAGAATCATAAATAGCTTTGATATGTTGATGAGCATGCTTGGCTCAGAGGGATTTGGAAAAGCCTTTAGAGGCTTTATTTGCCATCCGAAGCTAGTGAAGTCTCGACTGGATCTGCACACCATGGGCCAAATGGGATTCAATAATTTTGAGCTTGTCCCAATACCAATAGCCTTGGAACTAAAGATGAGAGTTGAAAGGATTGGACTCGAGAAGGAGAGAGATACTTCTAATTTTTTTATGCAGAGCCGAATCAGCCTAGCTGCCGATGAACTCGGGCCACATATTTACTTGAACCGATAGAGGAACTTGGTGGTGTGGTGAATCGCCGCCTCCCACCACGAAATCCGGTTAGCAAAGCAAAACGCGTAGATGTGGCGCCATGTTCCAAATTTTTGCAATGAGCAGGACCACTCTAGGATGACTCAGCAGAGAAACATTAAGATAAAATTGATTTTTGGGCACCTTGGGAGGGGCCCCTAATAAACAACCTTAAATGTGATCGGATGGTGGTGTGAAAAAATCACTTATGACCATACCTTGATAACAGGAGGATCCTTGCGTGTCAAAATCAAAATAAGGTTGTTGTGAAAGAAGTGCATGGTCGAGTCATTTTAAAACCCGATCATATCCTTCTCGAAGATTGGTCCAAGTGAACCCTATGTTGGTCTTTAAATTCTTGTCATCGTCTAAACAAAGGATCGAAAGGTCCCAATGAATTTTAAAATAATACCAGGCCACATGTTCGCCAATACACCAACGCATAGGAAGGGCGCCACATTTATCATTTGGGTGCTCCACCATATTAAAGTCGCCACACACAAACCAATAAGAAAAGGGTAAGTTGTCACCTAACCATTTCCATAATATAGTTCTTTTGGGACCGTAATTAGAGGCGAAAATATTAAGAATACCAAAAGAAAGGTCATTAATACTCATAATCGCCCACACAACCCTATTAATGGGGTCCCAAGGTAGTGATTAATGCCAAAAATTTAGGTGTGATGGAAATGCTAGCACCACCTCTGCCTTCAATATGTTGCATGTGGAAATGCGTAAAATATGGGCAATGCAAGTTAGAGTATTCTAAAGTAAAAAACCATAAATCTTGATTTCCTGTAAACAAATCACATCTAAACTGTTAATTAACTCGAAAAATAAATGAACAAAGAATTTTCGTGAGGGATCTATCAAACCCCGAACATTCCATGACAGGAAATTCATGAAAAATCAGACATATCAAATTCCCCTACTTGTCAAGAATTCCATCCTCAGAACCGAGAATGAAAAAATTGTTGGCAAGAAGAAGCTAGTCTGAATCATTATGCTCAACATGAATGGAGCGGCGCTTGGTCCCATTTTCTCCCACTCCATGTGAAACCTCTCGGGGTGGACTACTTGAGCGTCACAGAGGAAGAGAGGTTGATGCGAAATTCCCAACATTCTCTGAATTGGATTTAATAACCTAGCTTTGTGAGGGCTTGGAAGGAATGGAAACCGAAGGGCTGGGTGGCACCACTCTTGGCTCATCCCTGGATGAGAGGGGAAGAAGAGGGAGGTGGAACTTCAACAAAAAAAATTTCCCGAGATCTTCTTAGATCCAACCTCGCGGCCCGATCGGTCGGAGGGTAAGGGTATGATATCGAAGATGGAGAGGTATGATTAAAGAACTTTATGCCGAAACATCATGAGTTTGTAATAAATTGCTTTGAGAATAGATTCCTTGATCACGATTTGTGTAAGAAACAAATGGACTAGATATTCATACCCAATAGCTCCGAATGTCCAAAGCCCCTTGGGTATGACCAAGGCTTGGACTCGAATTGGCCCTTAGGCCTTAGGCGTAGGAAAGGGGACATTACATCCAACCATCAGTCGGAGGGTAAGGTTTAGAGTTTGAAACAACTGGTTGTGTTGGTGTTGGCTTGGGGTGGGCCAAAAGCGGACAATGCCAAATGCGATGGTCCGGGGCCTAACAGTGAAAGCACGTGTTGGGGGTTAAAATAAACCACCTTTTGAGAGATACGCAGGGACCTAACTTGAATATCCAGATGGTCCAAAAGTTTATCTTTTTTAATATGATTCCTTGAGGTTCTATTAGAAAATCTAACTTTCAATCAAATATCTAGAGGCTCAGTCACTTTACAAAATCTTAATAATATATTATAGACTAAACATGCATATATGACTTCCTCATTTATAAACTTCAAACATATGTATGTAGTAAAGGGAATGTCTCCCATATCATGTATCTTCTTCGTCTTTTAAGTAGAATATTCATTTAGGATCAGTAAATAAATATAGATTTTATGTGTTCGGTACCATGCCTCGAAAGCCCAACTTTTTGCAAGTGATTGTAAATTTTCAACACATCATTCTTTCCGAGTACCAATTAATTTCCAGGCTGTCGGTACTTCCTACGGGACTATGCGTAACATGACAACATGGAAAAAAGCACCCACATGCATAGGTGCAAAATAAGTGAAGCCTAACCGGTGGTCAAAGTGGGTGATTCCGCGTGTTTTAGGCAACCAACCCTCGGATTAAAGTCGTTAAATCTAGAGTTAAAAACAATTCGCATG